>VYXH01005067.1:326149-376388 GCA_013397275.1 Burhinus bistriatus | reverse complement strand
ACAAAACCAAACAACAAAACCCAAACCCCAGCAAACAGATGGGGCTGTGGATGTAATTGCTGGCTCCTGATGCTCTCATCTGACCAGATGCTCACCAAGATCCGGGGGAGAACCTCCATAAAAAAGGGGTTTGGCAGAGGAGCTGAGATTTCTCACCAGTGCTCCTTATTTCCTTCCTCCAAAGGGAATTTGAACTGTGTCACCCCAGTCTTCTGGATTTCTGTGACGTCTTTATATGGCACTATAGTGTCTTGTGGTTGGAAGTGCTGAAAACCATAGGAATATTCAGGGAGCGGAGTGTGGATCCTTTGCGCGTCAGCTGCAGAGGGACTCCTCAGTGCTGTCCAGGTGATTTCTTGCATATCCTGGTCTAACTCTGGGCCACACCAGGCTCCCGTGGTCTAGATTGGTAGTTTCAGGCAGGGAANTGCTTTAGCAGGGGAGTTGGACTAGATGATCTCTAGAGGTCCCTTCCAACTCTGAAAATTCCATGATTCCGTGATTCCGTGATGGCTTTTTTGTTGGTTTGCCTAGAAACAGAATGTTTGGCTCTGGGTGGAAGCTGGTCAGGTCTACCATAGATAGAGGGGCTTTGGAGCAGTGGAGGATAAGCTGTTTTCCCCCTCCTTTTTCTTTGTCCAGGTTCTCTTTTGCCTTTTTGAAGGAGGTAGAAAGGAATGGAAGATTTGCTCCTTGGATAAAGCAATCCCTGTTCAGTCAGGAGTGGTAGGGGTTGTCCTTGGTAGCTAGGGAGACCATTGGGCAGAGGTACAGGGTGGGCGTCACAGAGAGAGTGCACTGAACAGGTCTTCTCCCTCCAAAGAAAAAACTGGGGCAAGTTAGCTGTGTTCCCCTCTACAGGGATTCTGTCACGTGGCTGGAAACCTGGCTTTGATTAGGAGCTGCTTTTGAGAGCTACTTTTCTTCAGGAACGTAGGTACAGGAAGGAAGTCGGTAAAGGGGAGACCTGGACTAGACACTGAACTGGGATTAGTTTGGAGAAGAAGTGAAGGAAAACCTCTGCTGGCTAAGGGCGAAAGTGGGATTTTTGGCTTCATGGGGAGATAGATCTCTTTTTTCTCTTTGTTAACATACCTGAAGGCTGTCTGTAAAACCTGCAGAGAGCTGCTGAGCTCTGGCTTCTACAAAATAGGTACGTGTTGGCTTACACTGCTCCCTTCCCCAGTGTATACCTGGCACCCCCAGGTGAAACAAGGAGGTGGCATTTCCTTCTCCTTTCTGTTGCCCCCAGAAGAGAAATATCAAGGAGAAAAGCACAGAGGGAAAGGCAAAATCAGGGAGAACAGACTAATGAAGCAGCTCTGCCTTGACAGGCTGCATTTGAACTGAAGCTACTGCTTGGAAGACCTGACATTGGTGGGAATGCTAAAGACGCCTAAGTTAGTCTTTGCAGTAAGTGTTGCATGCACACCTCAATATTTGATTTTACAAGCCTACATGGGATCTGCAGACATCTGAGCCACTTCTGGTGTCCCCACCATTTTATTCACTCTGAAGCATTCTGGAACAGCTTCTTCTCAAAAGAAAATATTGGGAACTATTCAATTTAGAGACAAAGTTGAGCTTAGTTTAAGCTAAGTAGAGCTAAGTTTAATGCTGCATCTGGCTATGGACTCTGGTCTAATTTTAATTCAGGGATAGCAACAATGCTGCTTGCACTCAGCTGGTAAAGTGAAGCTATGTGGAAAAGGGATCACTGTATTTAGCTTTTATTGTGGTAATACCTCAGTTGTTAAGTTGCTAACAAGAATGTTATTAAATACCCTGCTGCATAAAAGGAGGCCATGTGTGTGCTTTTGCAGTCGTATCCGAGGTTGTGTCACATGGCAGAGAACAGGATAGATGTGCTGTTGCTTACTACTACCCCTCCTGCCTTCAAAAGGTTACATTATAGACTCATTCCAGTGGACGGAAGTGCTATGTCTTCATCCGTCTCTTTCTTCAGGGCAGGTTAGCAGTATTTTCCAGAATAAATCTGGACACAAGGAGGACTTCAGGCTTGTCAGACCCTGTTGGGAGAGGACAGGAAGGAAATTAATTTGCTCTTGGACATCTTCGTGGGCCAGCAGCAGTGTTAGAGACAATGAGGATGCTCTGACTGAATTCTAAGTATCTACCATTAAGCAGGTATTCTTTGCAGACTCACAAGAGATCCCCTTGCTGCTCCCATTGAATACCCTAGAGTTACTCACAAAAATAAACAAACCTTCCTACTCACTTAGAGGACAGTCATATTTCTGCCAATGCAGGGGCTGCTATACTTCAGTTTGTGACTCATAAGAAATTAAAAAAAAGGTTTGGAAAATAAACAGTGACAGTCTTGTTCCAGTGCTCTTATTTAGCTGGAAATCGTCTGAAATCCAAGTTGGTTTATTGCCATCAGTCAGCTAATTCAGGGGAATGAAATCTTTACCTATTATTGTTGTAAAATCTGCCTCTGAGTTAACATGATGATTAAGAAGAAACTGAAGGTTTCCAGTGCCCTGTCCTGCTAAGGTGGTGTTTATGCTGTAGACAGACTGGTGTGCACATGTCTTTGTTGAAAGCTGGAATTGTCTCTGATGCTTTGTTCCTGGTTTAAAATACCATCATGTCTGTTTTCTTGCAGAATGAAGAGACGCAAGTGTGCCTACAAATGTCCCTCACGAAGGAAGATCCTGATCCTATGTGTTACTGGGTGGCTGATTGCACTGCTGAAGCTCCTCCATGTCGAAAGACACTTTTTTCCCTCTAGGGGCATTTATTTGGTTGAGCACTTCTTGAGCACTTCTTCTTACGTTAGAAACAAGTATTCCTACCTTAGAAATGAGTTCCAGTATGAAATTAATTGTTCGTCTATATATGAACAAGATCCTCATGAAATTGGCAAGAGTTTAGAGATAAGAAGAAAAGAGATAATTGATTTAACTGATGAAGATGTTGTAGCAATGACAACTGATTGCCATGTGTATCGTTCACTTAGGAAATACCACCTAAAACCTGTTTCTTTAGAGGAGGAGAGTTTTCCAATTGCCTATTCTTTGGTTGTTCACAAAGATGCAGTAATGGTAGAAAGGCTCATACATTCACTGTACAGTCATCAAAATATTTACTGCATCCATTATGACCAAAAAGCAGCAAAAAGTTTCAAATCTGCTATGAACAATCTCGCTAAATGTTTCCCCAATATTTTCATTGCGTCAAAATTGGAGACAGTGGACTATGCACATATTTCACGGCTGCAAGCAGATTTCAATTGTTTGTCTGATTTGATGGACTCTTCGGTTTCCTGGAAGTACGTTATTAATTTGTGTGGCCAAGATTTCCCTTTGAGGTCAAATTTTGAGTTGGTTGCTGAACTGAAGAAACTCAGTGGAGGAAACATGCTGGAAACTATAAAGCCAAGCAGTAGCAAAAGAGAACGATTTACTTATCACTATGAACTTATGAAAGTGCCTTATGAATACGTGCAGATGCCTGTAAAAACCAACATTTCCAAGAATCCACCACCTCATAATATTGAGGTATTTGTAGGCAGTGCATATTTTGTTTTAAGCCGAGCGTTTATTCAATATACCCTTGAAAGCTCTCTTGCAAAAGATTTTTTTGAGTGGTCAAGGGATACCTACTCTCCAGATGAACATTTCTGGGCCACTCTTGTACGTGTTCCTGGGGTCCCTGGGGAAGTTTCAAGGTCAGCCCAGGACATAACAGACCTACAAAGCAAAACTCGTCTGGTGAAATGGAATTATCTTGAAGACCATTTGTATCCTCCCTGCACTGGTACCCACCTTCGCAGTGTCTGCATCTATGGGGCTGCAGAATTAAGATGGCTTCTGAATTATGGGCACTGGTTCGCCAACAAGTTTGACTCCAAAGTAGACCCTGTCCTGGTAAAATGCTTGGCAGAAAAACTGGCAGAACAACAGAAAGAGTGGGTATATTTGTCTTCTGATAAATACTTTCTGCACATAAATTCTATGAATGCCTCACTATAGCAGCATGGTCTTCCCTGCCCTCAGTCCTGTGTACTGTTACAGCACAGCGCCTGCAGTTCCTCTGCCTCAACCCGCTGCAGGATGTTAGTGAGCGAAACATCCATTCCGCATAAAGTTCAGGGCCCTGTAGAGCCAGGTGCCTGGCCATTTATTTATGAAAAGTGATGCCTCTCTGATTAATTGTTCTATAACTTGCCACAATAATCCTGTAATTGTTCTTCAGGGTGATTCTGAGAGGGTCAGGTTTGCTTTTGGAGGCTGGCGCTGTCTGTCCCAATGAAGTATTTCATAAATGTGTTTTACATCAAGTGTGTTTGCATCTTTCCTAAGAAACTCCACCGTGTCTGTCTGTCCCCTTTTCCTTCACTTTTGTTTTTCTTACGGTGTGAAACAAAGACCTCTGTATCTGCTACCTCAGGAAAACTGGAAGTGCCCAGCTCACAGACAAAACCAACAGATCAGCATGACACCAAATGAGCCGTGTGCCCTCACCTGAAGTACCAAACTTCCTGTCTGTGGGAGCTAACAAAGATCTTTGCAATGTGAATACGACTGGATGATATAAGGGAAAGAAGATCCTTAGATAACGCATTGTCCACAGCATCGTTCTCCCAGCTTATCTGTGCATTGCTTTTTCTTCTGTGAAGCGTTTGCTCAGGTTCCATGCCATGCCTATGAAATCAGTGGTGGTTGATTGAAACAGAATTATGCACTGTTATTCTTCAAAGGCAGTATACGAGCGTGCCCTAAGGGCAGTCTGTGCAGCCTCTTAGAGTAGATATCCATGCCAAAAGAGGTCAGTCTTCATTTCTATCTCTGCCTGCAGAGATATCCTCCTCTGAAATCCCAGTCCTCTTGAGACAGTATGTCTACACACAGTGGATAACAAGTGCTATTTCTAATTAGTGTTCAGCAATGTGGTGCTATGTTGAAATGCAAAACATGCAAAGTCAAGCAGTAATCTTAAGAATAGCCATATTGCAGAAATGAAGGCCCTGCGTAGATGTGTCTTTCTGTGCAAGTCTCTTGACCTTGCACCACCACGATCCCAGGCTGGTGGGTGCCTGGGTAAGCCCTGGTTCATCTGTAGAGCAACTGTTCTCCAACAGCCTCTGCTTCCCATGGCCTTGCCAGGCCTCCTGGTAGTGAAGTGGCCCGGGAGCTTCCTCACAGCTGGGCTCCCCACACTACAGTGTGAGGGAAGTGTTTGATAGTGCAGGGGTCTCTGCAGAAAGTCTTGCAACTCAGAAATGCCTCTTGCTATTTTGCGGGTTTCTGTGGAACGTTGCTCTGCCACAAGTTCAGTTTTGGTGGTGCTAGTGGATCCTGGGGTCTAGCTTGCTCCATGCTGCTGTCCTTTTTCTACCTGTCTGGCTTTTATTATAAGGTGCCTCTTCCTGTGAGTGTCTTTGGGACATCTGGTCTTACCAATCCACAAATTGCTGCCATAACAACCATGTCTCATACCCATAAGAAATCTTTGTTTCTTATTTAAGTTGAAAGAACCCATTAATTTTTTGGTCTCAGGTTTTTTTTATACATTTTGTTTTGGTCAAGTCATCTGTGGCTTAAGATTGGGTTTGAGAGTCAGGAGTCGCTTTTTCCCCGTTCATGACATTGATTTCCTATGAGACCTCAGACAAGTCATCTGAATTTTCTGTTCAGCTATTCCAGCTGTAAAATGGGAACAACAATGTTCTGTTACCTTGCTAAGCACTTCAACACCTATGGGTGTTGTGAGTTGGTTGAACAGTACTAATTGCTTATCAAACTATTTATGGAGTCTGTGGATGCACAGGTCAAGGATTTCTTTGATGGACTGTTTCTGAAATAAATGAGGATTATTTTTAAAGCGTGTGTTGCTTACTTCAATGACTAGCCATGTCTGCCCAGGGCTGTCCTGACTTGGTGTGATTTATAGATACTTTGTAGAAAATGAAGTATTAACAGTATTTACAGATTCATACATCAGTGCTTGTATATAAAGTAGAGAATTCCCATGTGGAAAAAGGTTAATAAAAGAGGATGTTAGGATCCCAGAGGGCCAAGACACAACCTTCTGTACACATAAATTGATGCTTAATGATATATTTAAAATTTTTTATTTAGTTAAATTGGCTTTATGCATGTATATACACACATCCCCATTTGTGTTTAAGTGGTTTGCTGTAGCATAAATTTATAAAAATAATACACTAGCACATTAAACATAAATAAAGTAAACAATTTTGATCAACATGCAAATTTGTGCTACTTCAACTGAATTGGGTTGAATGATACCTGTAATTTAACTAGTTTGAAATCAGGCAGCTCATGCTTCCTAGGTAGTGAAGCGGATACGGAGATGGCACAGTGTGTAGCAGCATCACCCATTACAGCGGTACATTTGCTAGCTGGGGAAGCACAAGTTGTACAGGCATAGCTGCAACTTTATGAAGTGCTGATTTTCTAATGAATTATAAATATTTCTGTTTTTTGAAGGTAACTTCAAAGGCTACTCAAGCTTGTAGAAAGGCGGTTCACAGAAATCATTCAGGCTGGAAGATCATGTAGCTCAGCCTCTCGCTCATGACAGGATCGACACTAAATTTGGGCTGGGTTTCTTGGGCTTTGTCCTAGGGAGTCTTGCAGATCTCTGAGAAAGATTCTGCAGCCTGCTGGGGCAACTTTTTCCAATGTTTTCATGAAAAAGAACAGCCAAAATATAAGTTCCTTAACTTTTGAATAATTTTCTCTCTGTGTTTTGATTTTGCATTCAGCAATGTAGATGCCATACTGATGCTTGTATCATAGTTAAGTGGTTGTACTATGGGGTAGGTAACAACTCTGTTATTTACCTCTGACTTCATCATCTTTGTTCTTTAGTCAGGTAGGTCTTTCTTTGCTGAAAATGGACCTGAGGCATGATCCACACACACCTTTCTCTCTTTGAGAAAAGTGGCTGAACCTAGTTTATGGCAAAGCAAATATGAAATTTTATTTAGGCTGGAACTTAGATTATAGGCAGTTGTCTGCCATTCTGCTCTCACAGGGATTTTATTTTTTTTTTTTCCTTAGTAAAGCTCAGGCATCCCTTTCCTCTTCCTCTCTTCCCCTTCCTCTCTTCTCCTGAAAAGATTCCTCTTGTAAGTTATTTCACAAATTTGAAATGCACATACATTTGCATGTATTAGATGGTTCCCTCTGTCTTTATTCTGCTGAAGAAGCCCCACGATGGCTTTCTTCCACCCACCCTGCCCGATGGTGGCTGCATGGAACATCTGGACTATCAGTTAACCTGATTTTCCAGTTCAGGAAGGATGTGTGGGCAGGGTGCTAGTGCTGCTCCTGGCTGTCAGCACTGGTGTACTGGTCCAGCCCACAGTTTTGTTAGTGGCTGAGAACAACAAAAATACTGATGCATTCTAACATGGAAAAGCAAAGGGAGGAAGAAAAGGAAATAATGAGCTTTAATGAAAGAGACGCAGAGACAACATTTGTACAACTTGTCTCGCTAATGAATATATTAGGCCAGACATGGAGTCAGGAGGATACTGTATACAAACATAACTGCCTCACTACATATTTTCTTTGACATTGGAATAAGAGGATGTGAAAGGAAAGACTAGAAACTAGACACCTAATCTGCAATTGTAATTTAAACAGACTTGGCCTGTTGAGCATTTCTATGGCTGCTATGTCATTACTGCAGCATTTGAATCAGAATGTAAAAACATGAGAAAAACAGTATTTGCACAGCAAATGTGCAGTATATGTGGCATACTAGTGTGCGTTTACAGTGTGACCTCGATTTTTAGTTCAGGTAAAATGTCTGTTTCTATTTGTTGTTTTTACAGAACTTGCATCATTCTTGACGGTGATAATTACCACTCACATAGAAATGATACTTCAGAACAATGTTATCTGTTAGTAAGATGTGGTAAAGCTGTACTGAAAGTACCCCAGGGCTGTTTGGTATTTGAAGCTCATAGCTGGACACTCTATCCTGGTGCTGTTTTTTCAGAACTACCAGGCTCTTTGATTTTTCTATGGCTGAAGTATACTAATCTTGCTAGTAGCAATCGTTCTTAGAAAAGGGAGAAAGCAAATGCCATGAAACTTTGGACGAGGCGTTTTCTCAAGCGAGACAGGAAGGAGCCAGATGGTATATTGTAAAGGGAGACACAGACAATACATTTTCTTGCTACAGAGCTGCCACATATGTGCCTCAGCAGAGACTTGCTTAAGTGGAAATACTTGCATATAACATGGTTGCTGCTGCCGTCTCTGATAGACGTAAGCTAGACTTGAGTTAGTACATTTTGAAAATGAAGGCCAGTTAGGAAATAATGCCTGGAGCCTATATCAGTTTCTTTTCTTGTAAAAAAAAATAGGTGCTCTGAAAAATCTTGAAAATTTACTGTGGCTTGACTAGGGGATTACAAAAAGACTCAGGAGACTGGGCTAGTTGCATCAGAGAGGGCAGAAGAAAGACCCTCTGATTTTTTTGCTCAGGGCAGGTCAATGGTTTTTAATGATGCTTTCTGTGTTATTTGTAGAAACCAATTTAAAGATGTGCTAATTTGAAAAACCAGTGACTGACTTCCACCTTGCATCTCAAGTGTTTGCTATAACACATAAGAGTTTATTTAAAAGACTCTTCCCTGGGCTACAATTAGAGACTTCATTGTGATTTAATTAAAGGCAGAAGCTTTTCTATTGCTGAGCCTCTTTTCTCTGCCTGAGTTTGTTCTCTGAGACAGAGAGGATGGTAAGTCTAAGCTCTACCTGGGGCGATGAGAAGATTAGAGAGTATACAGAGATGATGCAGGTGGCATT
The DNA here is from genome assembly GCA_013397275.1 of Burhinus bistriatus. Classification (NCBI taxonomy): domain Eukaryota; kingdom Metazoa; phylum Chordata; class Aves; order Charadriiformes; family Burhinidae; genus Burhinus; species Burhinus bistriatus. The sequence goes on along the minus strand of VYXH01005067.1, from coordinate 367,572 downwards.
ATTACCACTATGGCATAACAGCTGGGAAATAAGAATAACTGCATCTTGTACAGTAGAGGTTCAAGTCACTATTTATTCATAAACATAATAGGAATTGGAAATCATACTGTTGGAAATAACTACATGCAAATATTTTAGTGCTAAATTGCTAGGGGCCATGGGAAGTAGGATGAAAATACAGGTGGTATGTGCATTTTTATGAGACATGGAAAAATTAGCTGTAGATGAATTGCAAGACCTTTCAGTTAGCAGAAAAGTAGAAGTCCTCCTCCTACAGAGTTTCGAAATGGCAGAATAGAAGGCCTCAGCTTATTTTCTCCAAGAAATGTTATGCTTGCTTTTGTTTCCTATGATTGCTTCTTACCTTTTCATACAGCAGTCCCAGCTCCTTTATGGCCTTAAGATACCCATATCAATTAAATTTTATCATTTACCTCTCATTTACTCTAAGCTGCTTTGGAGTCCAGGACTTACTTTCTGTTCTGTAGCATGTCTAAGAGCACTTAATACAATCAGCATGTGGCATGGCTGAATTTCCATTTAATTGGCTTTAGTGGACACAGGCATGTGCTCATCTACTCTGGGCTTGAACTGATACAACAGTTATGAGCTTCCATCACTGGGAGATTACCCATATTTTACTCCTCCTGTATGTCAAGGAAAAATTATCAAAGGTATCCTTTGTTCCTGTGGCAAACTTAAATTCTTCCTCTGGTCTTGAATTCTGCTTGGTACAGGATATATATAAAAAAGCTGTGTCAAGAAGATACATCCAAAGGAGTAAAATTATATACACCACCAAAAAAGGAAAAAAAAAAGAAGCTGATTTGGAAAAGTCATTTCAAGTAATTGAAAAAACAGATGATGAATTTTATCCCTGCACAAGGATAAAATATCCCTCAACAGGGATAAAATAAAAATATCCCTGAACACAAATAAAGTACATGCAGCTGTTATCACAGTCAGCTGGAGAGTCACTTCTCTGACTTTTGTGTTGCTAATAATGTTCTTAAAAATGCACTCTTATTTCCAAGCTTTTGCTCAACTGGGATGTAAATGCCTTCAATTGGTAAAGCTTCATCCTTCTTCCTTGCAGATTGGAGTTGTACATTGTGAAACCCTGAGCAGGTTTAAATGGTTTATTTGTTTGCCAGGCCTCAGATTCCAGACTTCCTGTAAGGTACAGCAGAACCAGAAAAGCATCTGGCCATCGGCATGCAAGTGATTGGACAACACAGCCTCCTGAGGATGCAGCTGCCTCCAGAAACCAAGCTGGGACTGGAGTCAGCCCACTCAGCCGGCAGAGCAAACACTGCCTCTGTTTCATTTCATTAGAGCACATCAGCATTATAATTTTCAAGACCAGCCAGCTAATTGTATTATCTGTGTTGTTTTCATTGGCTGAAGAATCTTGGAATTCTCTCTTATGGCTTTCTTAAATGAAGATTTATTTAAAATCTCTGTACATATATTCTGGGAACGGACACAGTATGTCTTCTTGTACTGCATGCCTTGTCCTCATTTGAAACCAAGGCAGCCAAATCAGGTTCTGAAGTCACAAAGCCATAAAGAGCCAAAGACGTGAAGAACTGAGTCATCCTAAAATTAAGTAACCATAGCATTTTGCTTCTCTATGGTCATTAAGTGGATAGTTTTATATTCAGTTTCAGAAACCTGAGGCATTTCATAAATTGGAATAGCAAGAAGTGGAGATATTAAAGAAAAACCTACCCGGAGCACTTACCTGGAAGTTTTTGTTTCAGTCTGTGTGAAGTGAGCTTCTTTCATTTCAGTTGCTGGACAGGAGTGTGCAGCACAAGGCTGCTGCTGCCACCGTGGCACCATTGCCACCTCCCCCAGCGCCTGGGAGGCTGCGCTGTCGTCCACCCCCGCTGAGGTACTACTCACTGCAGTCACCAGGTGAGGGGGCAGAAGAAGTGGCCTCTGTCCCACTGCTCCAGAAATAACTCTTTGGGCAGTGATCCTGCCTAGCAGTGTTTAAAGGCTGTTGGAGTACATAAACATGGCAGACAATAAGCTTCAATATTGCAGCCTTGGGAAAGACTGGAGACAAGGGCTGGGCTGCAGTGGATCCCAGCAAGAAAAAGCACTCTGACTCTGGCGTGCAGAGATGTGCCCTTCAGACGACCAGATGCAGAAAGTGGAGGTTTGGGTTGCGTTAAGGAAATGTGTTGCACTCTGCAAGCTAGTTTAACCTGCATCAGGAACTCCCTTGCTTAATCCAAGAGTATTTGGTCACCGTTTCATCAGAACAGTTTCATGTCATTGACATGAACTTGATTTGACACGGGTTTCAGCTGCCTTAGAGACTTTTCACAATTGCCAGGTTAGCTGATGGTAGCGTGAAGTTTGGGTGTTGCTCACAGACAGTTTAAAATTAAACTGAAGTGTTTCCTGTTAAACAAGTGGCACTTTGCATAGTGTCTGAGAGGGATGGCTCTGAATATCCATTCTGCTGGTGGCTGGTGCCTTCTCCTCTGACAGAGGCATGATGAGGCAGTGAACCTTTGTGCTTCAGGAAGTGCGGTGTCTGCTGGGCTGTAAGGGCGCAGGATCCCTGCCCTCTTTTGGGTGCTGTTAATTGAGCTGAACGTCCAAGGTTCGGTTAGCTGGCGAGACCAGTGAGAAGATCATGTTTGTCCACCCAGACAGGGCACAGGGATGAGCGAAGTGCCTGCTCAGACAGCTCAGTTAACATTTGGCTGGTTTTGCACAGAGCCAAACCAGGACAGTCAGAAAGTGATGCAGTGCTGGAGTGCTACCAGTCAAAGGGTAGGGCACCCAGCAGCTTTTCCTGTCTCCAAGGTTGGGATGGGGGTATGTTTGAAGACTGGAATGCCAAACCTGGGGCAGTTGTGTAGGTGCAGAATCCACCCCTGGGTGATGACATTGCTTCAAAACAAACTGGTCCTGAAGTCTTTTTAAGAGTGGATTCATTCTCTTTTCCTCTGGCTGCTGTGTAAACGCTCCTGCAAAATCCTTCTACTTCTGTTTTCTGTTGAGTCTATTGTTGTGATCAACCATTTGATCATGTTCTTAATTTTTGTGATATGTACAGAAAAGCAAATCCATCTGCATCTCCTTGCTGAGGAGTCCTGGAAGGCACAACCAGGCCATTGTTCATCGCTGCAGTTGACCTCGCTGATGCGAATGAACCATGTGCTGAATGTTTAATGGAAACTGAGTTATGGATGAGTGACTTGACCAGATAAAAGTAAAATAACACCTAGAGGGAAGGGAAAGCAGCCAAAAAGATGTTATGTCAGTGCTTCTGATAAAGGCAGATACCTGCCTTTTCTTCCCTCAAGCAAAAGAGCAACTTGATCTTGGGCCATAAATGCAGAAAATGAACAAATCAGCTAATATGGTATTGCTTAATCTAGCAGACAGAAATATAATGGAGGTCTAGTGGCTGGAACATGATGCCAGATATTAGCAATAAAATTCAAATTATAACTCTTTTTTTTTCAGCAAAGGAATTTTCCTTTGGAACAAATTGGCAAAAACTATGTTTGATCCTGTGTCATTTGAAGATATTGGTAGTTTAGCTGTAACTTCAAGGCTTGATGTGGGAATTACTCTGATTTTTCATGGTCTGTACTGTGCAGAAGGCAGGCTGCATTCGATCAAGGCTGCAGATAAAACCATAGAATCAACTTAGGAAAAAATACAGCTAAATTCAAGTGGGAGTGGGAGTTGCTCATATGGACCATTACAAACATAAAGGGCCCTTGCATTAATTAGCACCAGCTATGGTGGTCTACACATAAAAGTGGCTAGCTTTAATTTTTTGGCTCTTGTTGAAACAGCTGAAGCCCTACTAGTAGGAGAAGTTACGGCTGTTTAACAGTTCTTATTATTATGTAGTTTATTCTTGTTAGGAAGGAGAATAAACAGTGAAGGGGAAGATCATCTGTACAGCACACATACAAGCAGCTACATCAGTAATACGTCATAAGCCTTATCAAAGACCAGTACAGACACTTCAATGTAAAGGTCCGAACACCTGAGATCAGGGAACCTGCTGTGGACCCAGCGATCTAAACTCGTAACTGGGGACCCTGGGACTTGAAGTATCAGGGGTCAGGTGTCAGCCACAGCTAATGATGCTCCCGGCTCAGGTACGTGGGGGAAATCTGCAACTGTCACTTGTGATTGCTGGTCCTGCAGCAGTAGCATGCTGTAGGTGAGCTTTCGTGCTGCAGCCTTCTGTTCCAATACACCTACCCAGAGTCTTGGTTTACAAGCTAAAGGAAAGTTAACAGCCAGTGATGCAACCTCCATCTAGAACCCAAGCTGAAGTTTTTAGTGGGTCATACACTACTGAAAAGCAACATCTGCAACTGAAGTTAATGAAGAGGTGCCACTGCTGCACAGTAAGGTAACTGCATAAGGTAACCGCTCTCTCTCCCAGCACAATCCCAGTTCAGACTTCAAAGTGTTTCTCCTCACTGTTCATTGCCTCCACGGGAATCCAATTTCTGCCACCAGGTCACTTTAAAAATTATAGACAGGGCTTACTCAAAGACTTTCTGAGAATCCTAATTCCTGACAGTTGCAAAGCAACTTTTCCTGTTCCGGAAATGTTTTTTCCATTTCCCGAAACAGCTTTAAACTCCAGTTTGCCAGGCTCTGTGGGGGCCCCTCTCAGAGCAAGATTAAAATTTAATTAAATATTAGGAGGAAAGATAAATGGTTGAAGCGTGAATGAGCCATGGAAGTAAAAAGTAATTTCTTCTAGTAATTCTGGCTGTCGCCTCAGGAGCATGCGCCTGCGCTGTCAGTGTTGAGGGACTGATCCCTTCTTGTTGTGGCTGCGGCAGCTCAGCTTGGATGTTTGCTTGTTGTCCAGTGTCAGGAATGGCCTCTATGGCAAATCAGTCTTACACTTCTGCTGGCAAATGTCTTAAATATTTAATGAGTCTGAAATGGGTTTTGACGTGTTAGGGCATCAGAAGTGTTAATAAGTGAACTGTGGTGCTGCAGCTGCACGGGACTGGTCACCTGGTTTGTCCCCATGGACAAACTGCATTACCCTACATTTATGAAATGTTTGTTTCATGATCATATTGGCTAAAAAAAGTTTCTGTTTGTAGGTACTGCTCTGGGAGCATGGCTGCTTTATGAAGACAACGGTGTCTTCTGGAGCAGCTGGCAGAGCCGGAAGACCTGCTGCTGCAGGGGGTCTGTGGGAGGGAGGTATGGAAGGTTGTTCCCCTGGGCACAGCCGTGCCAGGCCCAAGCGGAGGGAGTGGGGAGGTCTGCAGCCCTCCCTTACTGCTGGGAGGGGAGGGAGGTCTGTGAGGACAGCTGGGGAGGCTGGGGGTTGCGAGGGATGTGTGGGATCCCTGATGCCGTGGGGGGAAAAGCGAGGGCTGGGGAGAGGCAGAGAAGGGAGTGTCTGCATAAAGGTGGTGGGGAGCTCTTTGTAGAGTACGTATAAGATCTGGATGGCTTGAAGGTTTCTTTTTTTTTTTTTTTTTCCAATGTGCATTTTGTTGTTTTAGCTTTTGTCAGTATTTTTCCGTTGTTACTTTTATTGCTTTGAAAAATGCAGGTTATCTAAGATGATCTCCAATTTAAGGTCTGAGCCAATGCCTTAATCACTGGGGCCTTACCTGCTTCCTGGATCCGTATGTAAAGAAACAGCCATTTCTGAGGGCCTGAATATAGCCAAAATAGCGCCAATGTGTGTATGCTGGCTCTGTTGTGCTGAAGTGAGCCACTGTTTAAGCAGTATTGCTTTTGTCTCTGTCCCCTCCCATGTTGGTACAAAGATGTAAATTCAGGCACTTGAATTTGGTGGATTTGATATTGCACATAACCAGGTGTGAGAGCAAAGCATGAGTGACACTATGAGGAAGAAGAGCCAAGATACCACAGGTACAGAATACCTCTTGAAAAAAAATTTTAAAAGTATGAAGAAATTACTTTCTGTTATGACAAAGCCATTTAAATAATGTCAGTTGGATGCTAATTTTATTTTGATTTGAAGCAAAGCTCTGAGCTTGATATTGAATTACTATGAGGCTTTGAGGAAGTTACCAGTAAACTTGTCAGAAAATATCTGCTGAAACTGCTGTTCTACAGAATACTGGACTTTTGATTAAGTTATTTCTTCTGTGACCATATTGAATTTCCTCTGAAAAAGTTAAGTTTTAAAGATTCCGCTTGGTTTTGTTTTTGCTTCAATATGAAAAACTCAGGTGAACTCGGAAGTGAATAGTTTCTCTTTACAAAATATGTTGAAGAACAGAAGTGCTAATGAAAGTTATGCAAACAAATCTCAAGGAGGATTTGACCAAATATTAATAACTTGATGGTATGTATATACTCTTCAAATCCTCTCCGAAATGTATTTATCCTTCTACTGGGTCCGTTTCTCATCTTTCACTTCTGGCTTGTCCTGTGTGGCAGTCTTTTCTGCATTTGAGGCTGGGTAAATTCTACTCTGCAGCCTGTCTGCGATACCACTTGTCCTGATAAACTGAAGAAGAATGACTTATCAAGGTGTATACTGCCTTTGTATATGGGAGAAAGGAAAACCTCTTTGCCATGTTCTTCAAAGCTGTGGTCTAAAACAAGCAAGAAAGCAATACGAACAGGAGCTGAGACTTTGGACTTGGCCACCCACCCGACACGCACAGGACTGGAGTGTTCAGGATACATAATGAAATGCTGAGACTTGATGTCACCTTTAGTATTAAAAGTGTAAATGATTCTTACAAAGCAAGTATCAGTAAATAATAAACAAGTGTGGTATCTCTGTTAGGAAGTAAGCCTCCTGCAAACACCCTGTGGCTCTGTGTATGCGTACATATGTCCTTGTTACCTCTATGCCATGAATAAACATTTGACTCACTGCTTTGGCACATAGATTTTCAATCAGCCCATGTATGGTGAATAATGCAACAGTTACGAATGTGATATTTATTTCTAGATGCCGAAAGTTGTTTTTTGTTCAATAATTTATGAAAATTAATCATGCTGTCTCCATCAGCTTTGGGAACGTCTGCAGCATACATCAGCCCAGAAGGTCACTGACGATTCTTTTCTGATTGCTTTATACCAGCTCCCTCCCACAGTATTCAAGAAAAAAACCTCCGCTCAGTATATTCTGCTAGTTAATATAGGTGGATACAAATAGACGAGTGTATGTATGTATGTGTGCATGTTTTCACTGTGATATCGTACATACTGATTTGGGGCTTCATGTCCGTATTGGACCTGTCTATTGTTTATTTTGTGCTTCTTTCCTTTCTAGCCTACATGATTGTCTTGCAATGACCAAGAAACCCACAGAGCAGTTCTTGTGCTGCTTATGAGGACAGAGCAGCTGAGCAGCAGACTTTAATAAGGCTGAGCTTGGCTGGAATAAACATGATTTTATGCTTCAGAACCTGGGGCCAGCAGAACTCAGGAGCATGAAGTCTGTTGGGAAATGCGAGTAGGAGAGCAAATGTATTAAATCCTGCTACAACTGCACTGCGCAGGCAGATCCTAGAGACTGTCTTTAGAGAACTAATGAAGTTATGGCCAAAGCAATTTCCTAAGTCAATTTACTCATTATCTTTCTGTATTAGCTCGCTTTCAGATTACTCATATGCCCTTCTTATAAAAGTTATCCATAGTTTTATAGGTTAGAAGGTACCACTCCTTCTCTCCTCAGGGACGTGCTCATTGATTGAGGAATCCATTCTGTTCCTCTGCAGACATGTGTTGTAACGTCACCCTTCTGCCTATAAGCCAGGCGCGCCTTATATTTCTTCAGACTTTCTTTCCTTTGAGGGCCAGTAGTAAGAATGAAACTTATGTGTTACAAAAAGGAAGAGGGAGAAGACCTATGAAATGCTCGCATTTGCCCAACACACTTGGAGGAGCAGGAACATCATTATCTTTCCTAAGGGCTGTAATGGACAGTGGCTGTAACTGGAACACACTCTTTCTCCAGACTAGAGGAGAAAGGATGCTTTATACTCCATCAGAGCAATGAGGAACAATTTAGGATAGGTAATAGAGAAATAACAACACTGTGGTTTAGAATTTATTGAAAAAAGGAGTGCCTGAAGAAACACAGTACTGGTATCATAGCACCAAAAAAGTAATGAGCTTTTTACAGACCAAAGCTATGTCTTCCTTTCCAGTACAGGTTATGTGCCTATTTGCTAACAGCATCAGAAGTCACTGTTTTGGGAATACCATGACTGTGGGGCTCCAGGATAAGAGCTATCATTTAATCCCAGCCCTTTTATGAGGCCTAGACATGGTAGTTACCATAAAACAATATAGAGATTAATGCATGCTAACCATTAGATGTAGAATAGCAGAGCAGTTGAGCACATATGAATAAACCTTTCAGGGAGCCTAGATTGATTTAATGTTAGGCTAAGAAACGACAACCAGAAAATGTGAGAGGTGAATGATAGACCTGAGCCTGGGCATTCCACAAGTAGTAGGAAGCAGCAGCTTGAGTACCAGGTTCCCAGCAAACATCTTTTTTATCTTACTAAGATAATGTGATCATATACAGTTACCTGATATAAAGTAATATGTATAATTAATTAAGATAACAAATAATTGGCCTGGCATCATAACTATATTCCTATGTATTTGAATGTTAAAGTTCATATCTGCACATGACCAGACCCTTGTTGAAGCTTAGATAAATTTAGTAAAATTTCCACCCTAAAAGGGAATTTCCCTGGTGTTCATTACAATCTTTCCTCTTGATTTTAACGATGTGTTTTCCTTCTTTTTACATTTGCTGGTATTTTCATTCCATTTTGACATAGCCGTCATTTGCATATGTTTCCTACCCCTGTAGCAAATCAGTTTGTCATGTTATATCCATTTTGGGGTAGGTTCCTGGAGCTCTTGTGATTTCCTGTCTGTGGGCAGTACTGCTTTTTATCATGTAAGAAACAACATGTCTAGAAATCTTGAACAGGAATATAGTGCTCTCTTTCAAGTTAATATAACATGTATCTTATTGAAGGGATTTTTTACTATTTAATAAAATGTGTGGTTTGTGTTTATTGATAAAAAGTGGTCTGTCATGCTGCAAATATAGCTGCTGCAGTGACACTGGTTGCTGGGCCAGAAAGCAGTGCAATTGGGCTGGCAATGAATCTTGGAAAAATTACTGCAGTGAATGCAGGCAAAATGATACGGCTAAACAGTAAGAAGTGAAAAATATCAGAAAGTTTTAATTCCTGAAAATTGCTGTCTTGAGTTTTATGTATAATGCTGCTGTGAATTTCGCATGATGGGGTACCTGTGACACACAACATTCAGGGCCGTTTGCATAACCACAAGCCACAAGTGGTAGAATTTGCAGTAAGGAAAAAAATAATGTATATAATTCAGTCAGTTTGCTGGCTTCTGTAGTAGCAGCAGGACAAATGCATCGTGGAGCAGTTTACTGACTTATCAGGCTTAATGTCCCACTTCACTTTTCATCTTAGACAGCCCTGATATGAGAAGCTATTAGGAAAACTCCCTGAAAAACAATGTGTCATATTTTGTACAAAGCCACTTGAGGAAAAGGTACTTACCACGCCTTCTCGAAGCGCATGGTAATGACCTGAAAGAGCCACTGAAAGACTGTTTTAGGCTCAGCCTTATTGCAAAGAAGACGAATACTGAAGGTCACTTATGTACTCTGTGTTGTAGGGATGATTTTATTCTTTGTTGGTGGTTCATGAGAGCTCTGGGAGGAGCTTTGATACCTAAATCTCATCTAGTCGACTCTTCAGACAGTGACCTTCAAAACAGTGAGTCAGCCAGGGATGGAAGCAATGCAGAAACACAGCCTTCTTTTTTTAAAAAACACTGCCTTTGCTTTTGTGAGTGGCAGTGGCTTCATAAAGGGTTAAAAACCGTGAGATTGGACACCTGAGGCACCGCTTCTGAGTGGTGAGCCTGAGACTTGCACAAAGCACCCGCATGGTTTTCACAACGATTCATGAAGAAAGTTTGTAAATGCAAAATCTGTGGCAAAGGGGGAAAAAGCTGTTGTTGTAGCACCTTTCCTGCAAGATGGGGGGGAGCAGTAAAGGTGGCCATGTGCATGTCAGTCACCTTGGAGATTTATATGGGGTTGTCCTTTTGGTGTTTTTGTTTTTAAGCAAAACTGAAATTCCGCCATTTGTGCTGTGGTTTCCTTGTGCAGTACGTGACCTAGCCACTCAGATTGGTCATTAGATCTGCTTTGAGGAAAACTCTATGGCTCACCTGAAATATCAATGTATGCATCCACCATTTGCCCAGCTACTCAGCATTTACAGGTGTTGCCAAATGGAGGAAAAGGGAGGCTGTGCTTGGCCAGGCTGCTCAGATTTGCAGAGACTTGTGCCAGGTCCTGTGCTGCCCGTGGGTCTGGCTCGCTGCGGGTTTGCCCTGGCTGGGCCAGGCCTCAGGAGAGCTCAGTCTGCCGCCCTTGCAGACCTCCTCTGCTCTGGTGAAAAGCCTCTTCCCTCCTTTGCCTCCACGGACTTGAGCCTTTGCACTTTTGCTGCCTGCCAAAGTTCAGAGTAACCCCCTCACCGCACAGCAGATTTCCTCAACCACAGTAATAATATGCCATCCCCTAAGCAAAGCATAAAAATTATAACCACACAGACAAAGCTATAATTCATATAAAGTTTGTTTTCTCCTTTTCCAGCACAGTTAGAACATTAAGCTCAACCTCTCTTAATCTTCTATTCTCTGGGGTTTACATTAGGGCTTACCATGGCCTCTTATGTGAAAAAGATATGGGATCCTTATTGAGCACAAGTGCTATTGTCTTTGATTTTCTCACCTGAACAGCTCTGCTGCATCTTCTTTTGTAGGAGGGATGTGCAACATCTCACGGGAAAGAGGTGCAACCTACCGAGGTCCCAACCTGTTGCGGTATTCGGTTATTCCTAGGACACATTTTGTTCAAACAGTGATACAGTACGAGACTCACAGTCCAGGGTGCAATGGTTTCAGGAGAATGAGACTTGTGCAGTCTGCCTTAGTCAGTGGGAAAATCACTGTGATAATGCGCATTTTGTGTAGGCAAGCCCTGGAAGCTGGGAGCAAGATGTGATCCCCCATTTGCATTAGCTGTTGTACAAACATTAAGCTCCAGCTTTTAATATCCATTTGTTTCATACACAAGCTATTAAGATATTGCATAGAGTGTTTTCAGGACACTTTTATTTGCAGAGATAACTAGTGACCTAGGAAAATTTTCCTATTCTGTGTAATCCAACCCATGGTAATTAGGACTTCCAAAAAATGAACCAGAAAGATATGATTAATTTCATGAAAAATTATGTTAAAATTAGAACAGGGTGCTGTAATATGGGCCAGCTAGTCATACACATTTATAATCACTAAGAAGATTTATGTCAAATGACATGAGAATTTAATTCTGTACATTTGCAACAACTCCCCTCCTCTTTGCCAACACAGAAACCCGTTCACTGGCCAAGGATGAACGATACTTCACGTTTTTCACAGAGATAGCTCTTAAAAGCAATCTGGTGTCCTGTTGCCAGTGATTGGTAGTGACAGTAAGTGACATGCTGTGTGATGCACCAAATAGAAAGTCTGATCACCGGTGAAAGTCAAAATGCTGGGAAGGTGCTGCCCGGATCAGCTAACCCTGACCCATTAACACTGGCCCATTAAAAGCAACTCAAATCGTGGGAAATAAAGCTTGCTTAACTGGATAACCAGGGAAATATGAAGAATAATTTGTAGCTGGGAGAGGTGAGTGAGACTCAAACAAGCCACTATCTGCAAGAAAACTACTGGAAGCTCAGAATGGAGCTGTTCTGGGAAGGGCCAGGACAGTTAAAGGTACAAAAGTAATAGCAAAACTGGTAACAGAAATGGGTAGGGGTAGGATGAAGCTGAAGAAAAGGACAATGCTATCTGGGTTGCATGCACACAAGGAACTTGTCTGAGAATGATTGATGCCTCTGTAGAAATTGAAGAAGCACAATTTTCCACTATACAGTTGAGTTAATCTGGATTTTTCATAAATAAATTGGTGTCCAGCAGCCTGTGGTTTTGCCTCTTGTAAGCCTTAGCAATGAGTCATGTTCGCTGCTACCCAGAAACCTGATCTTCTGGTAAGGGTTTCCTCCCTTGTACTGAAGACTTGTTTTTGCTTCTGGGAAGTGGAACAGAAGATCATGTTTCAATGGGCACTCATTCGTTGCTCCCTGGTGAAAGCAGCTTGGGCTCTGCAAGGTGCCAGAGAACATCACGAGACCAGAATTTCTACGGGCAACTCTGTACAGAAAAATCCTTGAGGGTTTGGCAGAAAGCAGTCTTTCTGATGGATGGCTGAAAAAATCCTAAAGAATAAGTAGCTGACTATCCTACTGTAAAACTTAAAGGCAGATTTTTATCTAATATTCAGAGAAATATTATCATTGTCTGAGACAGAAGTTTGGCTCTGACAAAAAAAAAAAAAAGCTTAATGTGTTTCTTTTGTCAGTGATCAAAGCACTTCTTTTTTGGGCATGTTTTATATGTCCTTCACCTTTCAAATTTGGCTCTAAATAGAAATAATGTTCTGTAGGAGGCACAGGAGGGAAGACAGGCAGGGTGATGTTACTGTTAAGGATGCTGTCCTCTGGAGAGGTATATCCACTTCTAGTGTCGGATTCTCAAGCAAGTGCCATTGTGATGCTGTTCCTCTGAGGAGGACAGGAGGAATGGCTTAGGCACTGCAAACTTGCAGAGTGAAGGGGATGCTTCTGCATATTCCCCATGAGACTTCAGGTTGCTCAGCTCCTTTAATGTGCTGTGGATTGCTCACAGCTTTGAATACTGCCCTTTCCATTCTCTAAATAAATGAAGGTGCTCAAAAGCACATCAGTAGTAACTGCAGTATTGCAGGACACAGTCTTCTGTGCTCAGCTAGTCTTTGTCCTTCCAGATGAGTGTGGTTTTTGCTTGGAGCTCACAGTAGCAGTGGGCAAGGGACCAAACCGTGTTTTACAGGGTGAAGAGTGCTGTTTAAGTTAGTAGAAAAAAATAGAAAAGAGGAAGCAAAGGGGCCTTGGTTTGAACTTGCTGAGTTAATTTTATTGCAGGTGTGTAAGTGTTATGCACATGAGAAGATGATAAAAAAACCTAGAAGCTGGGCAGCAAAATACAGAAAATCCTGAGCCTGTGTTGCTAGGACTGCTCTCTCCTCTCAGCTGTATGCATATCACCAAAGAGACTGAAGGATGGTGAAGAGACACTGTCTTGACAGGCAAAAATGTTTTGTTTTGAAGCCATGTTCAGGTGGATGCACATGATTGAAAACTGCATCCTTTGGGCTGTGAAGGCAGCAGGGTTGCTCCTTAGCTGTGAGTGACAGGGTCACAGGCTACAGTCTGAGAAGTGGAAGGCTGCTCAAGCCCCTAGACAAGCCCCAGGGATGCCGCAAACTCAAAGGCTAAAATCTGAGGAAAGAGATAATGACAGGAGTTTGCAATGCAGCTTGAGGAGGAAGAATTAATATAAATGTCAGGTACATTTTCAAAGAAAACTCCCAACAGAAAACCCCCTTGTGCTTTCAGAATTAACAGTCTCCGGGGGAAAAGAGGAAGTTTGTAAAGGCTGTCTTTTTTGCAGGATCTCCCTCAAATGGTGGAGCAAGTATGATACTCTTGGGGTGGAGAAAATGAGGGAGGCTGCAAGGACTGCCCTTTGTGACCAGCTGCCCCTCCTATTTCCTTCTAGTGATTTTTTTAAAATAGTATTACTTCTGTATTACTGGGAGTGCTCTCTGAGGAAGCCTACTAGGAAGGGAGCCCTAACAGTTTTGGGGAAAACATGGAAGTTTCTTTCAGTGAGCAAGCTTTTTTGCACAGCAGAAAGTTCTGCTGGTCCCCTAGCTTGGTGTGCTCTGCCACTTGACAAGCCATCACTGGCGTGCAGCAAGCAGGGCATCAGAGGCTCTTCTGCGCCAGCTACTGTAAGGAGATCTTTGGGCTTCTGCTCCAGCTGACACTGGGTTCAAAGCAAGTTACGTTTCTGCGACAGGGCTTTTTGCATCCATTCATTCACCGGAGATGGAATTAGTGGGGCTGCCGCTGGTTGCTCACTATGCCAGTGACAGCAAATGTGGCATCCCCGTGCAAGCACGTGTACGTGCATAAACACATATATATTTTTTCTATGTGTATTTATGTAGGTGTACATGTATAAATATACACTTTATACAAATACAGACATAAAAAACATACTTTATATGAAAGGTTTTGTATTTGCTTTCCTGATTCACAGGTAATTATACTGTTGTATCTTTCAAAAAGAAAATACTGCAAACAGCACCTACAATTTCTGTCTTTCTCTTTGGCCTCTGCTTAAGCACTGTCTTGTTCCTCCTCTGTACTAAGGTAGGTGCTCTCCTGAGTACAAAGTGCCTATTAATTACTTTGTCTGGCCAATTTCTTCCCATTTTACTGGCAATTAGCATTTTGTAATAGTTTGCTCAGATATGAATGAGCTCGCCCTTTCCACTTTTCCCTTACTCCTACTGGCTTTATTAGGACATTGCTTACATTTGATCTTTGGGATCTCCCTTTGATGTTTCCCAGAGCTTTCCCTGGGAATTTTGAAAGCATACGTTAAAAAGAGAAGAATGAGGGGGATGAATTTGGTCACATTACCCTGACTGTAACAGCAATATTTGGCCCAGTCACTAGGCAGAGCACCTCACTTCATGTCCTTCCAGGGTGTTCCAGTCCAGTACTGCCTGGCCCAGCAGGGACAGCTCAGGATTTTTTCTGCTCTCCCATCTGTCCTTTCAGGATTCAAAAATATCCCTGTGCCAGGGGTAGGACAGGGAAATAACATGGGCTGCATAAAATGTGAGGAGGCCTTCTGCCAGCTGGGAGATCAGCATGCAGTCTGCTCCTTTGTGCTTTTGCTGGTCCTGCACGACCCATATCCACAGACCCCCTGCTCCTTGTTGCTTTTCTTGGCTCTAATGTGTCAAAAACTCTTCCCCTTCATTCTTCACATCTGCTTCCACTGTGTCCCAGATAGCAGAGACCTCCTTCCTCGCGTCTTTAAGATAAAACTTTTCTTCCATGAAGTCCTGATCATCTCCTCAGATGATAAAAGTAAATCTCCCAGAACACTCAAAAGGTTGTCATTACCTGGCACAGCATCTATAAGCTCTTGTTGCAGACTATATCCCCTTTTCCTAGAAAATGCTTTCCTGCCACAGTGTTTGTTTCTGCCACTCATCCAATAATAATTCTATGTAAAGTCTTGTGGGTCTTGTGGATGTAAGCAGGCTTTATGCATGAATTAGCTGAAGAGAAATTGGTGATTCAGATTGTATTTTACAGCAAAGAAATGTACAGTAGCTCTTTTCACTCTATTGGATCTGCTGTTTTCAGGGTGCTGGAGATAAGAACCTGGCCAAAAGAAGTTAATTCTTTGGAAAAGGATCGGAGCAGCAAAACCTGTAGCCATTGGATTGTAAATTCATTGATGCATAAATACCTACAAAATATCTCGGAAAATTCATCATCTCCTTATGTGTACCAGAACGTGAAAGACCACAAAACATTCTTTTCAGTGCTTTGAACAGATTTGTTGTTTGGAGTGTGTGCGTGTGTGTATATGGGTAGTAGTAATAGTAGGAAGTGAGCAGAATCTGATTATAATGCTACTACATGTGAGAAAATGTAGAAGGGGAAAATCAATAGATTAGATTATCACTGAGGCATTTGTAGCTTGTGCCCTATTAAAAGCCCAGGCTGTCTGAAGAACATGAAACTTAAGAACGTGAGCAATTCTGTCCATGGAGATGTAACTACAGGTTGCAATCGATCTGCTGTGAGTAGGGCAGACAGTTTTCCAGGCAAATGTTTCACAGACCTGTCTGTGCATGCTGCACAGGAAACAATTTTTCCATAGTCCTTTTGGATCTCTACAGAAAAGAATGACCAGCTATACCAAGAGTTTGGAGCCCCAGTACTAGTGGTTTGTTTAATGTTAGAGTTTATGCCAGCTGTTTCCAAGACCCAAGAGAGTACTCGAACAAGGCATGGAAGTCAAAAATGAGGATATATAAATTTTCAGCCTCCAGAACTTGCATATCTCTCTGATCGCACAGTCATAAACTTCTGAAACACATTTTGACTCTTTATGAGGAACAAAGTTCATTATCGTACTCACTCTCAGGCAATTGTCAGTGAGTAAAATACTAATTACTTGCAACACTTAAATATACTGATTTTTTTATTACAGGCTGCAGTTGCAGTGAGCTCCATGCTCAAAGGAGTTCTGCATTTAGCTGCCTCCCTGAGGTCCTGTCTGACTTCTCCCGAAAGCTGTCATACTAACATTAGTTGGTGAAAGAAACAAGTACAACAAAATCTGCCTCACCCAATGACTGTGTTCAGTGGGAGGCCATTAAAGCCAACAGACTGCATCTGCTGGATACGACCCTTTGCTGGCAGACCTCTCTGTTTAGTATTACCCTGATTCATATTTATCATGGTTTCATAGGAAGCACACAGCAGGTGGAAATCAGACAGAAAAGGGAGAGAAGAGAAGATTTTCCACACTTCAGCTTGTGGCTCAGGGCACACACAATGACAAAATCAGTCAGATGAAGAAGCGCTGCAACACTGGAAACTCATACTGTATAGCACCATCTGCATTGCCAACCCAGGCGTATGAGAAAACAGGTCTAGCTGTAGTCAAGTCAAAGAAAGAAATAGCTCAGGGCAGCAAAATGGGAATGGCCTCATTTTAGCCTGTGCCAGATTGTTGGGAAGCTGGGCTGGGGGTGCTGCTTCTGCCAGGATAAGGGGTTGAGGTGTGCAGAGCTTGCTCATCCTGGTGACAGCACATGTCTTCTCAAAAATCTCTCACGGCTGATGGTAAAGAAGCATCAAGATTAACTCTCCACAATTCCTTTTCCACTACTTTTTTCCTTCCTGGGTGCACAGCAGCATGACCCTGGTCCAGCCCCAGTCCATGTTGCTGATGCGGCCAGACAAGCCTTGAGGCAGCCCTGTGGCAAAAATGCACAACTGAACCTGTAGCACTTGCTCTCCCAGTCATGGGCTGGGTTACGTTTGTGTTCGGTGAATGAAAAAAAGTGAAATATAGCTCTGTTGTGCCCAGACACAACATGGAGTAATTTTGAGACTCCTCTCTACCCATGTAACTGCTGGTCAGAGGCAGACGGAGAAATCTTTTCAGTTCCTAGGGCATTGAGTTAATCAGAAAGGCTGAATCTACCTATTATTATGAATATTTTATGTTACTGAAGTGTCCAAAGCACTTGGCGATGCCTTCTGCAATCCAACCGCACTGGCATTAGCACAGCAGGCTCAAAGCAAGTGTGTAGCCAAGGAGATGGCTGCATCCAGGAAAACAGGGCCATGTTTGCTTTCAAACTATACCCTACACTACACTGTGGTGCAAAATGGGGCAATCAGCTCTGCCACTGCCAATAAAGAAAATCCACCCACTAAACTAGGACCTATTTGGCTCAGTGGCCAAATAAGCCAAAATACTTGGGATTACTGGACCTTGTTTAGACAGCTAGTCTCGGGCAGGCTGGTCTGTCCCTGTTATCTTGTCACCCTTTCTATAGGGAACACAGACATTCAATTTAAGAACGTGACTTTCTTACCTACCTAGAATTAAGGTATGACTTGATTGTTTCAGTCAAGCAGAGTAAGGCCTACACTGGGATCCAATAGAAAGTTTGTCTCTTCTGGCCAGTGGCCAGATGAAACCAAAATGTGTTTGATGGAGCTTCTGTACTGACAAGTAGAGAAGCCGATGCTTGTTAACAACCAGGAACAAAAGGGAATGAGGAGAGACAGCAGTCTGGAATGGTTTGGTTTTATTGACAGAAATGTCCTGGATGCAAATTAGGTTCCTTCTCAAATCATTTACAGGTAACCTTATTTTACCTGCCCTTAGGTGAGAATCGCAAGCTCTGCAACACACAGTGAGCTGATACCATCACAATTTGCTTTGTGATCTACGGATACCTGTGGTCCACTCTTACCAGATTATGCGCCAGTTTTGTTATGTCTAAACCTAATACTCAGTATGTCTTGAGAGGGTTTACCCACCTCTAATGTTTTGCCCTTCTCTTTCATTGCTGCTTTTCCTACAGTAGTGCAAGACACAGAAGTGTCTGGCTTGGCCTGATTCTCAGTATTTTCTGCACTGATACCAACAAAGCGATACCATTATATGGTGGTCTCCAGTGAGCAGGGCAGCATCTCCTGTTATGAGTGTTATCACACAGACTCTGGTGAGAATAATTACATTAGGGTGATATTTCATTGCTTTTTGGTTGGTTTTTTTTTTTTAATTTCCTGCTCACTGCCGATGGAAGTGATAACATACCATGTAACCAAGGTGCCGGCAAATTGGTTCAGAAGAGGTGGGGACAGAAAGCAGTTAGAACATGTGCAGGGCAGAAATTGCAGTTGTTTTTTCTTAGTAATTAGAGAAGCATATTTCTGTGACTCTAGCTACAAAAGCCACAAAGTTAGCTTACATTAAATGGTTTCACACTGAATCGCTTCTAAAGGGACTTCCTTGGACTAACTGGAGAGCCTAATGCTCCTTACTTAGGCAGCAGTGTTTGTTGCCAAAAATCAAATGGTGTGGCTCTTCTGCTGGCTTCTACCTCAACCAGATGCAAACCAGTCATCACGTTTTGTGATGGATGGTGTTGTGGAGCAGATGAGCAAGTGTAGCTTTGCCAACTCCTTACAAGATTCTCCTGCTGCTTCCACCACTTCTTGCCACCCTTTCTGTGGTCCTCCTGCAAAGCAGATTATAATTTCTTCACAGATGCATTGACAAAACCAGAAGACACCATATGTCCTAACCTGATCCAGAAGCCAAGGCTCCTCAGCACATAGTTATTAATATCTGTGTCTGATAAACCAGTCTCCAGTGGACCCTGATTAAGTGTAACAAAGAGCAGAGACGTAATAAACCTACTTGTAGGACATAGTTCACCTGAGCCTTCATGACCACCCTTGAATATGATGGGTTGATTTAAGATTTGAGCCCTCAAGACTCCAGTGTAAGACATTACAGAGGCTAACAAGAAACAATGGACTCAAAAAGTACGTGGTGACAGATTATGCAAGGAAAATGAATCCAAGCCTGCTTCAAGCCACCTAGTGGGTGCACTGCTGTGTCAAACGGGCCTTAAGGGCCAATTGCTAGTCCCAGTTGCACGAAAGGACTCTCAGGAGCAGTATGGCAGCTTGTGCTTGCCCATGCTACGTGCTTCATTGTGTACCCTTCAAATCAGGAGGCTGAGAGGTGCGTGCTGAGATGCAGCAGGGCTCCTCTAAACTTCTCCTCCCAGTACAATCTGCTGGAGGCATCTCAGAGTTTTTCTAAGCATCAGGTCAACCATATGGCCACATGCCGGGGGAAAGCATAAAAATGCCCTAGAGCTTTCCTACCTTACTGCTGAGGGTGCGGGCAGATGTGAGCGTTAGACAAACGTGTAACTTGATTAGGGAAGCAAGTTACATGTTTCTGCAGCAACGCAGACAAAACCAAACCAAAGCAAACCACCCCCCACCTTCACCTTCAGCTTTTGCCTTCTGGAGAAAGCCAGGTGTGTGTCTCTCCTTGAGGGCAGCAATGTAAAGAGGAAGGAATTTTCATCATTCATCAGATTTCCTCTCCTCAGAAGCTAGTTGCTCAGGTCTCTGTTTCTCACAGGTCTTTCCCAGCCCTGGAGGAGAGGCTGCCCTATAAGGTTGTGGGATTTATGTCGTGTGCTTTGGGAATGACTAACAAAGCTAGTTAACCATGCTGTAATCTATAAATCCCAGGCAACTCAGCAGAACACAACAAAGCTCTGGACACTCCTGAACTGGCATCTTTGGCAAACAAGCAGGGCAGCCAACACCAAGCCTGTTTGGGGATTTTGTCTCTCACCGTCTTGGTCTGCTGGTTTTGACAATCTGATCAGACAATAGTTTTCACTAACTATTGCTAAAAGGAAAAACCGGAGTCAAGCTTAATATGGTGAGCAGTCACTGTAGTTTGTTAAGAAGCAGCTCATTAGGTAGATGAAAGCTTTTCCAGCAGTGTTTTTTTTTTCTAATGGGGGAAATACTAAAAAATGTTCACACTTAATTGATCTTTTCTTCTAAAAAGACAGCAAGACCTAACCCGTGTTTTATCAGTTCTCTTCCTTTTCTCTCCTGTGTCTGTGTCCCTCATCACCAGGAGATGGGCGCAGAATTTTCCCAGGGCTGAGTATCTCTGCAAATCCTGCTTTTCATCTCTGGATAGGGATCTGGAAACCAGACCTTGAACTTTAATTACTGTTACTTGATTTCTCTGTGCCTCTAGTCTAACTATCTCTATGGTTAAATGAAATGAAAAAAATAGTTCTCAGAAAGGACAGCTCCCCACCTGCTTTTCTAACTTCTTGCCTACAGTAAAGTACAGCAGCTGTGGGAAAAGATCAGCTTGAAAAGGTAGACTTCTATCATTTGAACTAAAAAGGGAACCCATTAGCTGTGAGTAGCAGAGTGCTATAGCTGCTAAGACCAGGCATAACAGGGACACAAGATCAAATACAAAGCCAGAATACAGCACTTTGCAATCAGAAATTTGTTGGTGGTTGTGAGGATTGTGAAGTGGACCTGTTGAGTTTAGTAATGAGGGTTTCATTGAACTTGTTGGAAACAAGATCAAGACAAGGGCAAGAAGCAAGCAAGAGTACAAAAGCGGTACTTCTGTACAGCTTTAAAATATACATGAAATTTATGAAATCAAAATTTTCTCTGAAATATTCACTCCTCAATGATGAGACTGTGAGGTTTTGGGGCCCCACCATGGCAGAGAAGAGCAGCTGTGTGCTCTGGAACACCAGCCAGTGGTCCCACTCCTGCACAGGCAGTGCCCACGAGTACCTTGCCCTGACGTGCAGTCAGCGTGGGTAGCCATAGGACTGACAACACAAGATGCACCATGGCCAAAGCTTGCAAAGCACTCCAGGTACCTGGCTGTAAAGCTCCTCCATCCCCTACCTCATTTCAGGGATCAACATTTACAAAGAGCAGACAGGGACAGAACTCCATTTGTGGGGGAGTTCTCCCTGCATGTGGACATTTAGAGACTCTTCCCTTAGCTCTTCACTGCATGAGTTTGGGAAGGGGACACTGCTGATGCCAGGCAAACAAGGGCTTGAGGCAGAAAGATAGGCTAAGGCTATGCCTCTTGTCAGGTGTGGCACAGAGTACAGATGGACAAAGCCATAGATATTTATTGTTTGTGTGTAAGGAGTCACCTCTGAGTCCTAGTGAAGAAACAATCCTTTGATTTCAATAGGATATTGTCAATGTTGCCTTTACAAGCAATCTTTATGTTGGGCTGGGACTTTGTCAAAGCATGCTTTAAGCTCCAGTGGAAGCTTCTGCTTTGCTAAGTTGCCATCAGTATGCACAAGTTATTTTAGTATTAGACCTTAAATGTACTTCTCTTTGAAAGGCATATTTATATTCAGGTGTTGCAGCTCATTGCAATTGGTTGGAAGATTCTCTCTAGCCTAGATGAAACACCTTTCTACTTTTTCAGTTCATCTGCTATTCACCTGGCATATCTCAGAGCTCCAAGCTGGGAATTTTTAATTTCACATTCCAAATATGAAACCTCAAACACACATTTTAGGAGGTCAAAGTCAACTGGCTTTTTTTTTTTTTTTTGAAAAGCCTAGCCATCAGAAACAAGAAGGGATAAACTACCATTTAGTTTTGTTGGTGGAATACTAGTGGCTGGATAACCCTCTGGAAGAGACTGGGTAAAGAAAAAGGTGAAGCCAGTGTCTGGAAGGCAGTATCAATTTTAGGAGGGGGGCAGCAAAAGAAATTAGAGAAGGGCTGGCACAAAGTCATAATGGTATTTATGGATAAAGCTTTGTGGTCTACATGTAACGCCTTTTGCACTTATCTTAGAACCGTGGATGGGGGATGTCAGCATGTCTGCTTTTTAGCATAAACAAAAGTAGACAAAGACAGTGCCTGTGATTCTTGAACCGTGAATTGCCTCACTCTGTAATTGTGAGGATTTTTAAGTAACTAACCCTGCACTGCACTGTGCTTCATATTACCAGACTTTTTTTTATTACTGTAGCTATATTTTTTTTGGTCTGGAACCCACCGTTTTTCCATTTGTTGGAATGCCATTTTTCTTTACACACAAACTCTATGTTTTCTTTACTCACGTATTCTATGTGCAACTGAAACAAACAAAAACTTAACATGCATGAAAACTGCTCCTGCTGGTGGTGATGAAGCTTGCCCGTACAGACTAAGCGCACAGTTGTGGCACTGCTTTCTGCTTAGTGTCTTTTACATTATACAGGTCTACTCCCTGTCCCAAAGCACACACGCAATGTTTCTCTGCGCTATTGAAACCTGCTGCCTTCTACCCCAGAGGCAACTGGTTGTGACTGCCATTTTCCCTCTACGGGGAAGACTATGTGAGGTTATTCAACTGCACTTTCCCCCCCCACCTCTCTGGTTTCTCTCTCTTGTGTCATGTGCCTGACATGACTAGAAGTAAATGAGAGGGATTACTTTGCAATTATATAGCATGTTGTAAAAGAAATGCATATGGTCCTCTCAAGGGGTTTGCTCTCTTATACGACACTGTGCTATGTACATTAAATACATAGATGGTTTTGACCTTATTAGTAGCTTACCTTTGTACTCAGCCAAATCAAATCCTCCTTAAGCATCTGCAAAAGTGATGCATAAATTGTTCAATATTTGGGTTTCCAAGCATCTTTCCAAATGTACTGAATATTTCAGCTGTCTTGTCATGTTACTGCTATTTGCCTTTCATTGGGCTCAGCAGAATGTGTCTGGTCCAGATTTACAGCAGCTTAATATTAAAGCATCTCTGTGCTAGCACTGTGATTTGCTGACTTTATAAATTATTAAGGCATCTGGGTGCAGGAATATACTTCAGAGAAAGCTTTGCAGGCCTTTGGTATTAGCAAGACTATGACAAGATAATCTGGGAGCTTTGGTACCTTGAGGAACGCAGCTTGCTTGAGGAACGCAAATGTGTCCGTTATCTCAGCTGCAGTGAGCAGAAGCCCTGAAGGATATTCAGGAATGGGGTACGGAAACAATGTGAGGTTTTCAGATTCATGTGCCAATATTTGCAGAGTGCTGGAGAGAAGTCCATGAAACCTTTAGGAGAGAGAGTTGCTACTTCCAGCCCCTCAGCCCTGGTCGTGAAGGGGTCACCAGAGCCTGCTGCCATGCCCAGCTGCTTCAGGGCTGCGTGGTCACCATCTGTAGAGCAGGCAGGGCTAAGGTGACCCGAGAGTCTCCGGATTCTGATGAGATGAGGGGATGCTCCCAAAGTGCAGAGATGTCTGAAGTGAGGAAGGAGACACAACAGTATCCAGGGCAGGGGACACAAAGGGCAGCTCCTTAGCTTGCTCCCAAAGTGCAGAGATGTCTGAAGTGAGGAAGGAGACACAACAGTATCCAGGGCAGGGGACACAAAGGGCAGCTCCTTAGCTGAGAGTCACTGTGCTTCTAGCACTTCCTGGGGTGGTATAATGTCTTCTGTTATTTAATCTGCTGTTGCAGCAGACGTCTGTGGAAGGACAAGTCATCACCAGCATCCAAGCAAAGAGTAAGTCCCCTCAACAGAGCGCAGCTGTTCTGGGGAGATTTGGATTTAAATCAGCATGGAGCAGCTCGTGCCAGGTGGCAACCTGCTGCTGGCCTGGCAGCGGTTTTGCTTTTGCAGTGTCTCCCTGGCCGATTTGCAGCCAGTGGGGTCTTGTGCCAGGTGTTGTAAATGCCAAAAGAGACCCAGCAGTAGATCTTCAGCTGGGCTGTGGCCAAGCCTTCCTGTAATTTAAAACTGTTTTGTCTGGTAAGGTGTATGAAGGCATTATAGGCACCTAAGCAAAAACTGATACAGATCCTAAGAGTCAGTCTCCAGGGTGGAAAATACCGAACATTCTGTTTTCTGTTTCATATTTCGAAACATGATCCCATTAGTATACTGATTAAATGCCACATTAGATATTTAATTTCAATATTAAAATTTTAATTTAATCTAGATTAACTGTGGAAGCTATTTAATTTCTATATTTAGTATCTCTTCCCTGCCACATAACCCAGAAGGAGTTGTGGATGTGATGTGCAAGTTGAATTTTCATCTTGCTCTCGTACAATTGGACTTCGTTTTTGAATGATGCATGTAGTCAAGAAATAAATTAGTGCAATGGAAAGGGAATAGATTTTCCCTTTTATATTTAAAAAATAATGAAGTTAGATGAGATTTTAATAGAACAGGCTGAATAGCAGGAGGCTTGGAAAAGGGATATGAGGGGGAGAGCATGTCTGTTCACTGCAGGGTTATGAAAAAGGAGGACAGAATGCAAGTGAGAGATAATGTGCAATCAGACCAAAAAACAATGGAAAGCCAGCCAACTGCAGAGAGGATGTTTTTGTACTTTGGAAAGAAATATCTCAGTTTAAGTACTAGCCAGAGAGTTATGGAAATCCCTCTGAACCATGTACAGCGGCAGGCTTGCCATCCTGTTCCTTTTCATAGTAAGCTTATTTTAGTACATCCTTTTTGTTGTTCATTTCCTCAAAAGTGATACTGGAAGGCACTTCACTATTCAGCTGTTCAAACAATGAGCTGTAGTTGTCCTGTGTCCAGAAAGCAACTACTGGCTTAGCGTAGACCATTAAAATAACAGTAAGAGCTGCATTTGGTGGCTAACACTAAAAGGCAAGGTTCCTGGTCTGTTCCCAACTTCTCTGTGACTTGAACTAAAGCCTGTTGAAGTCACCAAGAGCCTATGATGTCACTAGGAATAGAAGCTACAGGCTGGTCAGCCTCCCCTTGATTCCTGGAAAGGTGATAGAACAATTAGTCCTAGTAACTATTTCCAGGCACATGAAGGACAAGAAAGTCATCAGGAGTGGTCAGCATGGATTCACCAAGGGTGTATTCACAAATTGAAACACAGTAGCTTCTGTCTGAATGTTAGGAAATACATTTTTACTGTGAGGATGACTGAGCACTAGCACAGGTTGCCCAGAAAGCTTGTGGCCTCCATCCCTGGAGATACTCAAAAGCAGTCTGGATGTGGTCCTGGGCAATTGGCTGTAGGTGGCCCTGCTTGAGCAGGGGGATTGGAGAAGATGGCCTTGAGAGGTCCCTTCCAATCCCAACCATGCTGTGATTCTGTGAATCATGGTATGATCCGTCACAGACAAGCAACGTAGTGTATCAGTGTCTCAACATACTTATTTTCAAAATAAACATATTATCGACTTTGCAGAAGTACTATATTGGTATACTGGTGAAATGTTGTGAGACTAGGATACAAAGTTGCTGATAATAATTTCTGTGCAGCTTTATGAGCATTAAGGCAAGATCTCAGTGTGAGATTAAACCCTGCTGACTTTTACACTCCTATGCTTCTGCTCCTTGTGGGTCATCTTTGAGGAGTGTTAGGTAGTGTTTGGGACTTTCTGGGAATGGGTATAGTGGATGTCTGGTAGATGTAGTCCTTCTGACTGAATTGCCCCCTAAACTTGCGGAAGCTTGTGGGGGACTGTCTTGATGGCCCTGACAGTCTCTTCCTGTCTTATATTCTTCTGTGGTCTCCCTGAGGAGAGAGGAGGGCCCTTGCACCCCTCCTTCCTGATGTATTCATATCTCACGTCAATGTCTTCTGTTGACAGAGGTGACATGCCCCTTCTGGGAAGCACATCTGTCATAGACGTGATGGCCAGACAGAATTAACTAGGGGACAGATATTTTTAGAACCCAGTGTTTCAGTGTTCTTCCATAGGATGGGAGGAAATGGTAGACAGCCAGTGTTCAGACACGTCAGAGACAAGCAGCTGGGTATCAGAAGCTGGGAACTACATACTTAAGTATGTTTGGGGCCTCATGGTTGACCTGACTTTTTCTGATGCCAACACTGTTCTGGATGAAGTGCATTGGTTCACTCTTTCAGACATGGAGAAACTGCATGCTGGGAGACTTTCAGAAGCATCTGGAGAATTTGTGATCAGAACATAAGGTCTTCTGGGATTCAGTAGGGCTTCTGTCCCTAAATCTTTCAGCTGACTTTTAAACTCCTGTAAACTGTAAATGGCCAGGATAAAAGGAATAAGCTTCTTGACAATTGTGTTAGAAGGTCAGCAACTGTGCCACTGAGAGGGAGAAGCTACATTGATCAGTTACATGCAGAAACCTCTGAATACTTTGAGGCCCTTGCCAGCTACATTACTGCAGATTGCATCTCAGGAATTCATTAAGTGCCAACCCACTGACCCTGTTAATTATTCAAGAAGTTACACGACTGGCGAGGACCGTATTTCTTTGATTGCTGTTACATATGAATTCCCCCAGGTCAGCCTTTCTTGAGACAGAGAAGAAAAATTTACCTGTCTCTTCCCTACGAGTACGTGTGCTATGGTCAGGTCAACAGGCCTTGTGAGTAGAGCTCGGAGTGGCTATTGTATATCTTGTTTGATGGAGAAATACAACTTCTTGGCATAGAATTTATCTCCTGGCAACCTCAAATAACCAACTGTTTGCAGATAAGATAATGACACGTAACCACTGGCAATGTTGAGGAGCTTGTGTCAGAACAGCTGACCCCAAATTTTGAATCTGACGTAGCAAAGACAAAAGTTGCTTGGCCCAAACCATCTGCCAAGTGTTTAAAGCTGCATGGAGCTTTTATTTGATTTGGAGCTACATTTTCCTCTCTGTTTGTTTTCTAAATTATTTTCATTCATTCAATTTCTCTTCATCAAAAGTATGTCCAGGAGTGGTTCTTGAACACAGACAGTAACTAGCTGTGCTTCCCGAGCCTGGATTAATCCAGTGCGATCACAAAGACCTTTTGATCACAATTCAATTTAATAAGTTTTATAATGAGGTAAGTCATAATAAAACTTCAGGTCCATTTGAAATAGAGATAATACTCAATTACTGCAAAATATTTAACAGAGACCTTTCTTTCTTAGCCCCTAGAAATGAACAATTTTTGTTATTTCATAAGAACTATTATTTAGACAGTGGGACAGGCTGACCTCTGTTGAGTAATGACTCATGTTTTGAGGACATTAAAAAGTTAATTTTGAAACTGCGGAGAGGCAGAAAATGAGTTACAAGTTTTTAAAGATCCCACGCCAGGTTTATAGAGAAATGAACTCTCTCTTTGTAAGGAGATTTCTGTGTGTTGTATAGTAAAAAAAAGCAGTAAAGCCCTGTCATACAACTTATATGGTAGAAAATAGATTGGCATAATGAAATTTGTCTAACAATTAGATCAGGATAAGAGTTTAACAGCCAACTAATAAGAACGGCTGAAAGCGGGGGTCAAAGGAATTCTAGGTGTGGGGGCAGAAGGGAGGGCTGCCGGCTTGCTCTCAGTGAGAACAATTAACTATTTTGAACAACTCAAAGTAATCTTTTCCTCTCACGAAGCAATTTTTTATCCCCTTTTGTGGGCTTCACTCTGAGATGGGAAATGCTTTGAAAAAATAGGCTATAATTGAGCAAGAAATTTTTGGTTTGCTAGCCACTTGTGGAATCTTGTATTGTAGAATAGATTGTATCACAGTGTTGTGGTTTAACCCCAGGCAGCAACTAGGACCATGCAGCCGCTTATGCTTGCCCCCCCCATCGCCCTAGTAGGGTAGGGAGAAGAGGGAGAAAAGGAGGGGGGAAAACAAACAAGCAAACAATCAAACAAAAACTTGTGGGTTGAGATAAAGACAGTTTAACAGAACAGTAACAGAAGAGGGAAAAAAAGTGGTAAAAGAACATACAAAATAAAGGGATACAACACAAATCACTCTCACCACTCAATGATCTGTTGCCCAGTCCACCCTGAGCAGTGATCGTGGATTCCTCTGCCCAATCAACCCCCATTTATATACTGAGTATGACATCTATGGTATGGAATATTCCTTTGGCCAGCTTGTCCTGTATATGCTCCCTCTCAGCTTCTATGGGAAGCTGAAAAAGTCCTTGTCTAATATAAACATCACTTAGCAACAACTAAAACAATGTTTTATCAGCATTACTCTCATACTAAATCCAAAACACAGTAGCTACTAGAAAGAAAATTAACTCTATCCCAGCTGAAAACAGGACACTTAGTAGTTTTTGAATCTGTGAATTTGATCAAATTTTCTGCTAAGAGTTTAAAAATGAGAGATTAAAAATAGTCTTCTTTTTCTTGGGTCTTGCACAAAATTTTCTCTGGTATGGTCACCTGACATAAGTTTTGCCATGAAGGTAAAAGACAAAGATGAAATTTTTGAAGAATTGCTCTGTTGGGAGTTTGGATGGCTTGCAGACATTAGATGAGAAGGCAGGAAATATGGAATCAGATTTTGGAAGCAAATGCAGAAGGAAAAGCTGGGAATGCATGAGCCATTTTGATATGGCTGACTGCATCTCATAGGATGTGCCACAGTGCATGGGAGAGATTTCCTGTTTATTTCCTTTCATGTAAGTCAAATCAAAGCCTAAAGGAAGGCTTTACACTTTAATGTTAAAATCACTTGATATTCCACTTACTTTAAGTATTTTTCTAATACTTAAAGTACTTTTCTAGTATTGTCCATACTATATTTCCTATAAAGAAATAGCTGATAAATGAAATAGGCAACCCAAATGTTAACTTGAAAGAAAGTTGAGATTTCACATTGGCTCAAAATAGGATGAAGTTTATTTGTTGTCATTATATTTAGTATTGGGGATTTTACCACAATAAAGGTCATTCTCCTCATTGATTCTTTAAGACCAAGGCTTAATGGTTGACTCACAGCATATATAGTAAAGTCTTAAGCACCATAACAAAAGAATGATGCTTCATTGCTCAAATGCAACTGTTTGCTAGGAACTTTTTAGAGCACCTTAAATACAGATCATGATGTTCACAGATGAAGGTAAATTAATTCTGAGCAGTTCAAAATTCAGTAGTGTTCAGATGCTGAAAGATAGTCAAGCATTGGAGATTTCCTCTAAGTTCTGTCTTCTAGGCATTTTCTTCTTGTCTTAAAGGAAAAGCTCTCAGCATAAACACCTGAAAAAACATGAAGAATGCTGGCACTATCCCAACATGTTTATCATCATCTTAATTTGGCAAGGTAGTCTAGGATAGCCTGAGCTTTCATGTTGTATAGGAGGAGCACAGTCAGGATTTCCTGGTGCCTCTGATCCCATTTTCATCCCACTGTCTCCATTCCTCCTCCTCCATATACACCTCTTGCTTCCCAGTACCTCAGTGCATATGTAGTCCACTGACTTCCTTTAGGTGTCTCTGGTACCCTTCTTGTATCCCCCGCCCAAGTATACATAGCGTATGCAGTTGCTGACTGTATCTTTAGGGATAGATTGTGTGGAACAAGAGAAGAACTTGTGTTGGCGCTTTTCTTGTAGCGTGCACATCTGAACTACCATTGTCTCTTCCAAATACGTTGAAACAAAGCTGCCTAATACTCTCAGAGCTAGGGAGTCTTCTTCCTGTGCCTATTCCTGTGTAGTGATAGGACAACGGGCAATGGTTTTAAACTGAAATAGGGTAGGTTTAGACTAGATATTATAAACAAATCCTTTACTGTAAGGGTGGTGAGGCACTGGAACAGGTTGCCCAGAGAAGTTGTGGAAGTCCCATCCCTGGAAGTGTTCAAGGCCAGGTTGGACAGGGCTTTGAGCAACCTGGTGTAGTTGAAGGTGTCCTTGCCCATGGCAGGGGGATTAGAACTAGATGATCTTTAAGGTCCCTTCCAACACCAACCATTCTATGATTCTATGATTCTATTTTCTGGAGTGTCAAGAAGATAATTTCAGATCTCTTCTCATGGCATCTGATATTGCTGAACATGGTAGCAGCTGTGTAGAAATACTGGGAGGACATGCAGAAAGTACAAAAACAAGAAATAACATTCACTTCCATCAGTCTGCATCTACATGGCATAAACAACGGTAAATTTTGTGGCCTTTGTAGGGATGAAATAAAATAACTAAGAAATGGTCTAGGCATTATTTTTGTATAGTTGAATTTAATGTATTTGTACCTCCAGGTATCCAAATCTCTCTGAGAATCCTGGAAAGTCAGCTAGTCTCTCTAAGGATGGCCTAACAACTTTTCAAATAGTTGTATTTGTAAAAAGTGATTCCATGAGCAGAGGAATTAGAGAGGACTGCTTTCCTCCAGATTTCTGTCCCTTTCCATCTCCAGCTTTCCTCATGTCCCTGGGCACTAACCCCAGGGCAGTGTTATGTCCTTCCCATGCTCCTAGACCTTCTGACCACCCATAGCACCTTCAGTTCCTCCCAGAGCAGCTTCAGCTTCTTTTCCTCTTCCCACTGTACCCTGCTGTAACTCCTTCATTTTCTTCTCATGTCCCTTTCTGATGTGCCTCTATGGCTAGTTTAAAAACTGCTGCACAGATAGGCAGTATCCATATACATGACTGATTGTCTGGTGTTTTTTTCAATTCTGTTAATTTTGGGGAAGTGTGTAAGAACTTCATAGAACTATGCCCCTTTTAAACCTTGGATGAAATTGGCATATAGGTTTAAAATAGAGTTAGAAGAGCATGTTAAGGGGACACTGAGGCAAACAGGCTATATGAAGTGTAGGTTTTCAAAAGCACAAAGGAATTTAGGAACATTCTCTGTTTGTGGGGAATTATACATAAAAAGTCCAGACTTTTGCCAGATTGAAATGTTGGCTAGGGAGGGGGATTATTTTACTTCATATTTAGACTTGTTTATTCCAGTGAAAGCAAGTTGCATGGATACTGTTGGGCCAATGCAAGTATTACAGGTACAATTTCTTTTATTCAGAAACAATACTGAACTAGGCATTACTTCCTATTTTGCCACATAAATTTTCTACAGTAGGAGAATCTACCAGTATCTCTACACTAGCAAACCTTATCTGGTGTACAGCTGTGGTCCTAAATGTTTTCAGTAGTTCTAAACCATTCCCTGCGCTTGTTCTCAGTATCACCTTGGGCCTCTGTGAAAGCATCAAAGATCAATTGCTGTGGCATCTAAGTTTCATTTTCAAGATCAAACATTTCACCAAGATAAGCCTTGTATCACGTGTAATGATGAGTTTTCAGCAGCAGCAGCTCTCAGACGGGTAGGAGGTATTTACAGAGAACAAATTGCTGGGCAGCTGCTGGGGCTGGAGCAAGGGAGTTGGGCAGGAAATTATCTGAGCTGCATTTCTTGCACCTGCCAGTTCCCTGCCTTCAAAAATGTCCTGAGTATCACAGTGTCATATGAGGCTTCCAGGAGAGATTTCCTGATCATTAGCATCTGTCTTGTAAGGTTAAGCTCATACCATACAACTATGGTTATAAGAAAAAGTAATCTTTTTTTTTAAATATTCTATGTAAAATTTAATATTTCATTTAGATTACATATCAGCATGCACTCTGCACAAAAAGGCACGTGAGGATTTTCAAAGAACTTTTGCAGTGTCATTAATTTACAGTTAAACTGATGGCAAAAGTGAGCATTTGGTGCTGTCCTTAAAGCCCCAGATGCAGCAACTGTGTGGAACCTCCTCATTTGTGGAGGAGGAATTGAAACGCCAAAGGCTGAAGGTCCCCAGACCAAAAAGCAGGCATAAATATTGCTTTTTGTTGTTGTTTTATATCACATTTTTTTTTTAAGCCATTATTCTTGTGACTATGAGGGCCCAGATAGGCTTTTACTCTTGAACGCATTGGTGGGCAATAGCACTTTGTGTTGATTCACTCTGTCTCGCTGACATGTTTGAATGCTGCCCGGTGGGTGTCCACCACGGTGCCGTTCACCACCAGTCAGACTGAGCAGCTAAGTTTCCTTGATACAAGAGAAACTGTCCAGACCAGACCATCCCTGTTGCTTCTTTTTGCACAGTACCTCTTTCCTGGGGACTAAATGANAAGGTCCCTTCCAACACCAACCATTCTATGATTCTATGATTCTATTTTCTGGAGTGTCAAGAAGATAATTTCAGATCTCTTCTCATGGCATCTGATATTGCTGAACATGGTAGCAGCTGTGTAGAAATACTGGGAGGACATGCAGAAAGTACAAAAACAAGAAATAACATTCACTTCCATCAGTCTGCATCTACATGGCATAAACAACGGTAAATTTTGTGGCCTTTGTAGGGATGAAATAAAATAACTAAGAAATGGTCTAGGCATTATTTTTGTATAGTTGAATTTAATGTATTTGTACCTCCAGGTATCCAAATCTCTCTGAGAATCCTGGAAAGTCAGCTAGTCTCTCTAAGGATGGCCTAACAACTTTTCAAATAGTTGTATTTGTAAAAAGTGATTCCATGAGCAGAGGAATTAGAGAGGACTGCTTTCCTCCAGATTTCTGTCCCTTTCCATCTCCAGCTTTCCTCATGTCCCTGGGCACTAACCCCAGGGCAGTGTTATGTCCTTCCCATGCTCCTAGACCTTCTGACCACCCATAGCACCTTCAGTTCCTCCCAGAGCAGCTTCAGCTTCTTTTCCTCTTCCCACTGTACCCTGCTGTAACTCCTTCATTTTCTTCTCATGTCCCTTTCTGATGTGCCTCTATGGCTAGTTTAAAAACTGCTGCACAGATAGGCAGTATCCATATACATGACTGATTGTCTGGTGTTTTTTTCAATTCTGTTAATTTTGGGGAAGTGTGTAAGAACTTCATAGAACTATGCCCCTTTTAAACCTTGGATGAAATTGGCATATAGGTTTAAAATAGAGTTAGAAGAGCATGTTAAGGGGACACTGAGGCAAACAGGCTATATGAAGTGTAGGTTTTCAAAAGCACAAAGGAATTTAGGAACATTCTCTGTTTGTGGGGAATTATACATAAAAAGTCCAGACTTTTGCCAGATTGAAATGTTGGCTAGGGAGGGGGATTATTTTACTTCATATTTAGACTTGTTTATTCCAGTGAAAGCAAGTTGCATGGATACTGTTGGGCCAATGCAAGTATTACAGGTACAATTTCTTTTATTCAGAAACAATACTGAACTAGGCATTACTTCCTATTTTGCCACATAAATTTTCTACAGTAGGAGAATCTACCAGTATCTCTACACTAGCAAACCTTATCTGGTGTACAGCTGTGGTCCTAAATGTTTTCAGTAGTTCTAAACCATTCCCTGCGCTTGTTCTCAGTATCACCTTGGGCCTCTGTGAAAGCATCAAAGATCAATTGCTGTGGCATCTAAGTTTCATTTTCAAGATCAAACATTTCACCAAGATAAGCCTTGTATCACGTGTAATGATGAGTTTTCAGCAGCAGCAGCTCTCAGACGGGTAGGAGGTATTTACAGAGAACAAATTGCTGGGCAGCTGCTGGGGCTGGAGCAAGGGAGTTGGGCAGGAAATTATCTGAGCTGCATTTCTTGCACCTGCCAGTTCCCTGCCTTCAAAAATGTCCTGAGTATCACAGTGTCATATGAGGCTTCCAGGAGAGATTTCCTGATCATTAGCATCTGTCTTGTAAGGTTAAGCTCATACCATACAACTATGGTTATAAGAAAAAGTAATCTTTTTTTTTAAATATTCTATGTAAAATTTAATATTTCATTTAGATTACATATCAGCATGCACTCTGCACAAAAAGGCACGTGAGGATTTTCAAAGAACTTTTGCAGTGTCATTAATTTACAGTTAAACTGATGGCAAAAGTGAGCATTTGGTGCTGTCCTTAAAGCCCCAGATGCAGCAACTGTGTGGAACCTCCTCATTTGTGGAGGAGGAATTGAAACGCCAAAGGCTGAAGGTCCCCAGACCAAAAAGCAGGCATAAATATTGCTTTTTGTTGTTGTTTTATATCACATTTTTTTTTTAAGCCATTATTCTTGTGACTATGAGGGCCCAGATAGGCTTTTACTCTTGAACGCATTGGTGGGCAATAGCACTTTGTGTTGATTCACTCTGTCTCGCTGACATGTTTGAATGCTGCCCGGTGGGTGTCCACCACGGTGCCGTTCACCACCAGTCAGACTGAGCAGCTAAGTTTCCTTGATACAAGAGAAACTGTCCAGACCAGACCATCCCTGTTGCTTCTTTTTGCACAGTACCTCTTTCCTGGGGACTAAATGAATGGCTAGCAAGTCTAATGGGAAACCGTAAAAGCTATTAGGTTGCAAGCCAATATCTGATAACGGGAGCAGCAATAGATTATTTATTGTCTGTTGGTTTCAGACTATGTTTGTGGTAGTGTCTTGGCATTGATCTTAGTATGCAGTTGCAAAATGCATTAGCAAAGGCCTCATTGTTTAAACATCCATTACAGAGCAATGAAACACTTCACCAACCACTGCAAACCTTGGTCCAAGCATGTTTTTGGAAAGAGCCTTGAACTGCCCCGGACCAATCCCTTAGCGGAGGAAGGGGTCTGTGCAGCAAAGGGCAGGCAGGTTTGTATTAGCTGGAGAATGAGAGCTTGGAGCATAACACCACCCTCTGAGAGCACTTGCGCTGCATCTTTTTGAGCTGCACTTGTCTCCATGTGTGATCTTTGTAGGTTTTCTGCTCTGATGGAGAAAAATACATCTCAATTCTGTACACAGAATCAGCTGAACTTGCCAGAAATTTTATCAGGAAATTAGTACCTCCTGTGTATGCCACTAACAACAGCATAAGACTTAACTGAATAGTTTAGAAGAATGATTCTTTTAAAAGTCCTTTTGTCCACAAACATCTTCAGTCTATTCTATTTAAAGCTATGGAAAATTTTCAGTCTCTCTGGATACTGTTAATTTATTTTCCTGAAAAATAACCCTAGCTCCCACATCAGGGAGTTACACACCAGACTAATTTGTCTCTGTCTGTTGAGGTGGTATGGAAGGAAGGATTTTGTCTCTGACAAAATTAAACACAGGACTGCAAATTATTTTTGTAAAGATTTGTAACATTCATTATTGTATTTTTATTGCAATATCTTAAATAATTCTTAGTTATACCACCCAACTAACTAAATTTGATGGGCTGCTCTCCAGTGAAAACTGGGAGGCATCCTAGTCCAGGCAGATATCACAATATATTTGGTTTTGACTTCCATGAGCTGCATTATAGCTGAATTTTATTATGTGTCATAATAGTAGGATTTCTGCTGTCCCCTAGTGGCTAGTTCATTTTCTGAGTTCAGTATGTCCGTTGCTATTTCTGTCATCCTATCAGAAATTATAAACTGCCTTGCAGTGTGATTTACACCAGAGAACACACACAAACTTAAAAAACTCAGTTAAAACATTTTCCAGCATAAAAGCTGACCGCCTGATAAAAGCCTTACGAAATAACCAGCAATTGTATCTGTGTAGCTTTAACTTTCCAGGAACATGCCAGGGACTACATGGTGCCCTTTCACACCAGCTTACAATGAAAGATAAAAGCAATGAAACCTTGAAACAGCTAGAGAGAGCACATTTAGCTTTCATTGAAGCAATTAGTGATGTTTTGACACTGTGCTGAATTTGCTGTACTTGTTGATAGAGTGAGATACACCAGACAATGTTCTGAGAGGCAGGAGTGGCATAGACTCCCTCTCCTCTGCATTCTGATATCAAACCCAGCTTGTGCACCCAGACCCCATGATCATGACCCAGACCCCATGGTTTAAAACCATTTTTACACTGGCAGAGCTAAAGAGATGGCAGCATTGCCTGACATGCAGCACGAAAACTGCAATAACTTCATGAGATGAGATTAAAAGGAGCTTTATGAGCCAACCATTACTGGTCCCAATCCGCAAAACTAGTCCCTCTGCTGCCGCAGTGAGAGCAAGGCTCTGCCCAGCTTCAGGAGACTAAAGTTGGGGATAATGTGTGAAGTCTGTAAAGTGACTGCAGAACAGAAATTGTTGTTGAAATGTAGTTCATGCATTAAAAGTCATGTCAAACTGCTCAGGTAGAGTGACCAAGTCTTTCTACAAGACTCTGTTATAGAGTGAATCCAAGAAGAGCATAGGGTGGCCCTCCTGTCTTAGCATGTTTTATCTCTATCAGTTAATTATAAGAATAAAGAATACTGCACTGCTTAAAGATTTTTTTGTTACTTCTACCTTGCACAATCATGCTTTGAGGGTCCTCAAATACATAGCTGGTGTTCTGGCCACCAGAGAGCGTCCATTATGCTCTGCTACACTTCCTCCAGTCAGGGAATAGTTTACATGACTCAAAATATGCTGTGTTGGAGCTTCAGCTGATGGGATGAATAGTTTGCTAGGGCAGCTTTTTATACTAAATTTATGGAGCAGAGCTTGGAGCCATCAATACGGATCTCTCATGAGCTCTGCTCTGAGAAGCTTCAAGTACAGTCAATGTTGCCAAACCTCAGCATTTCAATGCAAGCCTGACAATATTTGGTGTTTTTCATTAAGCCTTCACCTCCTGGCATCACATTGCATTTGACTGCTGACCAGCACAGGACAGCACTGGTGTCCATGCCTACGGAGCAGGGGAATTGGGGTGGGGGATGGCTTCACCTTGGTGAGGACTGACCTGGGCTGAGGAAGACTGACTGGACTTTGAGTTCGTTGGGAGCGCACCTTGTTCCAGGCCATGAAAGGACCTGTTAGCTCAGACTCAGCGCTGGACTCATGATGGTCCCACACATTGGCATAGTAGCCCCACATTGGGTACGTTAGCCTGTGTCCAAAATTTGGAACAAGAGGAGGAGGGTGTGCTTGTTTTTCTCCTTAACTGTGTTGACTAGAGTAAGTTGTGCTTTGGGAAATGAGAGTGTGTAGGCAGAAAGGCAGAAAGGTGTTTGGTATGTGAAGGCATGTGAAGAATCTGGCTGGCAGCACAGAGGAAGGAGCAAACAGAAAAAAGATGGAAAACGGAAACAGTTTTGCAGTTTTCACCTATTTGTTTGGGGCTGGAGCACGTGGCATACAAGGAGAGGGTGAGACATTTAGATCTGTTCAGCCTGAAGAAGAGCAGATAAAGAGGACACCTTTTTTCTCTCTTCAGCTACCCGATGGGACACTATGGAGAAGACAGAGACAGATTTTTCTTGGAGGTGCACAGTGACAGCACAAGAGGCAACGGATACAAGTTAGGTATGGGAAATTCTTACCAGGTACAATGACAAAATTTTCACCGTGAGGGTGGTCAAGCACAGTAATAGGTTGCCAAAAAAGGTTTTAGTCTCCATCCTTGGAGATATTAAAAACTTAAGGCCTTGCACAGCATGATCTGCTTGGACATGCTTTGAGCAGGGGTTGGAATAGATGACTCTTAGTGGTCCCTTCCAAATGAAATTTTTCTGTTTCTGTTACATTGTGCTGATATTTAGCTGGTCATTATTTCTGGGTCTGGCTTTGAGTCTTTATGTGCGAACCCTGACATAAGGAGCTAACAAGCCGGATGCTGTCAGGACACAATAATTATTAACCATTAAAAATACAAATTTTTTTAAAGGGCTGGGCTGGCCCTGGCTTCATTCAGATGCACAAGTATTCAGATTACAGTAGGGTTAGGGGAGTAGTGATGATAGTATAGTTGGATTTCTTGAATTGATTTTTTTTGCATAGCTTGCAAATAGGTGTGTCATACACATGTTATACTTTCTTGTACGTAAATCTGTAGCTCATCAAACTATTTCAACTATTAGCGGAAAATTCTTAGCTGCGATTTTCAAAGGAACTTAATTATATTCAAGTTCAATGGAAGTTGAACCTGAATCTCTATGAAGCTTCACTGAAAATAGGGCCAGTTTTGCAAAGAGGTGCTAGCCTAAAGGATAGTACCTGGCATAAAAGAGATGTCTCAAGACCTCTCACACCAATGGAAGTCCTGTTTACTTAACAGACCAATACGTAAATAGGTATAAATTGGCATAAAATTCCCAGTCAGGAGGGGAGAGGTAGGGGCCAAAATTTGGACAGGCACTGTATCTTTGCAGTACCTCCACACTCTCTGGTTGCAGAGGGTCCCAGGAAGTTTGTGCAGGTGCAGTTGTTCCCCTTAGTGTCGTGCGTTGCAATAGTGGAGCTGTAGTGCTTGCATATGAACGTTACATATAATTTTTAACAGATGTCTGCTG
Organism: Burhinus bistriatus; assembly: GCA_013397275.1. Classification (NCBI taxonomy): domain Eukaryota; kingdom Metazoa; phylum Chordata; class Aves; order Charadriiformes; family Burhinidae; genus Burhinus; species Burhinus bistriatus. Next base: position 329,458 of record VYXH01005067.1, on the reverse strand, counting down.
TAAATGTTTTTTTCATACAAGTCCCATTTTTGCAGGAGGTTCTTTGAAAGAGATACTAGTTGGGTTTTTTTTAATTACTTCTTAGTACCAAAAATGAACTTCGTAGAGGGTGGCTATAATGTTTTCCATCTGCTAGCCCCATCAATAATAAACAAAAAACTCATTTGTTCTTTAATTTCCCCACAATAGCACAGAGAAAAAACTGAAAGCTTTGCTCATTTATCCACTGCTCTGTTGTTGATACAGAGCCAAATGCAGTCCTTATTTTTAAGTCAATGGAGCGACTACATGGATGAATTTAAGCATATTGAACAAATTATGCAAAACAATCTCTTATTTTAATTGCACATCCGCACACAGTATAAGGAGCAATAGAACAGAATAACAGATGCTTCTGTATTCTTTTTTTCAGTAAGTCTTCAACCAAACAGTGAAACTATTTTTTCACAACACTAAAACCCAGTGCAACTAATATATTCATAATAGATTTTTATGATCCACTCTTATATCCCCAATGGCTCATTTGCAGACCTTAATGCAATTTTCCAAAAGCTGAAAAATGTAATTCAGAGCAGCTTCCTGGTCTAAAATAAACATTGATTCACTAATTCACTGTTTATGGCTCCTTGTTGCAGACAAGGCAGTTTTTTGCAGACAAGACCTTTCTCAGTAAACCAGCTAAAGACCTCAATTCTTTAGCTGAAATTATCAGGGAAGTGTTTAACCACAACTGCAACAGGCCTCAAGTAAATTTTAAAATGAAGCGTATGCTTAAATATTCTCCTAGAGTAAAGAGGCTAAACTAGTGCCAAAAACAGTCAAGAAGGGCTTGTCTACTAAGAAACCAAAGAAGACAAATTACAATGCACCTAAATTAAAACACATTTAACTCTTCAGTGCATTTTTAATTAGGGGGAACAGAAGCCAAGAATCTCTGTTACACATACAAAACAAAGAGCAGAAAAAAATGTAATGAATATAACAAAGAAGTGACCATCAGGACACCAGACCATCTGTTTGATTATGTTCTCTGGAAATGCTCAGCCATGAGGCACTAAATGTCCATGTGTATATTGTAAGAGTTTGTTCTAATGCTTGGACCTGGTGAAATCTCCCTCACCAAAAATGATGATTTAATCTGTTTTAAAGGTGATCATGAATTAAACTTCTCAGACTTTTTGTAAAAAAAAACCCCTGTTGGTGTTTGGTAAGTTTGGAGTTAAAAATTATAGTTTTCTTTAACAAAACCAATGCTTGTGACTTTTCACCTTTAGGTGAAACTATATACAGTCCATCCTTCAGAGCCTGAATACTGCTGGCAAAAGAAAGTCCTGGGGCTCTGTTCCCCACCAAACCCAGAATTTGGATCTGATGCTGCCACCTCATTTACTTGAGCAGTTCAGTGACTTTGGTAGGATTGGTATATTACTCGAGCATGTCTTGCAGCACTCTAAGGTAAACATTACTTTCCTTTTTACAGTTGAAAGACCAAGTGTTAGAGAGATCAGAGGGTTTAGGCAGTGCCATCCAAAACCTAGCTGCCCCCTTGTCTGCTGTCTGAGCCTGTCAGCACCTGAGATTCTGGCATTCAAGTTTCTCTTGATGCCTGAAGGACTTCTCCCAGGCACATCTAGAGGCTCTTGGTTCCTGCTGCTGTACAGATCAAGCCTAAGCCTGTCTGGATTCACAAACCCGCTGTTTCCTCATGCAGCTTTTTTCAGGACCATTTCTCACATGCGCCCAGCAAGACCTGCTGCATTGGCTTCCACATAAAATACAGGTTCTTCCTGCTGGAGCAAGGGGTGAGGCAACACATTTTTCTTCTTCATGACTTGAGGCAGGAGGTTTGGTCTCAGTTCTCACATATGCCTGGCAGCTTTGCTCTAAACACCAAGCCACAGGTTCTTTGACTTGAAGCACAAGTTGGGGAAAATGACCTAGCCCTCCACATGAAGCCGCGCTGCCAGCAAAAAATATATAAAATGGAGAGTGATGTAGGTTTAGAGCAGGCACAGGACTACAGCCAGGTGGTTTGGGATCTTCTCTGGGAATGGGCATCCATGTTCCAAAACCTACCTGTACAGTTTTGAAAACCGAGTCTCTAATTTCCAGCTGATTTCCCTAACCTTTAGTTTTAGTCCTTGTCACAATGTTACTTGATTTAAAATGGAATACAAAACCAGCTTCTGTCCTGAAAACAGCCTGTAGTAGGTGTCTAGAACACTTCTTGGAGAGATGTGCGGTTTAGCATCCTCAGGCAAAAGTGAAACTAGCAGCTGATCCTTCTGCAGCCTGTAACTCACCCGAGCAATAGCAATTTGGCATTCAAAGGAAGGGCATCCTGGTCCTAGGAGCTGTGTTGGAGGCACAGGAGTGACCCATAGCACAGTCTAGGTGGTGAAGGCTTAGCGTGGGTAAGGTTTTGAGACGCAGTCTTTTGGATGGCATCACCTTTTCAGGCTATTTTCAGCAGCTCCCTGCCCAGCACACTGCCTGTTGTGCTTTCCAGTCAGCAGTTGTCAATTTCCACAGGCATTTATTTTGGAACTGAACTGGGAACTGAGGATTTCTCTGCAAAGGTAAGTGGTCATAGCTTTGGTGCTGTGAGACTGAATGTCCCACTCCCATTACGGATCTGGGCTTAAATTTCCCGTTTAGAGTAAGGCATGATGGTTTGATTCTGGAGAAGAAAAACAAAGAGCAAAACCCCTGAGGCTCCTTCCCTTAAGTCTCCCTTTCTGGTGGAGACTCAGAAGTGATTCCCTCCCCGTGGGTGCAGTGGGTCTCTTCCACCCCAAGCAGGCACCTCTGTAAGCTGATGGCACAGGGCACCTCTTCAGGGGAGTTCGGCAGCGCGGGCCCTTCAGCATGCAGCCTTGTAATTCAGGAACCCAATCAAACTGGTGGTTATTTTAATTATAAATAATGCAAACCTGGAACTTACCGGGGAAAGGTAAGCAGTCCTCTGAGCCTGTTCCCTGTGAAGCTACAAAAGGCTTGAGAATAGCACCATCTCCTGGAAACGCCTCGTATAGCTTTGCTTTTCTAAGTTGGCTGAACGCACTTTTTTTCCTAAAACTACTGTCATTCAAACCGATAATTTGGTTAACGTATGCCCTACTGCTACCAAATAGTAGTTTGGCTAAGGTCTTCCCCTGCTTCGGCAATAACTGAACACCACCCGTGCATGTTTTTTCCAGGCAGGGGCGGAAAGGAAGGGAAAGGGAAAGGGAAAGGGAAAGGGAAAGAAGGGAAAGGGAAAGGGAAAGAAGGGAAAGGGAAAGAAGGGAAAGGGAAAGGGAAAGGGAA
>VYXH01005067.1:310303-325701 GCA_013397275.1 Burhinus bistriatus | reverse complement strand
TATTGGGGTTGTGTGGCAAGGTTTTGGTGACAGACGGCTGCAGGGGTGGCTTCTGTGAGAAGATGCCAGAAGCTGCCCCCATGTCCAATAGAGCCAATGTCAGCTAGCTCCAGGATGGATTCCCCGCTGGCCAAGGCCGAGCCCATCAGCAATGGTGGTAGTGCCTCTGTAATCACATATTTAAGAAAGGAAAAAAACTGCTGTGCAACAGCAGCTGGGAAATAGAAGTGAGAATATGTGAGAGCAACAACTCTACAGATACCAAGGTCAGTGAAGAAGGAAGGGGAGGAGGTGCCCCAGGTGTGGGAGCAGAGATTCCCCTGCAGCCTGTGGTGAATACCATGGTGAGGCAGGCTGTTCTCCCGCAGCCCATGAAGGTCCACAGTGGAGCAGATATCCACCTGCAGCCCGTGGAGGACCCCATGCCGGAGCAGGCAGATGTACCAGAAGAAGGCTGTGACCTTGTGGAGAGCCCATGCTGGAGCAGGCTCCTGGCAGGACCTGTGGTCCCATGGAGAGAAGACCATGCTGGAGCAGGTTTGCTGGCAGGACTTGTGACCCCACAGGGGACCCACACTGGAGCAGTCCATGCCTGAAGGACTGCACTCCATGGGAAAGGAGCCACACTGGGGCAGTTTGTGAAGAACTGCAGCCTGTGGGTGGGACCCACATTGGAGAAGTTCGTGGAGGTCTGTCTCCTGTGGGGGGGACCCCACACTGGAGCAGGGGAAGAGTGTGAGGAGGAAGGAGTAGTAGAGACAACATGTGATGGACTGACTGCAACCCCCATTCCCCATCCCCTTGCACCTTTCTGGGGGAGGAAGTAGAGAAATTGGGAGTGAAGTTGAGCTCAGGAAGATGGGAGGGGTGGAGGGGAGGGTGTTCTAAGTGTTGTTCTTATTTCTCATTAACCTACTCTGATTTGATTGGTAATCAGGTAAATTAATTTCCTCAAGACAACTCTGTTTTGCCCATGACGATAGCTGGTGAGTGACCTCCCTCTCCTTACCTGGTCCCACGAGCTTTTTGTTGTATTTCCCCCCCCTATCCAGTTCAGGTGGGGGAGTGATAGAGCCGCTTGGTGGGCACCTGGTGGCTAGCCAGGGTCAAACCACCACATTAACAGTTGATGTCAGCCCACAGAGATCTCCCAGGATTGTCCCAATATAGCAGAATACTTACTGTTCCCTTATTGCTTCTTTATATGTGCTGCTCATGTTGCAGCCTAGCACAGTCCCACCATCAATGCATTGTACTGCTGAACCACCCAACATCCAGAGGCACACTTCTTCTCTTAGCAGCTTTCTATTACAGCTACAACAGGTTCAATCTAAGCTAAAACTTTAGAGTATTAGTCACATCAAATGGCAAAATTACCTAACAAGCAACAAGAGACTATAACTTTATGCAGTTTGGAGCCTTAGCTGAAGGTAAGCTGGAAACTATATGTTTCCTGTTAGAAACAGATTTAGGATGTTAACAAAGTACTGCTTGCCATAAATACAGCCATAATATGTGTTTCCTCTGTCTACTCAAACTGCTACATGAACATGCCCATCTTGTATCAGAGTAAGAGTTTTCATATCACCTGTATAGACAGGAAAGTAGATAACGTCTAGACAGTCAGATATTTTAGATAAAACCTCTGGCAAACTTTGCCAGTAATTTATCACATATAAATTATCATACAAATACATACAAACCTCTTGAAATTTAGCCAGTTAATTACTAAACATGTGGGGATAATTTGAATAATGCAATTAGAATTGTTATATTTGGTAATATGGAGAACTTTACTATTGAAATCTAGAGTTGCCTATATTGTTCCTGTCAAGTGTTGCATTCTGCCTCTTGTATTTATACCACCTTAATTGCGGGCTAGCTAAATGCACAGTTTGCTCACTACTAAAGAGTAATTTTCCTGATACTAAACTGATGTGCTACAGCCTTTTCTTTTGCAGTTGTCTTAATCTTTTAATTTAACATATTTGCCCACTCTCTGAATTGAAGACCATTCCTTATATTACCCACTAGTCTTTTTAATGCTTAAGACATGACTGAATCTTATTCTCTGCAGATGAAACCTAGCCTGAAGATGAAGCAGTTGACTGCAGCGGTAGGACAAGATACTCTGCTCTGTTAGCTTTAATGCACCAACCAGGCTGTGTTTGAGGTATTAAGTCACACAGATCTGCATGTGGGCTTTGCATCGCCTTAAATAGTACCTTGAAAAAACAGAAAATCCTTCTGTATCTTAAGGCCTATCATTACATACTGTCAGCCCTTTGCTTCTTCTAAAAGAGATGAGAGAAGAGCATGTAATTTCCAATGTAACTTTTTTCCCATGAGTCATTATTGATAAGTGGTTACTAGCTCATTTGGGACCTCAGCTTATACCTGTAACTTTCAAGCCCATACTTTGATATTGTATCTTCTTTCTGTTTCTCATTCTTCTGATTCTGTGAATCTCAGCCTGACCCTTCTCAGAAGACTTTTACCTGCATTCTGTTCTCTTGCATCTTTCCCACAAAATGTTACATTACTGAGGACAAACAAGGGACTTTCAACAAAACTTGCTTTTTTTTTTTCTTTCAGGAACAGGGGAGGCAGTTTTGTTTAACACTCCAATCAGTGTCATCCTTTTATTTTTTGTCCCAAGTGAAGCTCAAACTATCTGTTTTTGTTAAATCTCGTTAAAACTAAACCCAATGTCAATCCAATTTCAACTAATGCTTTCACCACTGTCAGTCATATGTGCTAAGCCTGCTTCCGCTAATATCCATGGCTTACGGGATGAAGAATAGATTGCTTAATAGAACAACACTCCACATTCTACCAGTGATGGAAAATAATTTGCCACACTACAATATACAGATGCATAGTGGGTTGAACATGGACTTCAGGCAGCTGTCAATACAGGATAAGAGAACGGAACTGTTTCACAGTAGGTGAAAACAAAAATCTTTTAAAGGAAATGTATCCAGCTGCTGTGCCCAAAGTCTTTCTAGAAATGATTGCCCTTTCTTGAGGAGGCTAAATGTATAGTTACTAAGTAAATAAATATGTTTATTAAAAAGAAGAGAGAAATTGCAGTGGCTGCCTGGCTGCAGAGCAGTTGTTAAATAGCAGAAAGTGACCTGTGTGGCCTCTGTGCTCTAGCACCCAGATGACAAAATGGTCCCTCATTGTGTCTGCAATGCATGCCTTCCCATGTGGCATTTGTCATTCTCCTGCCCAAGCATCCTGATGGCAGTGTGCCCAGGTCAGGCTTAGAGACACCTGAAACGGGGACACTAGTCACATCAATGTACATCAAGACATTCAGGGAGCTAACGAGTGCTATCATGTGTTGCCTGTTATTGGTAACCTATTCCATCATTTTTCATTAGCAACCACTGAGACTGTCTCTTCTCAGTTAGGGACCTAATTAGGGACCTTTCAGTATGAGTGATGGTGCATGGAGAACAGTACATTAGAGATTCCTAGAGGATGAGCAAGCAGAGAGAGGGGGGTGGTCAGAGACGCTGGCTGTTAAGGCCTCTGAATGCTCTTGGCTTCATGAATTCTATTGCAGGGTATGTATGGCTGACTTCCTCTGAGATAGGGGAGGCAGGGAGAAAAGCAGAATGAAGGTTGAAGCTACGTCCTTCTTGTATGCACTTAGCAAAGGTAGTTTATCTAAGGGAACTGAGCACTTGCACAGGCAAGACCTTTCCCTGGAGCTCCCTCCTGCCTCCAGGCGATGGAGTGGGGTGGAAGATGGTTGCTCTTCAGACCAGTGCAAACAAAAGCTCATCTCAGTGACAAATGGCAAACAACCTGGCTTGTTGTCTCTTGAGTATTGAAAGACCGTCCCAGAGGAAGGTACTATGTAACACATGCCTAAGTACACTGGCAAAGCTGGTGATACAAATGGAGAACAGTGCTTTCTGCTTGGTGGCTGACGCACAGACTGCAAAGCCTCAAAGCTGCCAAGTGAGAAACATGAGCTGAACAGGCCTTTACCCACAGTACCTGCTGGAGATGGGAAGAAGCAACCAGCAGGAGAAATGTCCAGAAGTAATTTTGTCCTTTCTGTGGCACTTCTAATTTCTCTCTCCATCCCTACATCATTACTTACATACAGTGTAAAGTGACCTATATAATCCTGGAGGATGTTCACAATTCACAGTGTATTTATCTTGATTTTGGTGCAGAGGGCCAAAACAGACCACTGTTGCCCTTTCAAGATGCTGATTAACAATTTCAGTCATCAAACTGGTCAGATTTACATTGCAGGATCCTTCCTCTCTGCCAGCCAAACCGCTTTTGGGGCAGGAGGAGGAGAGCGATGGTACAGGAGTCAGCTGGGAGAGCAAGTGAGCGAGCTCTGGCTGGAGGGCATAGTGTGAGCTCCAGCGTAAAGGTGGAGAAACTTGAGTAGATTTGATGTTTCTTGTTTAGAAGAGAGGGACCAGTAAGCTGTGTCTCAGAAATTCCTCTGCTTTCATGTAAGGTTATCCCACTACAGGCATCCTGAAGCTCTGGCAATTTCCTGGGAGTTCAACTGAAGTCAGGAATGATCAGTGAAGTACTGAAATGAAAAAAAAACCAACCTATGTGCAGGCATTATGTCAGATTTACTCGTAAGTATTTGAAAGCCTTGGTTTAGATCTCAGTTTGTAGTGTTAAAGACAACATTATTATTATGTTCAGTCCATACACATCGATTAAGATAATATTGACCTACCTTAAAAGATCATGTTTGGACATGGAGTTAAGCAAAAGTAGTATTTTGTAATAATACTTACTTTTCATTTTTTTAATTTGAAGATTAATTTTGGTCAACATTGAACTTTCCAAATTAAATTTAAGCATATCTCACAGCTTACCAATTATCAGGTTGTAGATAATTGTTTTGTAACGCACTTTATTTTAGTTAAGAAAATGATTATTATGTTCTTGAATCAGTGTCTTTAGACAGCCCACTGTGACTTTCAGATGAGCTCTAGATGCAGAATTAAATAGTAAACTAAAATTTTTAACTACTGTGTTTATGTCTGCATTCATTTTAAAATCTATGCAGTACCTCAGAAACCTAAAATGTCCTTGGAAAAAACTAAAATCTACAAGCAGAAGCAAAGTTCACCTTTTTCTGGCAATCTTTACAAAAGCTTTTTAGATGTCTCTAGATCTTCCCTGGGAAAAAAACGGCCGTTTTTTTCTTACTGGTTCACTCTGATACCAGTTTGGATGGCTGAATTCTGCCTTTCTAAATTCTGCCCTACAATTCCTGCCGGACAGGATGTTAGATACTTCTTGTCCTAAACTGCTGCTTGTGTTCACGGTGGCCTGGTCCTCCAGCTCCAGCAGCAGCTGGAGGATATTTGGTATCTGATTGTGGATCAGTCCCCATTCAACAGCGGTCTGCTCCTCATTTATTATAGTACACAAGGGGTGTTGTAAGAGGAGAAATTTTCACTGGGACTAATGAGCAGAGTCTTAATTGCAGTGGAACTAGGACAACAACATTTCAATTGCAGCATAACTGATTGAGGTAAAATGAGGATATTCTCCTCAGGTCATCCTGGGTCTTTTGAAACGATTAGATATGCGGATGGCAGTAATTCACAACTGTACCATGGGGTTGTTTGTGCAGTTCAATCTACGGCAATTCTTTTGATTTCAAGTATAGTCTAACAAGCATACACAAATGCAAAATTTCTAGCAATTTGTTTACCCTTTCTGGAATTCCCAGAGCCTCTTAGTGATACAAGTGATATGGAATTCTTTTTCCCCATTAAAAATGCCATATTTGGGATTCTTGTTCTTCTAAATTGGAATGAGAAGCCAAACTCTCTCCCAGTCAAAGCAGTTTGAGACTGAGGTAAGATTTTATTATTACAAAGTAAAAACTCTTTTGGTTGCAATGAGATAAGAACAACATTCATACAGTGTGAAAACCTTGTAATGGAGAGGACACATCTGGTAGTCCAACAGAGGTGAAGCCATCGCCACTCCACACTCCCAGGTCCAACCAGGAGTGAGGCTGAGTATGTAGTCCCAACAGGCATGCACCCAGACACACACATACGATGCACATGTACCTGTACACAAAGCTGGCCACATTGATGAAGATGGACAGAAAATGCACCATTCACACAAACACAAACAACACCAATGGCCTCATCCTGTTCCCTTCTCTGGCTTATCAGGATGAAGGTCATTTGGTGTGAAACGTATCTATATGTATAAACAAAATATGGATTGCTCCGGTAACTGACTGAGCCCCTCACCAACTGGTCCTGTATCCTCAGTTTCCACAGGTGCTGGCGCCTGTGCACACAAGCCCCCAGTGCCTGCAGCCCCACTCACAGACATAAGCACACTATGGATCCCCCAGTAAGTGTCACCCGAGTCCTCATGTCTCCAGTTGCCTCACACAGACACACACACGTACAGATGCAAACGGGTCTCTGAGTTGACCCCAGCCCCCACAGTCTGGCCTGGACCCCTGATCCCTCCAGCAGCCAGCTCCTTCTGTGGGCTCACTCAGAGATGCATGCACCCCCAGCTCCCACGCCACCCCTGCTTGCCGCCTAGTCCAGCGTGATCTTTGCCAGTGTTCACATGCTTGCTCGCACACCTGCAGTCCTGCCAGTCGCTGGCACCATGGATGTGTGGGCCCCTGTGATGTGTGGTCCCTGCTCCAGCTGCTGGTACTTGGACACCCACGCCCACATGTGCATGCAGGGTAGAGTTGCTCACCCAGGAAATTGCTTAGAAATGGATTTTAGTGAGAAGACAGACAAACTGTGGTGACCAGGCACAGGGCATGGCCAAGACAAGTGTGCTTAGCAGCAATATGTTTACTTGTCACCACCTCTTTTATCCCCCCATCCCTCTATTTCCCACATTTGTTCCTCCCCAAACCACCCTGATCCCTTGCTTTCCCCAGGCTTGGTTTCTCCTTCAACAAGTCTTAAACCATCCCCAAATGCTCTTCCTGGTATCCCCACTGTGGTTTAACCCTGGCAGGCAGCTAAGCCCCATGCAGCCGCTTGCTCACTCCCTCCTGGTGGGATGGGGGAGAGAATCAGAAGGGTAAAAGTGAGAAAACTTGTGGATTGAGAAAAAGACATTCAATAGGTAAAGCAAAAGCTGCACGCAGAACCAAAGCAAAGTAAGGAATTCATTCCCTCTTTCCCATCAGCAGGCAGGTGTTCAGCCATCTCCAGGACAGCAGGGCTCCATAATGCATAATGATGACTTGAGAAGACAAACACCATCACTCCAAACATCCCACCCTTCCTTCTTCCTCCTACTTTTATTGCTGAGCATGATGTCATATGGTATGGAATATCGCTGTGGTCAGTTGGGGTCAGCTGTCCCGGCTGTGTCCCCTCCCAGCTTCTTGTGCAATCCCAGCCTCCTTGCTGGTGGGGCAGTGCAAGGAGCAGAAAAGGCATCAACGTTGTGTAAGCACTACTCAGCAATAACCAAAACATTAGTGTGTTATCAATACTGTTTTCGTCACAAATCCAAGACATAGCCTCATCCCAGCTACTATGAAGAAATTCAGCAGCATCTCAGAAGGACACGGACCTGTTGGAGAGGTCCAGAGAAGGGCCACAAAGATGGTCAGAGGGTTAGAGCACCTCTCCTATGAGGATGGGCTGAGAGAGTTTGGGTTGTTCAGCCTGGAACAGAGAAGGATCTGGGGAGACCTTACAGCAGCTTTCCAGTATCTGAAGGGGGCCTACAAGAAAGCTGGAGAGGGACTTTTTACAAGGGTATGTAGTGATAGGACGAGGGGTAATGGCTTCAAACTGGGAGACAGTAGATTTAGAATAGATATTAGGAAGAAATTTTTCACAATGAGGGTAGTGAGGCACTGGAACAGGTTGCCCAGGGAAGCTGTGGAGGCCTCATGCCTGGAAGTGTTCAAGGCCAGGTTGTATGGGGCTTTGAGCAGCCTGATCTAGTGGGAGGTGTCCTTGCCCACGGCAGGGGGGTTGAAACTAGATGATCTTTAAGGTCCCTTCCAACACTAACCATTCTATGATTCTATGATTCCACGATTCTATGATGTCCTTCTTGCTTGGGATCCTGTTTAGAATTTATCTGGGTATTATCTTTCACTGAAGTATCTTGCCTATTTTGTGACTGATAGTATGAATTAAAGTCAAATTGAGAAATACACACAAAAAAAAATTTCTCAGCAAAAATAAAATCTTGCTGAAGAACCATTACTTTTCTATCTGAATAATAAAGCTGTTATTTGTACAAAGAGTATAACATAAAGAATTAAAACACTTCACGGAATCATGGAATTTTTAGAGTTGGAAGGGACCTCTAGAGATCATCTAGTCCAACTCCCCTGCTGACGCAGGAATGCCTACAGCACATTACCCAGGACTGCCTCCAGGCGGGTCTTGAAAATCTCCAGAGAAGGGGAGTCCACAACCTCCCTGGGCAGCCTGTTCCAGTGCTCTGTCACCCTCACCATAAACAAGTTTTTTCTTGCGTTTGAATGGAACTTCCTATGTTAGAGCTTGTGCCCATTGCCCCTTGTCCTGTCACTGGGAACCACTGAAAAGAGTCTGGCTCCATCCTCCTCAAATCCACCCTTTAGATCTTATAGCTCCTGGTCCTGCAGGAATGTACACAAGTACTTAATATTATTCACTCTGAAGAAGTAGAATGCTAAACACAGGTAGTAAATCTCTACTTGCTCCTAGTAATCAAGAAAGAGTTGATTTTGTTTGGCTTGCCATGAATATTGGCTAAAGAACATATATTCTTGGTTTAAGGAAAAAAACTTTAATTCCTTTGTCTGTAGACAAATTGAGGTTTAGGGTTCTTGATCACAAATGCTCCAAAGCAGAGCAGTTTCTGGCAGAACACTGCTCTCAGAAAGCTGAAAAATCCTCCTTGGCAAGCGGTGAGATCTGCCTTTTCCCAGGTGAGGAGGTTCATTTCAAAGCTTCTTTAAGAGTTTGTCCTTAAAAAAAGAAGATCTGAATTAAAGCTGCAGGTATTATAGCATTTTAAGTAAGTCATGTTCAGAGTCACCCAGCAGTTTCATTTCATTCTATATTTACATTTGTTTATCCTCTTGAATGTTTGATTTTGCGGAGCAAGAATCTCAGACTGGTGTTTGGAAATGTCAAAGGATGTGTGTAATTTGAAGAGAATGGAACATGAATATCAATTTGAGACGGGAATTCAAGTTGTCGCCTTCAAGACTGGATCACTGAGCCCACAGCCCCTACCTACCAGTGAAGGTATCACTTCTCAGGGAACTCCACAGGGCATCCCAGGCTGAAGTATCCCTCCATTGTTGTGCTTCAGACCCTTCCAGACCCACTAAGCTAACTTAGCAAAGGCTTGCAAGAAACGTGGCTTGCTTGTCACAAGTTATGTGCTGCCAAAGGCAGTTGCTCTGCAGTATGGGAGAAAGCTCTTAAGAACTGGTGAGTGATTCTTGCAAGATGTAGTAACAACAGGATGATCAGTGGACCTCAGAAAAAGCAATCATCAGCAAACTTAGGAAATGGCAGAGACAAGCTCTTTGAGACTGATGGTAAGAGGAACAGGCACTGCATTTGGAAAGGAGAAATCAAATGCACACCTGTAACATATGGACTAACGGGGTAGGTAGCAATCCTTGGAAAAGGACCTGAGTATTATAGTACATTGCAAACTGGATATGGGTCAGCAATGGTACATTACTGACAGGGAAGCAATACTTGTCACAAGTAATTCATCAGGTAATTCAGGCTGGACCTCAGGAGGTCTCTAGTCCGACTTTCTACTCAAAGCAAGATCACCGAGGAGGTCAGACTAGGTTGCTCTGGGCCTTACCCAGCCTCACCATGAAAACCTCCATGCACGGAGACTGCACAGCCTCTTTGGTCAACCTCTTCAAAAGCCTGACTGTCCTCATCGTTAAAAAGGTCTTTCCTTATACCCCATCAGAATGTCTCATTTCAGTTTTCCAGGAGGCATTAACAGAAGTAATGATGACTATGGCAGTTATTTTGGTCTACTTGTGCTGGTGGAGGCTCAGTTTTACAGTTTGTAGTTTTTATATTTTTTCCAGTTTAGTATAATGCACTTAAAATCATACTGACAAGTTGCACTGTTGAGAGAAGAACAATAAAAGGTGAAAAGAGGATTGGAAACATGATCCTTGAGGCAAGCACGAAAGGATGGGATGGTCAATAAAGAAAAGAAACAACAATGTACAGTGCTGCATATAAAAATCTTCTCTTAGGCTGTAAGGGGACTGTGATCAATCAGGCTCATGGGGCACAATGACAAGGGACAAAAAATAATTGACCTACATAGATGTGAAGTTTGGTTAGACATCAAAGAAAATTTTTTTAAACTACAAGGCCAATTTTGTGGATTCTTCTTCACTAGAGGTTACTCCCTGCCCATTATTAGAAGGCTGCAGTGGGTTTCTTCATTCCCATTGGTGATTTTCTGGCCCTTATTGAGACTTTCCCTTCTGCAAAACAGTCTTCCTTACCTGTTGGCATCTAAGTGCTTCCTCTTCAGAGTGCTGCCGAAGGAGATTCCCCACGTTTCCAGACACAACTTTAGAAGTTCTTCCTACCATCTCCCCAACAAGTCCTCCCTCTTCTTCCTCACACACAATGCTATTTGATAGTGACTGCAAGAAATGAAGACTTGAAATTTGTATTCATTCACTTCAGAAACACACTGCAGCAGCTGCTCTCCTCGCATGGACACTTCTTCTGGAGTGGGAGAGCATAGGCATGGTCACACAGCAGTGAGTACCAATGCCACCTCTGTCCTATGCATCAGGATGTACAGACACACCCTCCCCAGACAAAGGGAATCAGCATATAGAAACAAAGGGTACACGGGGAGAGCAGCAAGTGAATTTTAAAAGCAATTTTTGCTGTGAATTTTGGGATTAAAAAAGCAGAAAGAATTTCTTTCTGAAAATGTGACTGTTCAGTAGGTGAGGTCACAGCTTTTCAAGTGAAAAAACACCTGAACGAATAAAGTGCTAAGAACTAACCAGAACAACTATCAGATTTGTATTTTGTAGTAATAAATACACATAGATAACTAAGGATGAAAGAAAAAGTATGCTGTTTTCTGACTCTTTGACATTAAAAATGTGTTCCGGTACAGCAAATGTTTTCACCCTTTCCCACACTGCAGACCTCTGCCTTGCAATGCTCACTTCTATGTAGTAAAATTAAGACTACGGACAGCAAACTTGCTTTTTCTTTAGTTATCCATCAGAAATCCTTTAATAGTTGTCACAAACCCACAGGAATACATATGAATGTTAAAGATCAGTGTACTAGACAAGTGAAAAGACAAGGCTGTGAGACATTTTCACCTGCAAAAACATAGTATAGGCAACATTCCTATCACATGCACAACAACCTATGGTTCTTTTGGATGTGTTGAAGCTATGGGATGAAATCCTACATTCAGGATTACCATTTGTCTGTGGTAATTTGTGTGTGGTATTTTAAGACAAAGGCTGTCCTTTCATTTTCTCCTCTGCCATAAAATGTTAATCCTGACATAGACGGGGAATGGTCTCATCTATGACTGGAAGATGGTTCCTGTTCAGAAACCTGACAGTCTCCTGATAAGAAAGGAAACATGAGGGTTTATGAGCTGACAGAAGAAGCATGAGGTAATACAGACACAATAGTGACCAGCCTGACAAGGAGTGGTTCAAGCCCATCAGTGGTCTGCATCTACTCATCTGCTATCAAGTGTTTGCAGCTATCACAGACAAAAATGTATTAAGAAAGGATTTGAAGGAAGCCATGGAGAGCTGCTTTGGTTTTATTGAAAATATCTCTAAAGTACAAGGGAAGTGTGTATGTATTTCTGCCGGAAGTTAGGGTANGTTTTTCAGCCTTTGTGAAGTGTCTTGAGCTGCTCTGTGACGGTAGAGCCCTCCTAGAGAACTTTCTACATCTACAATTCCATGNAGGGTAAAAGTGCAGTAGAAATTTCTACTGCTTAAAAAAAATGAAACAGGTAACCCCCTTGTTACTACCTTATATTCATCATTGGTAAAGGTATTCTCATGGGTAGTTACTATGGATCAGTTAAATCCACACCAAGAACTGCTTCACACTAACTTGTTCTTGTCACTACACATTGAGATAAGATAAACTGAGCTTGCTTACCTTAACTCTTTCTGGTCTTCACTATTTCAGTAATGCCTTCCAAATTTCAGTGCAATTTAACTGCAAATTTTTCCATCTGTGTCTTTTCCCTCTTTCTTCCCATGTGCGCCCTGCACAGGGCCTCTCTAAGTCCCAAAGACTGCAACTAGTGAACGCCTGGTTAACTTTTTGCTGCGCAGAGCAGATGGGACTGCTGCGGTATTTCGTTTCACACTAGGAAAACCGTGAGGGGCCATAAGCCTTGGGGCCAGCAGGAGCAGTAAGTCATGGGGCCAGCAAGAGGACAGAGGCCACAGGGCCAGGTTTCAAATTAACTGCATAATGAGGGCATTGTACAGGGAGATGGGGGGTAAGGGATAGGCATCCTGCAGAGGACAGACTACTGATTGCAGGCAGTCCTAATCACGGAATGCACGGGGAGTCAAACAGTAAAGAATATACATGATTGAGCAAGCAAATTCTGGCAGTCTTAGAATAGTAAAGCTGTTTTTCAGCCTTTGTGAAGTGTCTTGAGCTGCTCTGTGACGGTAGAGCCCTCCTAGAGAACTTTCTACATCTACAATTCCATGTGGCATCTTCTTCAAACACACTTAGAGGTCTCTGCATTACTAATGCCCTTCTGCTATGAACAGCAGAGCTGACGTGGTTAAGTGCCTGCACACTGTAGGCGCATTAATATGACTCTCCATGTGGAAATCACACATCTGACTGCAATTATCAACATGGTGCAAGAAGAGGTCTACGTTGGTGGTTTAAAATGCAGTTCCACTTGCGTGAGGTCAGAAGATCTGCATGTATATGATATGACTCCTCAAAACAATGTAAGGAGGAATTATCCATTGGATAATTGGATATACAGTGCTTGTCATTTAGCATATGATATGCACAACCATGACACCGTGAGAACTTACTACCTTTCCTTTTACCCCTTCTCTTTTGGAAAAACCTTTAATTTAGAAGTCCACCTAGGCAGGCTGTGGGCATCTCCCTCACTGGAGATTTAAGAAAAATCAGCTTACATAAACATCTCCCAGTCTTGGTCTTGCCTCACTGCAAGATAGGCCAGACAATTTGTTGAGGTTCTTTCCAATCTGACATTTCTTGGAAAGTATCAGTTGCTCAAAGATATCCATTGGATAAATCCTCCTTACACTGTTTTGAGGAGTCATAGCATATATATGTGAGATTTTATTCACGCCTTCCGATTTTTTTTACAGGAGAAAGCTTTCTATTTGGCTCATTGACAGCACATTTGGTTTATTTATAAATGCCCGTTCTGTACTTGGGGAGTAAGAAGATTTTGTCAAGAAATGGAAGATACAGATGAAGGAAGCTTATAAAGTAATTCCAAAATGCTCCAAAAATCTTCACCTCCTGGTAAAACTTACTATAACCACACAAAAAACGTTTTCTTACCAGAAGACAGCACATGGAGTCTTGGAGAGAGTATTTATTTGCCAGTTTTGCACGGAGTTTCTTCCAGACATAAAAGATGGCATGAAAGAAGTAGTAACAATAAAAAAAGAAAATGAAATGCAAATCTATTTCTAAACAATATTGGAAGTGACCTGTGAAGGCAATAATTTATTGGAGGATTTCTGTCTGAATTTATTTCTCTGCCTTAAGATCGTATCTGTCTTTATATATTTCTTTTCCTAAAACACATTATAACCAGGATTTTAATAGCATGTCCATATCCTAAGCAACTAAGAAGGGAACTATTTTTATTACATTACATGCTGTATGTTAAAGTCTCCTTATTTCCTTTACAACACTTAGTAAATAACCATGACAAAAAATGGATAAAATATTTTTCACCAAAAAAGGTCCAAAGGTTCTTGGTCCTTCTATGCAACTGTCAGCAAAACTGAAGACAGAACCCACGACCAGTCTCTACGTTCTTTCCTTATTTGTCATGAAAGCAAAAATACAGGAAGCAGAGTTACCAATTTTAAGAATTTCCTGACAGGGTTAAATTCTAACCTTACTCCATTAAGATGTCTTGTTTTCCACTACTACATATTGCAGAACCATTTTCACTATATAACACTGCGTAAATAAAATTTTCTGTCTTTCTTTGAAAAGCAAGTGCGAAATACGATCAGTATTACCCCAATTAGGAGAAAAAAATTAAGGTAAACCTTGGTCCTGCTACACAGAGCTGTATGAGTTATCTTTGAGCTCACATGGCTTCTTGATGGAGTGTGTTTTAGTGTGACCTAAAGGATATTCCCATAGCAATCCCCTTTTCCCTAGCCAACGGACCTTTGTCAAAGCTTGGTTGTAAATCAATTTTTAAGGTAATCATTCTATTTAAAAAATTCTATTCATGCTGTCTCCTAAAAGACCCTGTTGTAATCTGGTAGTTTCAGCAAAGTTACATTATTTTGGACATGCACATAATCATTATTAACGTCCTGCTCCTCTGGCTGCCGGAGCAACAAACCTGTCTTTGGCAGACAGCACTGAGAAGTCCATGGAATGACTGCTGTCCCCCACATCAGGCAGTGACCCCACTTTGTGCCCAGCATCCTCTGTCTCACTGACGCCACCACAGCTGTGCACCTAGTACTCCCCCAGCTTGGAGCAATGAATCATACGCTATAAAGCGAGGGTACACCGCATAGCCCGAGTTGAGGGCGAGTGCTGGTCCTCCCTCAAGAACTCTTGTTTGATTTTGTTGTTCTTCAGCTCCCTGGCACACAGGTCTTCTTGGGGGTGGCCGCTTGGGTGGCCATGGCCAGTGTTGGTCAGTGCTGGGGTACAGGGCTGGCCTGTTTCCTTTGGAAAACACGCTCTTGACAGTAGTTCAGTTCAGTCGGCCCCCCAGTTTGGTGAGCAGGAGCGGTGGTGAGGCCTCGGGCAGGCCCACAGTGTGGGTGTCTGTCAAGAGATGGGGAAGCAGCCCTTACTGGCTGGGACCGTGAGGCTACTTTTCTTGCCAAGAGGCTGTTTCACCCCTAGCCTCACGGTGAGATGCCTAGTGCTAGGAGATGACACGTGGCCTTGCTCATTCCTCCCTGTGGGTACCATCGATCGCTAAGGCAGCCCTGGGCTCCCTCCGTGCGCCAAGGCCACAGGCCAGGTACCGCCACCCCCACCACGGTGAGCCATGGCGTGGGTACCACCACAAGCCCCCGAGGCTGACCACGGAACAGGCACCAGGGCTGCTGCCATGGTGAGCGATGGTGCCGGCACCACCCTACTCCCCGCCCCGGGGGG
>VYXH01005067.1:290839-310239 GCA_013397275.1 Burhinus bistriatus | reverse complement strand
CCCCCCGCCCGGGCGGGGGGCGATGGCGGGGGGGCGCCCGCACGCGCCATGGCGGGCGGCGCGGGGCCAGCGGCGGCGGCTCGAGGCGTAGCAGCGGGAGTGCGTCAGCGGCGAGGGGCGGGGAGGCCGCCGGGGGAGATGATATCAGGCGCCGGGCAACAGGACCGGGAGAAGCCAGAGGTGAGCTGGGGAGCGCCGTGAACGCTGCTAGGGAGTCCGGCCTCCGCCTCCGTTCATCCCCGCGCCGCCGCCGCCTGTGTCCTCGCCCGCCGCCGCGTAAGGGTGTCCNAGGCCGGGGCTTGCGCGATGCCAAGTTTGGTGTGAGTTTTGGCCCAGGCCGCTCCCTGTTCGTAAGGGCCAGCCATCTTTTGTGGGGGCATCTATGGTAGCTTTGCAATTTACGTATTATAGCCACACGCGTATATAAGATCTGTTATACATACATATACCTTTGTACATATATATGAAAATAATAATTGCAATGCTACAATGGATCCCTCCCACAAAAGATGGCTCTGTGTATGCATATATGTGCGAATACATGTGGGCATGCACGGTCATACATACAATCTTCTGTTTTCCTATATGTGATGTATGAACTGTTTTTTAATATTTTTCTTTTTGAGGTAGGATTGATTGTTCCCTCTTAAGGGGAAGCATCGTGCCTAAGATACCCATTGACGTAGCATTGCTATCCTGCTTATGGAGTGTTAAATCCAGCCTGAGAAAGTGGGTTACGCTGGGAGCTAGAGCAAAAGGTTTTACTAGCATTAATGGAAAACAAAATACACTAATTCACTGATGTTATATACGTATTAATGTCATATTTAGAGGAAACTGTTAAAGAGTGATCTTTAAGTTCTTCTGGGCTGTCGAGTTTTCAGTGTTAATAATGAGAAATTTGGAAAAGTAGCCTGCGGTGTGGAAACACTGTCCAGCTGATACTTCGTTTTTCATGTATGTGCATGCAGGAGAGAGGAGGGAGCTTGTTTTTCTTTCTGCTTAAGTGCAGATACTCATTTTGTGTGTTGGGCTGTGCCAGTGGTCATAGTCTGGTATATAATCCACCAGTTTTTAAGGGGAATAAGTATTCTGGGAGAGTTATGAGTATAATAAAATCATCACTGTCTCACTGGAGGACCTATAGAAGATTGCTGCAGATCAGAGTGATCATGGTCTCATTTCTCCTTCAAACTCTTCCTGTGGGAACTGAGTGCATCTCGTCTCCATTTCCTTAACCACACTGTCACCTTTCTTATTTAGTTGACCTTTGCTTGATTTAGATACTGAAGAACTCGCTTCTTGTCTTAATGGTGGCTAGTAAAAACATTTTAGCACCTGTTTCATAGAGGGAAGACTTCAGGGCAGAGAGTAGTTTGTACTATAAATGTTTAAATTCTGATGTTGTTAACCTTAATGATCATCTCAATTTCGACACTTTTATGAATGAAAAGCTGAGGAGGACTCTGATACAGTAGACAGGTGTTTGAGTTGCTTCCCTATTCCCCTTCCCCCAATCTGATCTTACTTTGCGTCTGCTCTGTATGGAAGCACATGTTTTAACAGTGACTTTTTTTACTGTTGTGGACGATAAGTTATTAAAAGCGATTCTACTGTACTTTTCCAATATACTCTTTCCAGCAATGCGTGACCAAGACACACAGTACCAAGTCTTTTTGGAGTGTTTCATAACTACCTCCTTTACAAAGAGGCATTACTCTGAGAAATTACTTGGAAAGTACTCTTAATTTCTTCTGTATACATATTAAGGTAGATAACATCCCTTCACTTTAATAATAAAAAACAAGTTTTGTGTGTGTTTTTTGTGTTTTTCTTTAATGCTTGTTATTATTGTAAAGATAACACAACTCAGAATGAACTTAAAACTCTCCTTATCCAAACATCCTATCTGTGCAGGTTGGTTTAAATAGTTGTAACTGCGTAACTATTACAGTGCAGAATCTTTGCTGGTGAAAAATGGAGGAAGTTCCCTTCAGTGTAAAGGCTGGCACTTATTACTGCTTTTGTTATCATTATTAAATGTGAAAAATGAAAATGTTTGATACGAAAATCACTAAAAGAAGAACATGGAGTTTGATGATGCTAGAGAAACTCATCAGAGTAGAAGAGCCCTTTACTTGCTTACGTTCTTAGGTATAATAAGAGTTGGTATCAATCTCTGTCTTGTACCAATCAGTCAATATCAAGAAGTAGTAATCACTTAAAGGTATTCCAAATTATATTTCTGAACTTCAAATACAAATAGTAATACTAACTGAAGTAATGTGTATGCTTATTTTCACATTGCTATTCCTTAAATATTTCTCTATTCAAGTTACTAGCTTCCCTTTTCATCTCAGATAAATACCCTCCTCCAGACTTACAATTTGATGACTAGGTTACAGTCTCGTATCAGCTATACATTCCAGAAAGCCATAGTCTTCCTTTGATCTGTGAAATGTAAAGTTTGGGGCAGCTATGGTAGAGGTGCACACTTTTCTTTGGAACTGCTTTCGCCAATGAATGTCTCTTGAGTAAACTGTTTAAAAACAAAAAAACTCTTTCATACAATAGAAATGAATTTTAAAAAAAAAATCAAGCAAGCAAAATTCAGCCCTCTTCTAAAACTTTTGCTTCCAGCTGTTACAGTATGGATTAAACAATCCTGAGTGGAAAAACCTACTTTAATGNTATGCTTATTTTCACATTGCTATTCCTTAAATATTTCTCTATTCAAGTTACTAGCTTCCCTTTTCATCTCAGATAAATACCCTCCTCCAGACTTACAATTTGATGACTAGGTTACAGTCTCGTATCAGCTATACATTCCAGAAAGCCATAGTCTTCCTTTGATCTGTGAAATGTAAAGTTTGGGGCAGCTATGGTAGAGGTGCACACTTTTCTTTGGAACTGCTTTCGCCAATGAATGTCTCTTGAGTAAACTGTTTAAAAACAAAAAAACTCTTTCATACAATAGAAATGAATTTTAAAAAAAAAATCAAGCAAGCAAAATTCAGCCCTCTTCTAAAACTTTTGCTTCCAGCTGTTACAGTATGGATTAAACAATCCTGAGTGGAAAAACCTACTTTAATGTGTTTCCTCAACTGCATTGTTTTAAATATGACTGAAATGGCATATGCACTGTCTGATAACTCTTCTCTGGCATTCTTGCAGTTTTGTCTGCTATTGCTTACTTTTTCCTTTTTTTTTGAACAATGGGATGTGACAGCATATATTTGTTTAATCATTATAAATTTAGTTGGTGTTCTTCAGTGAGCCTGAGATTTCAAAGAAGTTTTTAAATATCTCCCTAAAGTATGTAAAAGAATCCTGTCCTAAAAGAGTGACGAGCTGTCAGATCTTCCCTGAAATCTCACTAAAATTCATGAGAATTGTCAGGACTGACATACTTCTTTCTTCGTTTTCAGAGTTAACTGGAAGACCTACTAGTGTTTTAAATGATACATCTATAGGTACTAAACTATTCCTTGAATTGAAAATCTAGGAAGATGCATTTGTCTGTGTACTGAACTGTGTGTTGTACAGCTATTCAAAATAGCATTTTAGATTTTTGATTTGCTTTCAAATCTGAGCTGTTCCTTTCTTGGTCCTGTACTTTGTTTTGTAGTAAAATAACATCTTACGATTTTATTACTGTAGAACAGGGGACCTGTCTATTCACAGTGCCAGTGTATCCCTTCTGCTTATGGTTAGAAATTGTCTATAGGCCAGGATGACTTAAATTCACCGTTACCGTTTCTTCTAGGCTTCATCAAAACATGTAAGGGTGGTTAAATAGGCTTCTTTAATTCTCTGGATTGCTGAAGAGGAAGAGTAATTGGTAAAGGTGTGTTCTCTGTCGAATCAGTAGCCCCTGAGGCAGCGCTAGAAGAATACACCCTGTTCAGAAGTTCAAGCATAGCAGTGGTTGTGGTCTTGCTGCTGCACTGGCCTTTCCCAAGCACCGAGTACCAGTGAACTTTGAATGATATGGGATGCTGCATTAACTGTAACTGACTTTATACTTCTAATACACCAGGTGTAAAAATGTGAAATGTGTTTAGGTTAGCAAATGTATTGCTAGAAGACCAAGCTTTTATCTAGCTCTTTTACAGGGAGCAAATCGTGCAAATAAAAGGGCTTTCTAGCTTGAATGGCATTTCTCACAGCTGTTGTAGAATTAGCCAGCAATAATCATAACTCTGGGGAATTTGAATGATTTGTGAGTTGATAATGATAAAATATTAGGGGATGTTAATAACAATGTAAATGTTATTACAATGCAGTACAGACAACTTAAAAGGATTTTAAAATGTTGGGAGTATTTTATTTCTTTTGATACTGCAGCATTGAGAGTTTATGTTGTCAACTTTTACTCTGGAGATGCAGAAAGGAGTTTTCTGAAGAAGCAGGAGGTGACAACATTATTCCTGCAACTGAGGCTTAAACTGAACACTACTTTAGGGTCAATATCATCAGTTAGCAGTGTTAATACTGTTCCAGTTTTTTGTATGGTATAATATGGTGATATGTTCAGAAATATGATTAATTTGCTTATGATGTACTTTATTATTCTTTTGTACTCTGCACTGAACCTGGCTTACGGGAGAACAATTCCTTTGTTCTAAACCCACCCCTAACAAGCAACTAGTGTCTGTCGTTCTAGAGAAGATCAGTTATAGAGGCTTTTAAAGCATTTTTTTCAAAAAATTCAAGTACATCAATAACAGGATAGCCTAGGTACTAGGAGCTGTAGCTTGGAAGTTTGAATCTTACAAACATGTATTACAGTGAGAAGCAGGGGAAGTGTGGTATATTCACAGAAGCGTGTAAGTTACTGGAACAATGTCAGGATGGTTGATGATGGAGATGAGGACAGGATGACACTAGGGAGGAGGTTGTGTGTGAATTCCTTTCCGCTATTAGACACATTCTTCCTAACTTTCTCAGACAGAACTTCAGTCCTGTGGTAACATGCTTGCTGATTGCTGGTGAATGTGTATTAACAAATGTTTTTTATAATGCAGCTGTGGTAGGCTGAACTAAAACAGCAGTGGCTATATCCAGGCAATTCCGTGAAACAAAAATGAACCAGCTGCAAGTACGAGACTGCTGAAAGCAAAGGCAAATGCAGAGCTGCTCAGGAATGTGCTCTGATAAGGAGTTTGCTAAATAGTGGTTCTGATGGCAGCAGGTATGGACAGTGGGGAGAAGCAATTAATTTTGGGGAAGATGGTGTGCCCTGAGCTGCTGCTTATTTGTGTGGTCCTGTTGGAAAGCCTAGCGAAGAGGGATGTAACTCACTTGATGTCTGAACAGATTCTTGAGGGCTCTGAGCAATGAAATACTCTTTAGATGTTTTATTCTTCCTTTGTTTTGGGAACAGGACTTCTACATAAACAAGAAATACCAGACCTTGCTACTTATTTTTTTCTTCTAGCTGGAACAGCCTACAAGATGCCTGACTCTTTCCTAGCTTCTTAGTCCTGTTGATGCTAGGTTTAAATTTGTGTTTACTGAATGCTTATTTTTCAGAGGATGGAGTTTCCTTCTAGTCTTACAGTTTTAGTTCACATATGGCTTTTTTCCATCCTTCTGGAGATGGGATGAGGAAGACAAACATATTGACTGCTGAGCCCAGCTGTGAACTATATTGGGGCAGTCTGTCTTTGTGGCCTTTGCAAAGGTGAGGAAGTATTGCTGCTCTTTTGCATGGACATATGGAAATGCTTACACCTACCACTGTATTTGTGAGAATGGTGTCTGTCACCTGGGATGGTAGCTTGAAATACCTCTTGACAAAATGACTGGGCTCAGACTGACACTCAGTAATGACTTCCTTGTCATGTCTGTGGCCCAAGTGTGGTGTCTGAAAGCCCTGATTACTTCCTTTGAACATTGTTCTTGATGTCTGTAGTATTCTTGTCATCTTGACTTTCACCCTGCCTTTCTCTTGAGAAAGGCAAGGTAAAGTTCTTTCTAGTTATCTGTGTCCCTAGCTCTTCTGGCGTTCTTTGATGCCACCCTGTTTTAGTGGGTCCACAAACTGTATTACCTGTGAGTTTCCTCATTTTGTTGTACATTGTCAAGCCTTCACCTGTATGCAGCTGAAAGAATTTGCTACTGTATAACATGGGGTGCAAATAGCAGGTAAAATTCAGAATTCACTTTTATTAAACACCTTATTTTTAATCATCTGACGTCTTCTGAAGATAATTGTAATAACGGTTGGAGGTAGCTGCTTATGCCCTTTCTGGAAAAAGTGCAATTCTTAATCTACAGTAAGGTTTAAATTCTTACTGCTCCAAATATGTTACACTTACTGTAATGCTGAATTCTGGATTCTGATCCTCAGGCTATTGTAAATGGGCTGTAGAGCCATATACCAGACTCCGAAACTTCTCAATTCTGTGTGCTTGCTGGTCTGCAAGAAAGTTTTAGGGTTGACTGACGGGGATCTGTTGTTGCAATCTTGTTCATTTGCTTTCCCTGCTTCACTTCTGTGACTTACTCCTGCTCCAGGGAAGATCCCATGTTAATTTCTACCTGCGTTTTTGTGTTTTCATTTGAATCACCCACAAAACCAAGGCAATTGCTGCTTTCTTAGTTATAGATCTCCTGCTGCAAATGACTTTAAAAACAAAACAAGAACACCTACAGATAATTTTTAAAAGGTAAAAAGAGCTTGAATGCTACTTAACTCTTGAATTTTCTGCAGCTCTTCTGCTGAAATCCATGACATCCACAGGCTTCATGTGGCAATGTTGTAGCTCAGGTGACTGTTTTATTAACTCCTTGGGTATGGAGGGTATGATTGCAAAGCTTACTGACCTGCTGCTCACCGTTACTAACCATGGTCACCATCACATTTGAATTTGCATGTGGAATATTCTCGAAGCAGCCATAAAGAGAGTTGCTGTTGTTGGGCTGATGAGCAGGAACTGTGCTAACATGTGTCTGCAATTGGCTGACCTAATCTGCAGCTTTGAAGTCTGCCCCAGTTGTGGGGATAAGGGAGTGGACCGCACAACCAAGCGTTTTAAAAATAGTTGCAAATGCATACATAGGGTTACTGCAACACCAGTCTCACTTTGGTGTTAGGTTAGTCCACCAGCTGTCTGACCAGATTCAGTGGATGTTTTCTAAGTATGGTCAAGAGAAGAGCTTTCTTTATTGTTCTTATCTCTGAAATCACTAGATGTGTTTATGAGGTGGCCCTTCCAAACCAGAGGGATGTTAGAGGAAGGTATGAAGGTTTGAAAACTGAACAAGTTGCCAAGAAATATGGGTGCCAAGTGGAAGTAGGGGGATGGTCTTATGATAGCAAGTGGCAAATAAAGCTGGAGAAAATCAGAGAGGAGGCATATCTTACTGCCTTGTTGAAGAGGTGCCTGGAGAAGGAGGAGGCAAACCTAGGGATGCAGAGTTGTGGAAGATGAGCAGGGGCAAGAGCAGCATGGCTGCGTGTGTCCCAGGTGGCTGGCCAGCCACCTGAGGAGTGGGGCTGTGTGGGCTACAACTGCTGAGCTATAGGAAGGCCTTTAGGATCTTCAAGAGCAGATGCTGTGGGATATAAAGTGCAGGAGACAAATTGGAGGGAGCTGAGGGTGGAGCTGGAGAACTGCAGAACAGTAGCTCTAAACTGCTGAGGCATGGAAAGGGAGAAAGAGCAGTGACCAGGGAGGAAGGGTGGGTCATTAGGGGTATCTGTGTGGGGTTTGGTGTTATTTTTTAAGACGCTAAGCAGGTTTGTCATGTGTAGTGAATGGGAGATACAGGAAAGTGGGAGATTAGAAAGAAGAGTGAGTGCTGAGCACAGGAGAGATCAGATATATGCCAGAGAGGCTGATCCAGGAGGTAATAATCCCCCTTAGTCCTATCTTTCTGTCTTTTAGATGTTTGTTATTCTCAAACACAACTGGAATGGATTTCATTTTGTATGTGGATATATTCACCTCAAATCTCAGAAGCTGAAAGGGAAGGCATGAAAGGTTTCTTTGAGAAAAAACTGATTTTTTAGATTTATTAATTGTGGCTATTTTGAGTAGTCTCAAACACAGAATTTTAATTTACTAATCTCTGGCACGCTTTCCTCATAGGAAACGCTTCTGCATATTAATTTCCCAAAACTGTCTACTGAAGAAAGTGCTCTTCATGAAACCACGTGATAATCTTATTAAAATGTGAGAATGTGTAGAAGAATGTAAATAGCAGGTTAGTAGTTTGTAGACCAAATAAGTTAGTCTTTGATTAAATAGCCTACCTAATCAAATACCTGATTTTAATCACTTGAGGAAACTGCCAGTGGTGTTATGCAGGTGCCTAATCAGGCATATGCTTAAGAACCTTACCTACATAAGGTGGGTTTGAGAGTGAAGTTGCATAATATATTCTCCCTAATACTACTCTGTCACCTTGGTTTTGATAACTGGTAAGTTTTCTGTCCTGTTTTTGTTAAAGCCGTATAATTATGTAGTTGTTAGCAGAGTTCATGTTTTCTGCAAATCTAACCACCAGTGGATTAAAAGTATTCTTTAATGTTGCTTATACTTAAGAGTATCTAATTGTATGTTAGTACATTGTGGTTGCAGTTTAGTCTTTTAAAACTACCAAATATGAATTTTTTTATTATGTGTTAAAATGTCATGCATATATTTGATTGTAGAATGAACTTTTAGATCCTTTTTTTAAGACTTTATTTTGTTTTAATGAAATCAATACGTGTGTTTTAAAATTTAATTTATTTTTTTAATTGAAAAGAAGTACTTTTTTAATGTGGAGGACTGTTTGTTTTTCCTTCCTTGTTCATGTTTCATTCAACAAGAGATTCTTTGAACCCAGTCACATAGATCTTTTGACCATGCTTCTTGCTGATCTCCACTGCAGTTGTGTTTTATAACAGGACTGGGGAGTTGGATCCTTTATGTAGATTTCATAATTCTGTGTTATACAAGAAAATTAATGTTAGGTTGTGGTGGCTAATTAATGAACAGAAAGGATTGATTATTTTTGTTTATTTGCATTCAGATCAACAGCTTTGATTTGTGTCTCTGGTAGAAAACCAGAGCTGCATAAGCTGCTTCAAGCTGATTACAGATAATGTGGTTGGCATATTAATCCAGAGCTCTTGGTGGGTGTTGACAACAATTTCTAGTCCACTGTTCTGTGTTTCCTTAAGAGCTTTTTATTTGGGATTTTATAGGGTATGAGTAGATGTTATTTGGGGTTTTATGTTCCTTTAAAAAAAACAAACAAACAAAACCAAAACAAAACAAAAACCAAACAACAAAAAACCAAACTTCTTCCTTTGAGGGAAAAATAATACCCTAAACCAGAGCAAATTATCTGAGTTGGCAAGAACTTGTATTTAAGATTGATGTGTCTATATCCTCTAAAAATGTGAACAAAAGCCACACGGCAGGAAATATGACTGGTTCTGGAGCGTGGCTCAGGACTTCTGCAGTCCTGGCTTGGTTTTCTCTGGAACATCAGCAGCTGCTGTATATATGGAGATATATACATCTATTTTGTTATTTATGTCTCTTCTCATGATGCTGCCCCAGATGTAGCTTATCGCTAGTCTGGGAGATCATGGTAGGATTATATTTTTAAGATATAACTTGGTTCAAGGTGTGTGATGATTCATAAGAAACGCATGGCATTCCTTGAGGAGTTCTTTGATCCAGTACTTCGGCACTTGTTTAAATAGATTAAAGCGTAAGTCAGGCAGTGCTGTGCTCTGTTTTTTTTCCATGAGTAGGCCAATACTTCATCACAGGACTGGACCTCATGTGTGTCCTGCAGGCTGGGGCTGTCTTAGTTGTCCTGGCTTAGCAGAAGAATTCTGCAGATCACAGCTTAGGCACCCCAGTGTCTGCTCTCTAAATGTCAAATTTTAATGACATCCCCCCCAAATAAATTATAATTATTTACTGTTAAACACAAATTTAAATCTGAAGATTCTTCACCTACTGTGTAGCTGTTGATTTAGTTTTGCGTATATTCGTTATACCAGGCATGTTTATCTGTCCCAGTTATTTTATGTTTAAAAGTCTGTAGTGGATTGTTTGTGATTTATTTATTAAGGAAAATGAGCTTTGCAGTTAAGTTTTGCTGTCTAAGTAATTGTTTGCTTCCAGTACTTGTCAAGTTTTGATACAATTTTGGTAAATTATCTCTCATACTGGTCTCTCTGAGGTAGTGATTATTTACATTTTGTAGATGAGGAGTTCAGGAAGATTGAGTAATGTGTCTGTGCTCACATGAAGTCCGTGCTAGAGTTGGAAATTCATCCTCATTCCTCTAAGTCCTTGATTGGCAGCCAAACCACTTTATACTTCAGTTCCCCGAAGATAAAGGCACGCAAAACCAGTTTTAAGCTGTATTTAAGCCCTCTGACATGCTGTAATAAACAACATAGCTTTTGGCTTCTTATCTTTCTGCTATTTTGTGGCACTCTGAGGTCTGCAAGGGGATGAACAGATCTCTCAATTCCTGCTGAAATCCAAGTGTGAGTTGGAAGCTGCATGTACAGTCCATCTCTCCTTCATGCCCTTCTAAGATGAAATAGGGGTTGTGGCTATAACTTATAATTAAATCAATTTGCAACATTGCCCACTTATTCTACATTTAAATTTTTTTAAACTTAGTGGTTATATTAATAAAGATTTTGTGAATTAAGGAACTGCCTCAGTTGCACAGGAATGTGTTCACTCATCCTGTTAAATGTGGATTTTGTTGGTGTTCCTTGAATTGATCTCTGTTACCCTCTGGTGCTGCAGCTGTTCCTAAAAAAGGACGTGCCATTTCTTGCGTAGTGGCTTGTGTGATGTTGACAAGGGGGGGAGGTGATACAATTTCACATTGAAGCAAATGTTACTCATGTGAATTTATTGCATATAATCTTTAATACTATTACGTGAAATGATATGGTTATGAAAAGTATAAGCTTTATTTTCTTTCACTTGAATCATGAAAAGCATAATTTGCCTCATTTAAAAATAAAATAAATTTTATTCCCCCCCCAAACAGTCACTTCAAATACGCCTTTTGTACAAAGGGTAGTGATGAGGTTGGTTGCTTAAGGCTACATCGCACGCGCTTGGTCAGTCTGACTGCTAACCAATTGGAGTGGTACCCTGTGAGCAGAGCATGGTCCCGCAATCTGTGACAAGGATTTGACCTGACAGTTTTACAGTTGTGCAACACATGGAGGCTTAGAGCAACAAAAAAGGGGCATGATGAACTGTATGGCAGAGACCTGTGCTGTTCCTGCTGCCTCTGCCGAGAAAAACAAGTAATGCTCTTGTCAATGAAAACTGAAAAGCTGTTTTCACTTTCCCTTTTTCTCTCTCCTGCTTTACTTGAGACTGGTTAGATGTGAAGCCATCTGTATTTTTACTTTGTTAAAGACACTGACAAACCAATTGTGGTTTTGTGAGGGAAGTGTATCATTTTATTACTATTGGAAGCCATTTGGTTTGCCTTCCTTAGGTTATTTTGCCTTTCAAAATTAAGACGCTTGCATTTTGGGCTGTTGAGCCACTTCTTATGCTGTATTGTAGATCGGCATGGCACATTCTCCTTTCATCACCTGTTTAACGCTTTGAATGTAATTTGGTAACTTTCTGTCTATAGTTACTGATTTCTTCACTGTTCTCGTGAACATAATGTGAAATATTTCTGATCTCGGCAACACTGAGACAAATTACATCACACAAGTGTTTGAGAGCTTGTCACCTTACGTGTCTAATCTGCTGCATGGTGCAAATGATAGATGATTATTTAGCCAGGATGCTGCGTAGGTTTTCTTTGGTTCAGTCTTGAATATTGCTCTGTATTGGTTTTCTTTTGCATAACCTGTTCTCTGTAAATGATATAAGGTGAAAAGTCAAAAGCAACTAATATGAGTGACTTGGGAGTGGATAAAATCCAAGTATGCTATATGAAAGTGTTAAGCAACCCAAACAGCTAAACAGAAAGGGGGTCTTTGATTTTTGAGGGTAATTCAATGAATTTATTAATTAGCAGGAAAGAGGTTTTTTGTCTTTTTGCTTATAACCAAAGATACGGTTATTGCTTTTGTTTTCATAGTGGTGTAGTGGTTGGAACTCAGATAATCTGCTGTATTTCTTATTGCATTTTTTCTGCTTTGGTCCGGCATTATTTTATTCTTAAAAAATGTCAGGAATTTAGTACCTAGAGGCTTTCAGTTGCAGCTTGTGGCTTGCTTGTCTCTTTGTCATGTAATAACGAAAGCTTGGCTCAATTTATCTGTTATTGACAGAGTTATCCAAGCACTTAGATAGTGGAGGGGGGGGTTTCCCCTTTCTGACAGTATACAGAAAATTAAATTTTGTCTTTTTCATGTGTCTGTATTCCCTTAAAACAGAAGGTACCTGGCCTGTTGCATCTAACCGGGTCCTAAACCCTCATCCTTTTGTAGAAGTAGTGACATGTAATCTCATACTTCACCTGTCTTCCTGTTCCTCTTGCAACATACTTATATCAAGCCAGTGTGTTATGTATTGCTGGTGTGTTTCAGAACAGTAATATGGGTTGGTAAACCATATTTGCTAGAGATGAGGAGACCAGCAGTGGATGATTGGCTTCCTTGGCAGCAGCTACTCTGGCTGCTGTGCATTGCCGCTGCATTCAAAGGCATGCATGCCTCACCTTTGGCTCTTGAAGTCCCTTCGCTTGCGAACAGGAGGAGCAAATGGAGCTGGCTGGTGTCAGGTGTCTCTTGCCTGCTTCTGCCCTGTTAGCAAGGGCAGCAGCTGGAAGGTGGGAAGAAACAGGTGGTGAATTAAGAGATGCAGCTAAGCATCTGAAAGGGGCAGTGAGCAATAGCAGGGGGAATGTGAGAAACTGGATGAGAAGGAAAGAGAAAATACGAATAACGTATGGAGAAGGAATGAGCTGAATTTGAAAGGAAACGGCTGTGGGGAATGTGTGTGTATATCTAAATGGTAGCATTCATGGAAAGCATTAGTGTTTTCATCAGCAAAAGCATTAAAGCTGGCGGTTGTAAATACTGATGAAGTCATGTCAAAGTTTGTTTTTCAATTTTAACAGGAAAAAAAATCTTTTGTAGAAGGAGCAGCCTCATCTATTCAAGCAACTTAATAGTATATTATTGCTGTTAAAAAACGTTTAAAATGCAGACTTTTTAATTGCTACTGGACAAGTTAAAATAAAAACTTCTTTTGAATTTGATTTACTATATCAGAACACTGAATGACGGATTAAAGGGAGGGGACTCGAGGTAAAAAATCGTTGCAGACTAGGATTTAAAATAAAATTCAAAAAAAAAAAAAGACTCCGTAGTGGAGACTAGGAATTGTAAACACCCTATGAAAAGCTTTGTGTTTTTGAGAGTTTGGTGATGAGTTCCTGGAAGCTGAATGAGACAGATGAAGAGATCCCCTTGTTCCTCCAGAACAGGTTCTTGTGAAATTAGTAGCCCATGCTTGCAGGAGTTTGGACTGTAGCTTGAAAGGAGCTGAGGAGTCTGTTTCTGTCTATAATGCTATAGATTTGGAAGAGCCTTAGGTGAAGAGCATTCAGTGAATTCCAGGAGCTCTTGTTCATCTTAATTTGATACTGCTTTGACAAGGAAAATTTGAATCTAAGAGCTTTCAAGGAGCTATTGCTGCTGTGGTTGGTCTTCAGTGGTTTAGTTTTTGTCTTATCACCTCCTTGAAGCGTCTCTTTAGTCTGTTGTTGGCTCTTGTTTTTTAAGGAGTATGTTAACATCTCCTGTCCACAGTTGAAACGCTTTTGGAAACAACCAGCTGGTAGGCACACTAACTGGACAGTTGTTGAGAGAAGTTCTGAACAATGCTTTGGTTTCATCAGAGATGGATTTAAATGCAAAGTTTCCAAAATAAATGAACTTCTCTTTCTTGTTATTATCTTTCAGGCTGTTTACTTTTTATCTGACCAGCTGCTTACTGCTTCAAATCAGTGGCCTTGCTTACTGCTTAAATCAGTGGCCTCAAAAACATCAGCTGGGAGGGAGTTAACTGAGCTCGCCACCTCAAGGCAGCATGTAGTCTATTGTACATGTGCTGAAAACAGGGGGCCTGTATGTTGGAAGTCTGCCACGTTTGTGTCTAGGGGGATCTATGGGCTAAACCAATCCTTTTCTGCTTATAAACACAGATTTGGTTCATGTATTGTTTTGCAGACTGGGTGTTAATAGGCATCATCCTAATTAAATGCCTAGAGCATTTCTCCTTTCTGGTGTGGATGTAGAGGGCTCTAGAGAGCGCTGTGGGGGAGAGGAGGACACGCTGTTCAACAGTCTTAGTTACATGTTTAGTAGTAATACGTGATAAACTGTGCCCTGTAACTCTCAAAATACCTACAGTAATAATGTTGCTTATTTCTCAAAAGGATGTCCTTCCCTGTGGATAAGTTGAACAGCTACAGTCATGAGGACTTGGAGAGCTCAGCAGAGAAATACTTGGCTGACCTTCGGTGTAGGAATCCAAACCGTCATGAACTCTTGTCTCTGCCAGACCACAGGAAAGTAAGAACCAGCAAATACCTTAGTCCCAGTTTTCTTGACGTACTTGTAGATTTAAAAGATTTAAAATATCCAGTCCATAACTATTGAATTACATAATTATTTTAGCAAAGCTTTTGTATTTTCCAAATTCCTGTTTGCATGTTAAGCTCTACTTTTTTTTCATTCTGTAATTGGGTTTAAATCTGGGCATCAGTGACTATTTACTGCTTCTAGGCAATGGATCTGTATGCATTAAGTAATTTTTAAAAAAAAAAAAAAACAAACTTAAAATTTCAACTGGTGAGTCAAACTCCTTCCTAAAAAGCACTAACTCACACAGTCACAAAAATCTGTCATCATAACTAACGGGTTCATGATCTACTGAAGCTAACTGGCTCTCTTTGTATCTTGGTCCTTCAGTGTTCATCATGGTTGGGTTCAGTTCTTGATCAGCAAGTTTCACTAATTTCAGAGGTGATCCTTTTCTTTCTATCTGAAATACTCCCTGCTGTTGTTGGGAGTTCTAGTAGATGCTGGCTGTAACACTTGATATTTTAAACACTTATCCCTTGCGTGATAAGTTGATCAATGTTGGTTCTGTCTAGATGAACATTTCTATTAGAACTAGTACCAATAAAAGCAATGGTGTATAACTTTAATGAATAATAAGTGAGCTGAGAGGATTCTCTGTGGGAACAAAAGGTCAATGCTGCAGATTCCTTGGCAGAAGCAGAGTCTGAAGTACTTTCTGGCATTTCTGCAGGTGCTGTATGCCTAAATATTTGTATTAACATCCTTGTTTGTGGCATAGTGTATAATAATCTTAAATTAAACCAAGTCCATTTACCACACCATTAATGTCTCTCTAGTTTTTATGCATTAATTAAGTATTGAAAACATGTGAATTTAAATATCAAAATGCACAGGTACTCAAGTCCTGAAAGGTGAATTCATTGTACCCTCCTCATGTTGTTCCTGAGGGTAAATCAAGCAGACAACTTCGGCATTTCTAAAATGTGTGCAATTTAAGGGTAGAAAACCCTTTCAATCCAGCCTTCCAACCTTAGCACGTTAGGGCTCATGTTAACAAACAGCAATTTCGCTGTGCCAGTTTGTTTCTGTGCTTGACTGCCTGCCTCGTTCTTCTGTTGGCTTTGACAGCTTGCATAGCTGGGGCGGTTGAAGTTAACACACTGCTGGCTCTTTGCACACCTTGCTTCAGTTGTGCACGTGAGTGCAAACTGCTGACAGCAGAGAGCTGTAACAGTATAAATTACTGTAGCTAAACCTGTCAGAGCTTGAGAGTCAGAGCTCTTTGTAATGTAGTCTGTCGTTAGGAAGAAACATCTAAAGTAAGGGCGAGGGTCTGATGCTTGTCCTTTACAGTTAACTGTTAAGCACTCGGTTTTTAACATTTTCTTGCTTGCCCTGCTAAACATTCTCTCTATATTGTACTAATGTTGTTTGAACAAGAGTCTATTGAAGTATTATACGCTCTTGTTTCAGATTCCTATTAGGCTGTCAACTGTGGGCTTCGTACCTCTTTATGGTGAAGAACAGACATACAAACTCCTTGCTTTGTTTGCACCAGGGGACTTGCTCACAGGTTTCATTTTAAGATTTTAATCTCTGTCGCTGTTTCTTTTTCTGTGACAAATACACGTAACCAGGCCCTTGCTCGTTTCATGCTAGTGTAGCTCATAACTTTGCCACTTTTGCATTTGTTGTTCACTGTGTTCTTGTTCCCATACTATTATTTTTGTTGTGGATTCATATACACAAGTCATAGAGCTTTGCTTGCTAATCAGAGTAGAACTGGACCCGTTGTATTCAGAAGGTATGTAGCAAAATAACAAGGTGCTCTTCTGAATCCGAGTACGACATGTATCTCATAATCTCTTTATGTACACCTCACCTCTCCAAAAGGAATTTATTGAGCATTCATAGAACCCATTAATTTGCCCATGAATTTAGATATTTAGTGATTGGTCAGCATCAAGTGTAAATTTGTCTTTAGCTTTAGGTCCTAACATAGCTAAGGTGACATCTCACTGGTTTTGGGGGGGTTTCTTCCCTTTCTCCCTTCCAGTCCTCCATGTTTCCTTCTCTTTCCATTTAATGCCATTTACAGAATTGCCAAGTTTGCCACAAGTGCCCATAGGTCAAACTCTTCCTGATTGCTAATCACATGGCCATCAGCCTTTCTACGTTCATCTGACTCGCTAAAACTTGCACAGTTTCAATATCAATATCCGTTAGCAACCCAAAACTAAAATACGTGTATGAATGAGACTCCTCTTGGCAGGCCCAGTTTTTAGTGGAAGGAGCACAGTGAAGACTAGTGCTTATGTGTGAAAAACAGTTCCTGTATGTCATACTGCACAAAATCTGCATTTCGTTTTATTGTTCTCAGTTCTCAAACAAGTGTTGGACTAAGGAGCATTGCATATGAGAGGATGTATAGCACCACATTTGTTGTGCTAGGGTAGTAAGAGCTGCATTAATAATTGTGCCAACTAGAAGATGCGTACCTTCGTTTCTACAGTGTTATTCCTAATTGTTTAGCAGCTTTACTGAATATGTTTCTTTTGGAATGGTAAGAATCACTAACTTTTTATTTCCCCTTGTTTCTTTCAAGCTGTGGCCCTGTATCTTGCTGGCCAGTGGTGGTCAATTGATGACATTGTGAGAACATCTATCCCTGCTAGACAGGGGCTTCATCAGGTAAAGTTCACCAACGTTCACCTAGCAGTTATTCTTATCCTTCAAGGTAATGGCAAGTAATGGCAAATAGCTAGTGTGCGAGATGATACATTTTTTCATTTCATTCAGAAATGAGCTGGCTGTCTCATGTCAAAAGCAAGGTCAACAGGAATAGAGGAATAGGTACTAGGGGGAAGGGAACTTTGTTGTGAAGATAGTATCTAGAGCAAGAGTGACTCTTGTACAGCAGCTTCATATGTAAGCTATTTAGATGTTAAGGATGTTAAGAGTTTTTTCTTTACTCTTTAGAGCATCGTATGTTTAGTT
This sequence comes from Burhinus bistriatus, assembly GCA_013397275.1. Lineage (NCBI taxonomy): Eukaryota > Metazoa > Chordata > Aves > Charadriiformes > Burhinidae > Burhinus > Burhinus bistriatus. The sequence continues at coordinate 292,694 of VYXH01005067.1, read as the reverse complement.
GTATTGAAATGTCTTAGTAGAGTGGTGCATTGTACCATAGCAGTACCTATTAGTCTTATCAGGAGACTATTAAGGTAAAAATACTCTTGGAAACCTGTTTGATAGAGGCGAGTTGGAGCTGGTGGCTTGCAGTGGCAATACATGAGGTTTAGGAAAGGAAGTTGCCTGGTATCTGCTTTATTGCTTATCATTGACTTTTGTTACCATTACTGACACCTATGTAGCATGGAGTTTTGTTTTTTTTCCAAAACTGGAAATCTGTATTTTTCCAAGAATGTAATTTATATGTATCTGCTCATGGGATCTGGGCACTCATCTTTGACTTTTGCATTTTTTAATTTCCTCTAGAGAATTTGGTATGTAGCCTTGTTTTCTATGTCCTTCTTAATGGTAGGTTGTGACTAAATCAGGAAAGCTGAATCTTTTACAGGTAGAGTAGCTGAGACTTGGGGCATTGGGAAGAGAGCGTGGTTGCTCCATTCTTTCTTCACAGTGGGTAGGGTAGTGGTGGACTTGTATTTCTTATGTAAAAGGAACCCTGCAGGACAGAGGAAAGGATATTGAGTTCCTTGTTTCATGCCACAGAAACTGTTGTAACTAGTGCTTCCACTGCATCATGTTCTGTTGTGTGCCACTCTATCAGCAGTGATTGAGTGTGCCAAGTCCTGCTACCCTGTGAGGCTCATCATTTCTCCTTTGTAGGACTCCAGTGACCATGCTAGCATGGGAATTCTGAAGCTGCTAGTATGTTTGTTGTATGTTTCTTAAATCCAAAAATAGTTTTGAGTTAAAATAAAAAAATTGCGCCCACCGCCTTGCTCCTGCACTTCTCTTAGCTTTTACTCATTGGGTTAGGAGGGACATTGAAGTTGTGAAATATCCTCTGTCTATGGTAGTGCTTTATACTTAACCTATTGCTATGGCTTCTGAGCATCTCGTTGCCCTCAAACAAACCCCAGAGCTTCATCCTGCTTTAGCACTTACAGCTTCTCTTGACTCCATCTGCAGCTGTGTTAACTGGGCATTTTGAAAAATAAGGTTCCTGATGTGTGAGAATTAAGTAATCTGACCTCTCTTTTTAAATGTTCTTCTGTTTCTTTAGGTGAAGTCTGTTGGAGAGAGGGTTGTTCTCTATGTTCTGAATCGAATTATCTATCGGACACAAGAAATGGAAACAAATGAGATCCCATTTCTCTGTCATCGTAGCAATGACTATGCTAAGATCATGTGGAAAAAAGGAGAGGCTATTGGGTTCTATTCTGTTAAACCTACAGGTAAAACACTTGACTGTTGTGGGATTTGGGAGTAGAGGGGGAAGATAGGGAGTTTATTTGAAGAATATTGTGTTTAGTAGACTTTACAAGCCTTGTAGGCCTAATGAGTTGGTGTTTTCCTGAAATCATAGGAGGTCGGATTGCTGTTAAAATTTCTAGCTTAAATGCTTATGTGCTTTAGCAATCTAAGCAAGTTCTTACATTTCTTCATATTCTACAAAATAATTTAAAACTGTAGAAATGAGGTATACCCAGAAGCTTTTTTTTTTCTGTAGAACAGTTGTTTACAGTTGGATTGGGCTGTGCTTGGTTTTTTGTTATTTTTGGTTTGGGGTTTTTTGACCTAGCTCCAGAATGCAGAGATCCTGTTTATCTGAAGTGATTGGAGAATCAGATGTCATTATCACTGTCATGGTTTAACCCCAGCTGACAACTAGGACCACAAAGCCATTCAGTCACTCCTTCTCCTCCCTCTCCCCCCAGCCCATGCCCCATAGGGTAGGGAGAAGAGGGAGAAAAAAGGAGGGGAGGAGAAGAAAAACCTTGTGGGTTGAGATAAAGGCAGTTTAATAGAACAGTAA
>VYXH01005067.1:268189-290316 GCA_013397275.1 Burhinus bistriatus | reverse complement strand
GTGGTTTTGCCAAGAAAGGTTGGACCAGACTATCCTTGAGGTCCCTTCCGAGCCGGTATGCTATGATTTTATAGCATAACAGCATAGAAACTTTGTTCACAGGCAGAAGATTCAGCTGTACCTGGTGATAACAAAAAGAGATTCCCTTTCCTTCCACACATGCATTCCCTCAGAGATTATAATTGAGCTAGCAAGTTTGTTATTAATGTTGCAGACTTTCTGTTGTTTTTCTGTTTTTCTAAAACATTATAATTTCCTGTTAGTTATTTTAGAATTTATTGTGTTTTTCATTTAGTGCCGAATAAAATTTAGTGTTTGGGTAGACTATGTAGCATGTTGTTAGCGCTTTGTAGAATATCAATATTTGGATCAAGGAGAAACAGTCTGGCATTTGTTTCCTCTCTAGAGGGGGTTAACTAATTCAGGATTAATAATGGTACTGGAGGCTCGCTGGAAGCTTCCCCTATCTACCATACATATATGCCTTGGCAAGCTATTAAAAATAAAATAGTAAACTGGCTGGGTCACTGACCCATTCTGGTCTGGCAGTCAAGATAGGAAAGCAACCAGCTAATTTGTTCTGATTCTTTTTGTGTTTGCTTTTTTTTTTTTTTTAAGAAATTATGCGTTTCATAATTTGTGTAAGTCTCAGTATTTTTAGTGTCAAAATTGCTGTAGTATGGTGGTCACATTGCAATGTTTTTTGTTGTGGCCTTATAGAACTGGAAGTTAGAATAGTGAGTCTATATTTAATCCAGAATGGGGATATTTCTTTATGTGGCACTGAAGTTTGGCTATACTCATGCAATTGTATTTCTCATAATGCCCTCTCATTTACTTGTCCTGAGTTAGCAAACACTGAAGGGTAATCTTTCTAGGCATTATCAATATTTCACCCATGTCTGATTGTGTGCTGTCTTCTCCAAATGAGTAGTCTACGTGGAGAAAGACAGCTCTGGAAACAGATGGTGAGGAAAGAGTGGTGGAGCTTGACTGGTATCTCAAACGGTACCCAAGTAATGTAACCTTTCTGCCTATGTTTTCCTTCTTGAAAAATGGGGTTAAATACAATTATTGGTCTTAAATGTGCAAGGTTGCAAAGACTAACTGTGTTGTATAGACAACTGTATGCTTCTCTTGGGCCTTGTTAGAGGAAAGGGCAGGCAATTTTTTTGGCATAGTTCACACTGACTCATAAAATGAGGGCCTGAAAATGGATTGGATAGTTGATGGGCTATCTTAATGCCATTATATAGCATTCCTTTGTCACCACTGAGTCTGTAGCTACCCTTTGAATCCTCTGATACTGAAGTACCTGTGTGTTGTGACTGTCTGTTTCATCTTTGTCTAATTATGGCTCATGTGTTGTGTATGGGGGTATTCCAGTGTAAAGTGTCCTAGGATTTTTTGTCGTTTCACTTAAAGAATTGGAATTACTGTTTCAGTCAAACAAGAGGTTAATTACAATCTTCATATTTGATCTGAGGAGTGGTGTAATCTACGTACAAGTGCAATTCAAGAATTTTACTGTCTCCTTTTCCCTCCTCCCTCTTTCAGCTTCATTTTTAGTATAGTTTTCCTATGGAATTGTATAGCGAGACTTCAAAGTGAGCCTTTCCTCTCTATCTCTTCTAGTCTTTTCTGGTACTACAGGCTTTCTTAACATATTAATCTGTTGATGCATCTTGGCAACATTATGAAGCTTGCCCAAAGAACCAATAAATGGCTGATAGCACTTATTTGTTTTTAATGAACATTATAAATTATTTTCATAATATTATAAATAAAATTATATGAGTAACAACTACATGGTTTGGTATAATTTTTATAAATTATAAAAGTATTTATTTGAATATGCTAAAATCCATGCTGCGGCATGTTAAGCCTGAAGTACTGATGGATATTTTTTCCCCTCCTATTGTTTCAGGAAGTGTCTGTAACTCTCATCGTGGTCAGAGTTATAAACTGCCAGTGCTAGACACAATGTTTGTAAGAAAGAAGCATCGTGGGAAAGACTCTGGGCTAATCATATTGGAAGACTTTGTGAAGTCCTTTACTGAAGGCGCTCTTGGCCTGCGATACCCACTGTCCTCCTTCACATACACAGGCAGGCTCTTTAATTTATTCTTCTGTTCTGCTTTGTGCTTTCTTTGTATGTTCAAATAAGTGCTGTCATTCAAGCTCCATGTTTGTGGCTGCATGCTCTTTTTTTGTATTAAACATTCTGCTCTTCAGTGAAGGTTAAAAATTCTGATTTGTCTAAGATGGTGGATTAGTTTCAGATTAAATTTTAAATCCTCTACATGAGATAAGATTATTAGATCTTCGTTGGCTTTCTGTTACTGTGAAGTTTACCACTGTATCCCCCCAAGCCTCCAAAACGGGCTGATGTGTTTCTGTGTGTGATCTAATGTATATCTTCTTTGTAGCACCTTTTTCTTGCTCACTCCTAAGCCTCACAAGGTCATTTAATACATGCTTTCTCAGAACTTCTGGTCAAATGGACATGCTAGGCTATTTTTTAACTCGGATATAAGGCGGCACAGGTCTAATGTACAAGGAAAATACTTGTGCCTCTTCCATTAGCAACCGAAGAAAGTTATGTCATCTAGGAAATGAAACGCATTCTGGAAACAATGTTGCTTGGGACTATGTCAGGCAAGAAGCAGATTTCCTTTGCACTGTTTCTCAAGGCTTTTGTTAAGAAGCCTGGCAGATGGCATAAGAGTTTCTATGAACGTTTTCATCTTAGCCACTGAAAATTTTCTGCTTTTCCAAGTACCACTGTCTGTTGTTGGACCTGACTAGGCCTGGTTTGTTAGGGTTCAACTAGCGAATTAACAGAGTTTAATGACTAATCCATTTCACTGGTCAAGGGATCTTGTCCACTGAGATTATGCATCAATAGTAAATCAGGTGAAAAATGGTAGTTTTCTTGGTAGCTACTACAGAATAATGTCAAAGCACTCCTCTCCATGTGAATGTCTACTATGTGTATTGGGAGAAAAGAGGTGGCGGGACAGCAGAGAAGAAAATATTCCAGAAGTGAACAGTGAATGGATGATAAACCATGCAATGGTAATGTGTTTGTATTTTCAAAGAGTACTTTTCACAAGTGTGTATAATAACATGAGGTGGCAAAAATCACTTGACTATATCCTCTGTCTGAGAGCCCTTCCATTCCGGGTTTGGTCTTGTGATTGGCAGGGATAGTGACCAATGAAGTTGTAAAACTCAAGTGGGTCCTTAAAGAAGAAAATCCCATCCCTCTTTGTTTGCAGATTAAGATAATAATGGAAAGTGTTTAAACCTGCATAAAGGATTTATTGAGAAGAACGAGTAGGGTAAAGCAATACTATGTTTATTGCAGACTTAACTGTTTTGTTGAACAGTTCTTTCTGTGGTCTTTTATGTGTAAGATGGAAGATTGCAAATAAATTTGATTTCAGATAAACTTCAAAAACTGAGGTACAGCCGAGTATATAGTATACATAATACAGTGTTTTTTCTTATGTTTGTTCAGCTTGTCAGCAGTATCTTGAGAAGTACCCTGGAGATCGTAAACTTCTGTGGGAAGTGCAGGGACCGGGATGTTGGTTCCAGAGAACAAATATTATGTCTATGTTGCAAAGGGAAAATAAGCTCAGAATTGCAGGTATGGATGCTTTTTTTTGTTTGTTTTCTGACACTTTGTAAAAGTTGAGCAAACACTACAAGTTCAACAGTGACTTCTGTGAACACTGCCCATGGAAACTGGTGGAAAGATTTTATTTGTCCTGAGATCTGTGAGATCGTTTTTGGAATAGTTAATTGTTATAGAAGGATACTATAATTTTCCGTTTCCTTGTTTCCTCTTTTAAATCTTAACAGCAGAGGCCTCACAAAAAGAAAATACAAGTTTCCAAGCAGCAGCATCTGAAGCAAGTGAACAGAAGACTGAGCTAGAAACACAGCCAAGTGTAGGTACACAGACTGTCATACGTGTAACACTGTGTTCGTTTTTGGGTCCCTTACTACAAGAAAGACATGGGGATGCTGGAGCATGTCCAAAGAAGAGCAACGAAGCTGGTGAAGGGTCTAGAGCACAAGTCTTCTGAGGAGCAGCTGAGGGAACAGGGGTTGTTTAGCCTGGGGAAAAGGAGAGTGAGGGGAGACCTTATTACTCTCTACAACTACCTGAAAGGAGGTTGTAGCAAGGTGATGGTCTGTCTCTTCTCCCAAGTAACAAGCGTTAGGACAGGAGGAAACGGTCTCAAGTTGCACCAAGGGAGGTTTAGATTTGATATAAGGACAAATGTCCTCACTGAAAGGATTATCAAGCATTGAAACAGGCTACCCAGGGAAGTGATTGAGTTGCCATGCCTGGAGATATTTAAAAGACACGTAGATATGGTGCTTAGGGACATGGTTTAGTGGTGGACTTGACAGTGTTAGGTTAATGGTTGGACTTGATCTTAAAGGTCTTTTCCAACCTAAGAGCTTTTTAAGTTTCCTATACTCAGATAATGTGTCTTGTCCTATTCTTCTGACTTCAATTACCTGTTCTTTATGTTCAGAAATATTTTAAATTTCTACAAAAGAATACATTTCTGAACTTAAGAAATCAAGGATTTCAGCACATTAGTAAGTTTGATCAACTGTATGTTGTGCTTGCTTGATGTTTCTGTTTCAAGTTCCTAAAGAACAGTCCTGGGTTATGCAGAGAGCTTATACTTTCTGTATCTCTTGCAGCCAGTCTGACAGAACCCATGGCTTTTACCAGAAAGTGATAACGCCTTTTTTTTGATAGCTTTGTTACTTAAAAAACCAAAGCATGAGAAATGCTTTTTGTCCATCTCGTTATAATTGAATTGGCTCGTCTACATTTACAGATGTAAGACAAATGCTTTTGTTACTTTTTTGGGTGGATGTTATTCTTCCCACTGATGTAACACCGATGACTAAGTTGGGGTTAAAAACCCCACCGTTTTTTTTTTTTTTTTAGGGTGGTGGGCTGTCCAGGTGAATATGGAGGGTCTGTGGCACAGCTATCAGGGTCTATAATTTGAGCTGTTTGCTGGCAGCTTGGAAAAGGCAGAGTATTTCAACTGGCTCTGAGATTAAACTGTCTAGAAAGGCTGTTGAACAGTAGAGTCATTGTAAGACTGGAGAGAATAAGGAAAAGTGTATAGAAATGCCCATTCACATCACAGTTCAATACAATGGAAAGTGTTTGCATTCAGTTATACATTGTTCATGTAGAAGGACTGCAGCTTTCTTTGCATATATTTGAACTATCAACCAGATTTCAGCTGCATATGGGTATGTAGTTGTGAATATACTTGTGTCTTTGAATATTATGAAGCTGTTCCTCTATCTCATTTGTGTTCTGAGGCCACACAGAATGTGCTTGAGAAAAACTTGTAGCTCCAAATACAGTGAGGATGGATTTGTGTGCTTCAGGACTGTCTGTACTATTGGCATGACCATGCTGTCATAGAAGTCAATGCTTTAATTAAAAATAGGAAATACTGGCTGAGTTGATACTCTCAGCTTTTAGTATCCAAACTTTAGATTTGAAATGTAAGTCAAATACCCCTTTCCCAGTTGAGAAAATTAACATTTCCCAAAGCAAAACTGACAGCAGTGTTTTTAGTCTCTAAATTACCAGAAGCAACGGTGCCTAGCTGTTTTTCTTTTGTAACAGTGTCTTGAGCATCATCACTGAGTTCTAAATTCAGATTCCAATAATGATCATATCAGTGAAATGATCTAAAAAATACGTTTTGGTTGTACAGCTGTATGTATATACTTGTAGAAGATAGCAGAGGGATGGTAGTTCTTATGGATTTTGTTACTGTGAATTAAGAACTCAAGCCCTGTCGCTTGCCCTCTTCCAGAAGAAGAAGATGGTAGATACCAAAGTGGTCCAACTCCTCATAGCTTGGTAGAATTGCTGGTAGCTCTCTTCTTGGCACCTGCACTATCTATAAGCAGTTCCGCAATGCTTTGAAAACTGTTGGACCGCCAAATAAAACAACCCACCTTGCCCCAAACCAGGAAGAAACATTCCACGACTTCCATTTTCACCTTCCACTTAATGCTCCCTATTTTGTGTGTTTTGATGCTAAAATAACTTGTCGTTAGTCTACAAATTCTTATTTATTTTAAACTCACTTGAAACTATTTCAAGCAGCAGAATCTAGATACGGCCACTTTGAGCTGGCATTCTTGGGTAGTACTGGCAGTGAGGCTGGAAAGGTGGCAGAACACCTGGATGCTGGTTATTGCCAGTTCTAGATTACGTCTGGCAGCTGAGAAATGTGCATAACTTCATTTTAAAGTGTTCAGCTTGTACCCACTTCAGAGTATCGAGTGCTTGACCACTGAGTCCTTAGCCAACTTCAAGAAAAAATGGAAATATGGGATGGTGGGGAAGAACAAGGGGCAAAAGAGCTCTAGGGAGAGAGAACTCTGACATAAACAGCCTCTTATGCTGACTGTGCATGTAACCTGCATTACTGCTGAATCACTAAGTTTGTTTTTTTCTTGTCTGATCTCTTTTTTTTTTTTTTTACATGGGCTGCCATATTCTGTTACATGCCACAATGAAAATAAGACTATGGAATAGAATACAAATTTAAAAATAAGACTTTCCTGTTAAATTTTATCAACTAGTGTACTGTAGTCCCTTGGGTTTATACAGAAAGGGGAAGCAAAAGAAAAAAAAAAGACTTCTGGCATTTAATTTATGTGGACACCTGTTACAAGTGGAACGGTTAGGAAAAAGACTTGGTAGTGTTGTTTATAATGACAGGTTACTTTCAAGTCTTATCTTCTATGTTGAGTCCAGAAGTAAAATGCAGAAAAAATACATCCTTGTAATGAAAATAATTAAAAAAAAAAATCTATTGGGAGGTAAGATACATATGTGTAAGTATCCTAAATTAAGAATGGTTGTAACTGCTGTCCCATAGATTCATTAGTATGAAGTAGCAAGTACTGTAGAAAGATGCAGCCACAGATAAGGAGATGAATGTATTTCAATCAATTCAGAAGTTTTTGGAATAACATTAGCCTTGCTTTTGCTTCACAGGCTGACTCTCAAAAAGGTAAAGAATCAATAGATGTCCATACAAGCACATCTGAAGGTAAAAATAACCTTGATTATCAGTGTTGTGATTACTGTGGATTAATAGGTTATCAGGCTTTTTTACTGCTTTCAATCTTCAATATTCAGCTGCACAGTGTATAAACATATGCCTTCTTCTAAGGTGATGAGGCTCAACTCATAAATCTTTTAGAGGACTTTCGATAAAATTGTTATGAGTCTTGATAAAGATATTATGCATGCGTGTTCAGAAAAAACATACCACAGTGAAATGTTGTTTTACTTGCACTCAGTTGCTTTAATGAAATATTAGGGGGCAAAATCATATGCAGGTCTTAAACTGCATTTTTTTCTCTTGCATTTATTTTGTTATTTTGGAATTATTTTTTTTTCTCCTAAGACCCTAACATAGCTCCTGTTTCCATTTGGACACGAAGCAGTCATTTAAAACGCCCAAGGATAAGAAAAAATAGCCAGGAATCTCAACCTGAAACTTCCCAAGAAGTTGAGGAAGATGNCTGTGGCTATTTTAAATAAATAAATGGCTCCTTCTTCCCCCTTACCATGTGTGAGTGTATGTATGCTTATAGACATATACTGCCTGCTTCCCCCCGTCCCGTGTCTCTCTCTCCCTCTCATTCTCTTCCAAAAAATTGCACTGCAATCTCAAAACTCTCCTTTGAAGAACTGAAGATAACCTGATTATTTTTCTAGGAAATCCCTCAAACTTGTTCCATTAGGTTTCTCTAAACAAAATTAGTTGTGGGGTTTCGGTCGTTGGTTTTGTGTTTTGGTTTTTTTTGTTTGTTTGAAGCTGAGGTATTCAGCTAGATAAAGCCTAATTTTTTTGTTTAAATTGCTCTGTGGAACTACAAAGATAGAGCACTGCTGTCCTGCACTGTCAGTGTGCAGCCCTGAGCTGGTTCAGACAGGCCAAATTGCATGGTTTGATGCTGCCAGAGGTTGAGAACTGGCTAGTTGGTATGTGAGAGGACTAACCTGTTACTGTCATTATTTTGGGCCTCGCAAAATGAAGTAAACATGGTGCCACTGCTTCTTTGAACAAGATGTGTAACATGGTGTTTGTGAGCAGAGCTAAGGGGAATCTTTATGGCAACAGGGCCAGGGTATCAGCTTGGGTTCTTTTCTTCCATGAACATCAGCAAATGCAGCGAGGTCTTCTGTCAAGGACTTATCCTATGGAGTGCCTTCATCTCAAGACTGGCACCTGGGATAAAACCCTCCAATACTGCCTTTACTATGAGATCATGAAGTAGTCTACTGCAAATCTATTGCATGTAGTTTTTTCTTTGCTTGTATGTAATACCTGTAGTTCATCTAAGTTTTATCATCTTAAAAATGAGAACTGAATGTTTGAGATAGTGTTACTACCCATCAGGTGCATCAGAGCTTAATTTAATCTCTAGCTGATTGAATCTTTTTCAGCCATGGTGCATTTATTGCCTTGAATTCCTTTCCAGTCATGGTCTTTGTAATGTATGTATATTCAACAATGAAACAACATATTTGCTTTTATAACTCCATAATTTTAAACTGTTTCTACAGTGGGGGTGGGAGAAGTTGTTTCTTCTCTCACTCCTTTGTGGCTTTCAAATACGTAATGGATTACTGCTTTCTACATTTAACATAACAATGAAATGTCTAACTTTTATTCCCATAAAATGGAAGTGAGATGTCTTAATTTTGTAATTGCCAAAGCCATTTTTCCTAGTTGATGGGGTTTTTTTCCTGATGAGAAGTTAGCCATTTTTAGGTGTATTTAGTTTTCTGGATTCTTAATTTTTATGGCAAGCATGTGATACAGCTTGAAAGAATTTCCCTGCTGAGATCACCAAAATGATGTATTAATCGAAAAGATTAAAGAATATATCTTAATACCTGCTGCAGGCTGGAACTTGCTGCCCACACATTTGAAAGCTCTGAAGACTTAGTAGAAGTACCTGAGGAGAATACTGTCGAGGAGGATGAGGAAATGGTTGTTGAAAATGAGGGCAAATCTGTATTGGAAGCGGAGCTACATGTATCGCCCCCTGAGAAACAGAGTGAGAAGGAGGTGAGATGAATGTGATAGTGGATAAGTTTGGAATACAACTACAGTTTCTGTTAAATATGGTCCTTGCTGCCTTGATCCATGTGACTATCAACTCTGATTTTTTTATTTTTTTTTTTTTTGTCCTGATACTTCTTTGAGAAGTATATCTGAGAAGCTAAAGCCTAGTGTAGAATTAGTTTCAGGGAATATTCCATTACAATTATTTTGAACAATAGAGTTCATAGGATCTTCAATAAGGTTAATTTCTAGGTTGTCTACCAACCTAATTTTCTTAATTGATTTATCCTACTCACATATTCCAGAAAACTGGAGTAAGGTCAAGATCTGATCCAGTATCTCTGATTTTTTATTTTTTTTTTTAAGAAAAAACGTTTCTTTGAAGAAGTCAATAGCTGGTATGTTTCACTGACTACTGTTGGCTCTTTTTACTTCTCCACTTAAAGCTTGCTTGCTTTGATGTTTAAATCCAACTTTTATCTACAGCTTGTTAACAGCTTGAATTTAAATCTGTGAGTACCTTTTGTGCCTAGTGATGCCTCCAGGGTTTTATGTTCTTACTGGTCAGTGAGAAAGTGCATCTTACACTATGTTGGGTTCAAGGAATGACAGCAGCATGTATGCTTGTGAGATGCCTAAGAACTGCTTGGCTGGGCTCCTAATAGTGTAAGCTATGGTCAGAAGTTTAGTGCAGGTGACAACACCAACCTAATACGCTGGTTAAGTTAACTACTCTGCACTAAGCTCTGCTTTCTTAGTACGCATTTCTGGGTATCCAAGCTATGTGTTTCTCATGTTAAGCTTCAAATTTAGATCACAGATACACCCGCTAGTGTTGGGGAACAATGGCTGGGCATAATCTTGACTTAGAAATGTCATTTTTAGGAAACTCCATCAGAACCTCTTAATGGTGAGGTAACAGAAGAAACTGGTAAGAGCTCACTTATGGCTGAAGAGGAAACAGCAAATGAAGTTATAAGTGGTGAATTAAAATTGCAGTCTGAGAGTCAAGGAGAAGAACCCTTAACACTGTTTGTTCCGTTAATACTTGAGCCTCCAGCAAAACCTTCAGAAGACACTGTATCAGAGAAGGTGAGTGAATTGAAACAAAATGCGAAGTCATCTTTCCTTCAGAGGGTACATATCTTGCTGTTTTTATTTTTTGCTAAGTAACAGATAGCAAGTTGCCCCACCATCACATTAAATTCTCAGGAGAAGCAATTATTAGGCTGGGTGATGTAAGTCCATAATCAGAGTATACTAATGTTTCTCTTTTAATATGCAGAAGTGGGGCATATGTATATATTCATATGATATTAAAAAGAAAGATACCTTGCTCCAGTTTGTCTTGGTAGTAGTGAAACAGCTCTTTCTCAGTTGGATATGAGTGAAAAGCCACATCCTTATTTTGTCTAGTAATTCTGCCCTGATGAAGTGTACAAGCAATTAATTACTGGTAAAATCACAGAATCACCAGGTTTGGAAGGGACCTCTGGAGATCATCTAGTCCAAGCCCTCTGCCAGAGCAGGGACACCTAGAGCAGCTTGCACAGGATGGCATCCAGGCGGGTTTTGAATGTCTCCAGAGTTGGAGACCACCACTTCTCTGGGTAGCCTGTCCCAGTGCTCTGCCACNGGGAGGATAACCTCCCGTGACCCGATGGCCACACTCTTCTTGATGCCACCCCAGCATGTCGTTGGCCTTATTGGCCACAAGGGCCCATTGCTGGCTCATGGTCATCCTGTTGTCCACCAGGATTCCCAGGTCCCTTTCCACAGTGCTGCTTTCCAGCAGGTCAGCCCCTAACCTGTACGGGAGCATGGGGTCATTCCTTCCCAGGTGCAGTACCCTACACTTGCCCTTGTTGAACTTCATGAGGTTTCTCTCTGCCCAACTCTCCAGCCTGTCCAGGTCACACTGAATGGCAGCACAGCCTTCCAGTGTGTCAGCCACCCGTCCCAGTTTTGTCATCAGCAAACTCTATCCCTTCATGCAGGTCATTGACTATGTTGAACAGGACTGGACCCAGTACTGACCCCTGGGGAACCTTCTACGAATACCCTTCTAGAAAATAACTTTCTAGAACACAGATTTTACTGGGTTTTGTTTATAGTGCAAAAGCAGATTGTTATATGCTAGCAAAATTATAATTGTGTATGTCTAAAATAAAAAACTTTTTTTTCCCTGGGATTAATTTCTAAGCGTTCTTACTGTACCTGAATAATCCTTTGAATAATCTGAATTTGAAAATAGGAGAGCAACTCTGGATATCAAATGCAGTTCACAAAATAGTCTCGTGCAAAAAGAAGGAAAGGACTGGTTTGTTGACTGTATATGTAGTATTAAAAACTGCTGAATGCCAAAATACCCTCCGAGGTTGCTAGCTAGGGGCAGTAGTTGTTCAGCCTCTTGTATCTTCAATTAATTGTCCCTTTGGTTGTTTTGGCACCCTTCCCCTCCCCCTGCAGGTTTTAAATGCAAATGATTCAGAAGTGCTGACTGAAGAAAGTACATCAGTAGAGGAGGGTACTGAAGAACAGCAAGAATCTGAAAAGATCATCACTGAAAACACAACTGCTTCAGCATCAAAGGAAGAGCCCTCTGACAATGGCCTGCCCAGCTCTATAGTAAATGAAGCAGCAGAAGAATCTGTTTCTGAAAATGTGTTGCCCAAAACGGCATCCTTATTGGAAGATCAAAATGAGGGAGCAGGGCACAACTCACAGGAGGCCCCTGTTGCCTTGAGTCAGAGCTCTTTAATAGTGGTTGAACTTGAGGGTGTTTCTTTTCAGCAGCCTTCTGGACAGGAAGGACAGAAGAACCAGATGGAAGAGCACTCAGAAGAGTCTGCTGAGCAGATGGATCAGTACACGCAGACAGCAGCGGAGCGGGCTGCTGACAGCAGCTCTGAGGAAGCAGAAATTGAGGTACCCATTGTAGATCGGAGAAACTTGCGAAGAAAGGCCAAAGGCTACAAAGGTCCACCCAAGAAAAAAGGAAAGCCAGCTTAAAAATTAAATATTGATTGTTAATTCATCTATTTATAAGAAAGTTATCTTGTGTAAAACACTAGGGTGTAATTAAACCATACGGGACACACGTGCTTAAAATTCTGGGTTGGACTTCTCTTGGGATTCATCAGTTTTCCTCAAGTTTTCTTGAATTTTTAACCATGAGGCATTGAGCTTCATCAGAGTATGAAAGTAAACAGCCAATCTCCTCCTTTTATAAATGATACATGCTGAATAAATACAGTTGTGCTAGAAAAGGGAACAGTTTGCATATTTGAGGTGGCTGCCGTGCAAGAAAAATGCAGCATGAAATCCTGGCCCTATCAAGGTCCCTTAAATTCCCATAGAATTCCATAAGGCCAGACATCACTTTAGCACTTTTTTTAATAACTTTGTGTTTTCTACTGTGGAGAGAAGCAGAACAAGAAAAATCCTTCCTCGCTTCTTGTTCCCTTGCTGTAGATTTTCCCAGATGAGATTAAAAGAATGTAAGATTCTGTAATTCTAGGTCTCAAAATACACAAGAAGGTATAACTCAGTAGATCAAAACAACATAAGCAGGATCTGTTTTTCACAGAATCACTTGAAACAGCTGAGTCAGTAGAAACGTGGTCAGCACAGTATCTGCCATAGCGCACTCTGATAATGAAGTTCTTTACGTGACGATTGAGGTGTCTACGCAGTAAACTGTTTGTAGGTTCCAAAGCGAGCATCTCAGTGAGCCTGTTTTTTCCAGAGTGTATGGAGTGTAGACTCCAGCACATACACGGAACTGTTTGAACTGCCTTCCTAACTGCTTGCATGTCTTGAGTGGATACTTGATTACTCATTACATTACAGGAAAGGATATGAGAACTTTTGATCACGTTTTGGTCTGAATGGAAGTGGTGCTTTGTGTTTTCCAAATACTTGGCTGGTGCTGTGGGGTAACTGTTAAAATGTGTATGACTCCTGTGAGCGCTGGCATTTCAGGTGGTTATGACATTCATTAGTGTGAATATTAGTGGGTGTTTCAGCAAATGCTTGTTTGCCGAACTTCTATGCCTTTAGGAGTTAGCAGGTGATTGCTTGCAAATACTTCTGATTCCCACTTCCTTTTTCTAACTTGGGCATAATACCTAGGATGATAGCTTCCCAGTTCATAGCTTTTCTTAAAAGCAGCAACCAAACTTTCCTGTATGCAAACAGAAATAAAAACAGGCTTTTCATGCATGTTTCCCTTCAGTGGTTCTCCTGGCAAACTGTGTATTTTATTTAATTTGTCACACATACAGAAGTTATTCCTTAGTTTGCTATGTGGTTTTTTCAATAAATGAAACTCCTCTTGTAATGAGTTAAAATCAGGAATAAGAAAAACGGTTCTAAGAACAGGAAATCACACCACTATTTGTCTTGCTATATATGCCTTTTCTAAGATGACTGAACTAGTCTCCCACAGTGTCTCAAAAATTGAGGTATGTAGAAATTGCTGTTCAGGACTTCTGAGTACAAGGTTCACTTGAATAGTTGCAATGTTGTCTTAACTTTTATCCCTCTATGAAGCTAATGTAAGAATCTTGTTTTGAATTTTATGCTTATACAGTTTAACTGTATTTATAAGGTATTTTAACTGTACAAGATACATTTGTACTATTTCTTTCAGCTGATGAAGTACCATGCTCCTTTTTAATCTGTTAAGAGCAGTTTATAAGACAAAAAAAAAAAAAAATCAGTTGTTAACAAACATGTATTATGTAAACTTTAGATTCAGGCTGCATGGAATTACCAAGTTAAATCTGGGTTTCTTGAACTATTGCACATAGCTGTAACTTCCTATCAATGTACGTACAGGTACTCCTTATGAACCCCATGACTGATAAATGTACAAGGTCTTTCATGATTGATTGTAAACATACTCAAGTGAACCTTAAGCATTTCTAAAACTAATCAAGCATTTTCTATAAAGTACATGAGACAAAACTTCTGTTATCTTCTGTATGGCTTCTCTTCTCTTTTACTGCTAAGATTTCTTGGAGGAAAAAAAAGGCTAGAAAACACATCTGTTGCATTGCTAAGAATTTGGGATTTGCGCGGGCTGGTGACCTAAAAAAGGGCAGTTGTATACAGTTTATTGTGACTCATCTTCCATTTTTAGAGCAAGCTTTACTAAAATAATCTGCCGAATACTTCAGTTGATACAAGCGTATTCACTTTCAAAAAGGCAAGGATTCCTTTGCTTACGAAAAGTGAATCCCAGTTACTTCAATTACTTCTAAGTGGATTTTTGATATGTATGTTTATTGCTTGTATTCCCTGTGAGGTCAGAAAACTGTGTTCGTGAGAAGGTAATGTCACTCATCTGGGTTTTACTTTTCATGGCTAAGTTGGAACTGATTTCAATTAGTATCTTTCTTTTAAGACATTTGTATATCGAATCCATAAGTATTACAATAAGATTATTAGATTAGGTCAGTCTTGGTTTCTACTGAGAACAATCAGATTTCTGATCTCATTTCAGTGAGTCAGTTTTAAGTACTGAACTTAAATTCACATCTCTAAGTGTACTCTTGAGCAGTACACTGTAAATCTGGGGTACCCAAGATAGTAGCTGATGGCCAGACTGTTAGGTACAGAATGTGGGCAGTTGAGGTGCAATTAGCAATTCTGTTAACCAGTGCAGTCCTGAAAACTAGACATTATTCTAATTGTGATTGCAGCAGTAGTTTGAACTAAAGGGTGCAGTTTATTTCTATAACAACTTCTTTGGCATCAATCATCTTGCAGTAAATACAGAATAGCAAAATCAAAATAATGACTTTAATATTTTCATTGCTGTACTGATGTCCCACTGGAGCAGTAGTTTAATGGTCTATACCTTCTTTTACATTAATGCAATGGAACATATCTGACAACTGTATTGACTGAAGTGTTTTACATTGGGAAAACCAGCGGATTTTAGGCTTGGACAATTTTTTTTTTTGTCTGTTAACTGTCTTATTACTGTCAAACTCTTAAAGAATTTTTAAGATCTTATTGCACCAGCAAGCAATGATTAAAACATCAACTTTATACAAGTTTGTACCAAATGCTATTACAACATGCTGTGGAACTACATGTGTACAGTGAGAGCAAGCAGTATTATTTTTGAGCTTTATTTAATCTAGCAGTAGAGTTTAAAGAACATTAATTTGTGACTTCAGCCTTGCACTTAAATAGTAAATGGTTTTGTATTTGAATCCAACATTTGTTCAAATGTCTCTCTTGTACTGCTCTTTCATTTTTAACAGGATTTGCTGTGCTTCTCCCACAATTCTCTTTTGGTCTATTTTAATTTCATACAGAATTCTTGTTTGCCGTTCTCATGTTTCATAGCCCTTTACATGAAAATGTATAAATGTCTTATTTCAAAAGTGTTTTTAACTGATTTGAAATGATGTCTGACCTTGGTTTGTTGCTTTTTGTATACCATTTCATCTGTAGATGTCAGTAATCAAATTGCTCATTTACGATGTCATTAAGTTAAACATAGCAACAAATAGGCCTAAGTTTCAGCTTACCTGCTTTAAGTGACCATTCTAAAAAGTTCATTTCCAAGAAGATACACTTCTAAATTTATTTTAACAAATATGGTGTTAGATGTTTTCTAAACTAGTGATACCCTGTTTATAAATCTTACGAAAGATATGTTGTTGTTCTAGAGTATCGTACTTAAGTCTTACCAGAGTGTTTTTCCTTTTTTAGTGCTGTCTTGGCTGCTTTTGAAATGTTTTGAAGTAGTAATTAAACTTATATTTTGTGATTTTTTTTTCTTGGTTTTCAGTATTTGAGTTCTTTCTGCTGTACAGGAGGGATGTTTTAAAGTTCAGTTCACTAGAACTAGCATCATTTTACTATCTGTCTGCCACCAAGGAGCTTTAAAAGCTCAAAGATGATTAATTGAAAAATCTTTATTGATTAAAACAATTTCCTACACTTAATTAGCTTATGCATCAGTGTTTTATTAAAAAAAAAAAAAAGCTGTAGAATAGGCTGTTCCGAATGTTACAGCGTGCGTTCTGCTGTTGATATCAACTATGCAAGGTGATGTGAACTTAGCAGTTATTAACATAGTTTGCTATAGACAAGCCAACTACAAATGCTGTAACGCACTCCCTACAGTGTAGTATATTAAAATGTGTTAAGTACAATTGTGTTATTCAGCCAACAAGTCATGTATTTATAGCACAGTATGTAGTAATGTTCTTGAGCCAGCTGTAGAAAATTAAAGTATTCTGTCCATGTTACTTGTTAATGTGCAGTAAAGGGTAAAGCAACAAGAACTTAAATGCAGGCTTGACAAAATGCCCTCTCTCCAAGCAAATTACTTACTGGCTTGTGATCCTCTCTTCAATTCAAATCACTTGTCACTACACAGAAAACTAAAAATCATAGTAACATATTAAGTCTAGACTAGGACAATGTGTTAAACTTAACAAAATAGCCTGTAACAGGAGAAGACTTTGGTATAGTTAAAGTACTGCCTCTTAGTGTAGATAGTGTAAGAGAAGTTACAAAGCTGCTAGCGTGACTTCCTGGCCAGAATTCCAGATCTGAAACACGATCTGGTCATGAAGATGATTAAAAAAATTTGAGCATGTGTCATACAAGAGGCTGAGAGCTGCAATTGCTCAGCCTGGAAAGAGAAAGCTTGGGAGGATTTTACCTTGTGTACAGATACCTAGTAGGGGGGGTATAAAGGAGATGGAGCAAGATGCTTCTCAGTGGTGCCCAGTGACAGGACAAAGAGGCAGGGGGCACAAACTGGAATATAGGAAATTCTATTTAAACATAAAACATTTTAAACCGTAAGAGTGGTCAAACACTGGATCAGGCTGCCCAGAGAGGTGGTGAAGTCTCCATCCTGGAGATACTCAAAACGTGACTGGACATGGCCCCAGACACCTGCTGTAGTTGCCTCTGCTTTAAGCAGGAGGCTTCCACTACACAATCTCAAGAGGTCCCTTCCAACCTTAACTACTCTGATTCTATAATCTGCTACTCAACTTTCTTACTGCATGTGACCATCTGTAGCCTTCAACTTTTGTCAATGCAAAAAAAATCCAATGCAAATTTATTCACATTCTGGCTTCTGAGAGTTTTGTTTGAAAGTTTCCTTCTTACAATGTTGAGGGGTAAGAGTGCCCTCGTAAACTGGAGAAAGCTTGTAAAGATTTGACTTGGAATTTGTTATAAGCTCCTTGGCTTGAAGTGAAGTACTGTTTAAGAGTAGGAATATAAAATGGTGAGTATGCTTATTTGTAGTGATAGATTGTGCTAAGTTTACCACCAAATTCTTGACTGGAAGATTACTGATGCAGTTACATACAGCATCGCTGAAAGCTTTCCGTTTTGAAGCAGCTTTTGTTTGTTGTATTTGGAGGATGCAAGCTAAATATAGATTGATCAGTTGATGCTTGTCACCTTGTTTTTCTTGAATGTTTCTGAAAGCCACCAAAATAGCTACAAGTAGTTGTAGTATCAGGGTTGTCATGCCATTTTCAAATTTCACATCTTAAACCCCCTACAATTTCATAAATCTAAACTTCTGAAACTGTTGTCCTCTTACCTGCAACTACTACAGTGGTACATTCTCCAGCCCTTACTCTTTCCATTATGGCACTCATGGAGGCAAAAGGGAGAAAGAAATGAGGTAATGGGAGGGGGAAATAGCTGCCCTTCTAGTTATCTTCCCCGCACTGCTGCTGATGCATTCTCAAGCCCATGCTTCTGTAGGGGCAAGTACCAAACTGAGTAACTGTTTAATTTCTGTCAGTCTGCAGTAAGATTCTAGCTGTGTTCTTCCAGCTCTTCTGTTTTCCCAGAAGCTGAATACAATTTAGTATGTTCTTCTGTACATACTACAGTAGGCCATCATGGGAGACAGTGGCTCTATTTCCCATCACTAGGAATGTGAGCTGAATTAAGTAGTTACACGATGTATCTAAGCCAGGAAACTGATGCTATAAAAGCACTAAGAAGGCTTAGACCGAATCCATACCACATTAGCAAACATGAAAATTGAATCACTTTATTTGGACAGTGTTCAGCTGAGCAAACAATAAATATAAAAACCCGAGCAGTTGTTTCTGGCATGTTTAAGTTCCTCACCAGCTTGTGGGGTCAATGTTCTTAAATGGTTGAAGGTTCCAGAGATCTTGCAAACTTGTTGAAACTTCATTGGTTTTGCGGGAGCCCATGTCCAATGCTTAGTATCAAACACAACAACTTAAACAAGTAGAACTGCATTAATACAGCCATCGTTTTCTGGATTGTTTGTTACTTGTGCATATTTTCCTAAAGAGAAAAGAGAATCAAATGTCTACAAAAGCTTGAAGTAGTTCATATAATAAATTAGATTTTTTTATGTTTGCAAGTTGAATCCACAAGTCTCTTCAGAGTGCAGGGAATTCCCGTTCCAAAACTGCAAACTTAGGTTCTCAAAATATTTTATTCAGGCTGTGTTTTATAAATGGATCATTTAGAGTTCTGGGCAGACTTAAAAAAATAAATCTGCTATTGTCCAAGTCAACCTCTGTGTTAAAAGAAGTCAGCCTGGTCCTACAAAGATACTTCTACACAGACTTCCACTGAAAACATAATATAATTCTTCATAGTTCACATGGTTAGGTCCTTATAGATTTGTAGCATTGCCTAATCTGAGACATAGGCAAGCAAGTGGAGTCTGTTCTGAACTTCACCTAATTTGATTTTAAAAGTGTGAACAGAAAGCTTAAGATTAAAACTTAAAAGTTTCCAGTTTTAGAGTTGCCTCGTAGTTGCTTCTGCTACTGGCCAACCTAACATTTAACAATGGATCAATTACGACTATAGGACGTGATCTTAACAATACATCAGGCAATGAAGACTTAAAACTTTTAAAAGTAGTTCTGCAGCTACTTTAGTTTAACTAAACTAGCAGCTAGCTGGTTTAACTACTTACCCCAGATAACTTTGCCACCTTGTGTCACCAGGCCAAGCTCGCTCACGTTGACTTCAATGACGGTACCCTTGGTAATTACACCCAATGTTGTATATAAAGGAGAAGAAGGATTCTTTTTTACACCAAGGATAGGTAAGCAAAAAGTAGCTTTAAGTTCAGGATGTGTCACATGTGCCTTCTTGAAACGTAAACCCTGTTGCACAAGGAGTGTTAGAATGAGTATTTGCTTTAAGCCCTCACAACTAATCTAGTTTAACTCTTTCAGCATTACGTCCTCAGCTTTACATGTTTTGAGAGACTGGGAAGAATGAAACAACTTAGAATACAGAATGCTATCTGCCTACTATAAAATGCCAGATTTGTTTAAAAACCTGATTAATGACAAGATAAAGCTTTCCATGAGTATTTTCAGGATGTCAGTTTTTAATAGTAGGACAAGAATAATAGTCGCTACCTCAAACGGCTTCTGTTCCAGGAAGAAATGAGGCATTTATGGTAACGCATTTAACAGTGTTACTGGTTTTTAAAACTAGAAATTTTTCCTTTTTTCTTGTAAAGCTGAAAAACCTTTCACATATTGTAAAATATTAAATACCCATCTCTTATAGCACTTTCTATCTAGTGACCTTGCTTTGTAAAGGATACTTTAAGTACGATAAACTTTTCTGTGTCAATAAAAATCTATAGAAGGCTTCTGTGTAAGATGACCATGAAAATACTAATGAGGTACTATCCAACAGGGAGCCCGCATAGTCACTCGTTGATTCCTGTGACAAAAGAGGAACCGATATTTAGAAAAACTACACTGTCTTAGTGAATCTAGTTTTTCCTCTTGTGCCCTGCCAGGCTGCCAGAGCCAAGGCACTGTTCCTGCAGCTGTATAAGAAAAGGTCAGGCTGGAGGTACAGCATTTCCCTTGCATTCGGTCATGACTATGCTTTACGCTTACTTAAAAAGCCAGAAGGAGGGAGTTCTGGAGTGCTAGAACAGAGTCGCCTTCTGCAGCTGACAGAATCACAGCAGCTTTAAGAAGCCTCCAACTTTAAAAGCTATTCAAAGTGCCTTTGCTAAAGACCTTCCCATGCTAATTTGATAGGTCGTAGCTTTAACTTACTGGTATCATCTGAATTAACGGGAGTAAGAGCAGAGATATTTCAACACACTGACTGCAGGGGCATCTCCCCACCCTCAGGCTATTCAAAGTTTATATTTCTGCAAGGAAACTAGTAAGAGTCTTCTATATCAGTAGTAAACAAGTGCATTCTCATAGAAGAAAGTTTGCTTGCCACAGAAACTCCAAGCAGGAAGTCAAAACAGTTACTACGTAAATGTTCTTTAGGGCTCAAGAACATTACCATTGGTCGAATGAATCGCTCGTATTTAGGAGGCTTCCTAGTAAAGCCATCTCCAACAAAACAAACTTTTGTAACCATTCTCTTCCAGGCCTTCTTCTTTCTCTTTCCTGTACGAATCACTTTTAGAACTTCTGTTTCTCCTTGTGCACGGACCTTTGGCACAGGAACCTCCCATTTCCCCTGAAAGGGGGGGAAAAAAAAAAAAGTCAGTAGTCTTACATGCTGCATTGCTAAATGAAAGGGGACAACCAAAGCATAAAATGTTTCCCTAAAGTGTAGTGGTAGACTGTACATGTATACAACTCATAACTACTTAACTAGCATTTAAAGTTATGAAAATTGGTCATTGTCACAAGTAATTGTAAGTATCTGAATTTTAATACAGTTACTTACGGCTTTTTCTTTTCTTTTCTGCTTGATCATGTTAGAAAGAACCTTAGCCCGGGACTGGCCCTCTCTGTCCAGCAGGTATGCTGGTACAGCTCCTTTAAGGTGTGTTTTCATCGTTCTTTTCCTTTGTATTTCTCTTTTCATGCATTTTAATGCTGCAAGGAAAGAAAACCAGTATTAAGAGTAGGGAAAAAAAAAGGCTCATTTTTAGATAGATCCTTTTAACTAAGCTTATGGCTGCTCAAACTTTTAATTTAAGAGATCTTTGTAAACAAGTACGTATTTATATTTAAGGAATAATCCTAAATAATTTTCAAGGTAAACTAGTAGTCTCACTTAATGTAACAACGGACAGACTGCACGGTGCATAAAAACTTGTCAGTTCCCATCAAGACAGGAACACACGATGTGCATCTTAAGGAATTTCTGAATTATTTAAGCAGCCAAGTGAGAGATAGTACCTTTCCTCTCTGACAAAAAATAACATACTACTACTCTTCTGAGATTTGATGGCAATGCTTACAAATCTGAGGAACGTGTGTGTAAAAAGGGGTCATGTTTCATTAATTTTTGAGGCCATTTAGGGGAGAAAGAAGACCCACAAGCTAGTTAATAATCCAAATACCTTTACAAGTAGCAGCAGAAAACAACTGGCTACAGCAGAAAACAACAAAAACAATGTAGTGGATAGATATCAAGTTCATTAGCAATAAAGAATATTGTTAACAGGTTTGATTTCAATTTCCCAACAACAAAGAAAATTTTTAGAAAAATGCTTTTGTTTATCTATGCTTGATATTGTAATTTATCCTGGAAGACAAGCATCATGTTCTGCTCAAATACTCTGTATGTTACTGTACTTTTTCTACTAACGCTGCTTAAAAAATGCCTGCTGCTTCTTGCTACACTAATATGCCAGTTGAGGTAAAAGCCCTAAGTAAATGCATTCATATTTTTGTCATAGTTACATTAGTCAGTGCTATTGCTAATTAATGCTTATCTTAAGAAATGCTCTTAGGAGCAGAATTGTTAACATCCATTGAGAAGACAGGAAATCAGAAATGTCTTCACTATGGCAAAACCCACTTTCTCCTACAACCTGAGCACTACTTAAAAGTACAAGGTGTGGCCCAAGCAGTAGGTCGTTCTCTGCAACGGCATTAACGTCTCGTCCCATCCTCCAAATGTCAGGACGACTGGACGGCGCCAGCGGAGCGGCGGGTACTCACGTCTTTTTCATCTGTATCTTCT
>VYXH01005067.1:250771-267932 GCA_013397275.1 Burhinus bistriatus | reverse complement strand
GCCCTGGGTAGCCAAGGGCGGCGGCGGCGGCGGCGGCTGTAGAGGACAGGTGTGCGGCTCGGCAGGTGAGGGTGTGAGGAGTGTGGAAGTGGGCCTGTGTGCAAGCTTCTTTCCCCACCACGAAGCATAAAGTCACTGGAGCCGGATGTCGGCGTCCCCTTAAACAAGCAGCAGCCAGGTAGGAATGCTTTTGAAGCTTCTGCGCTTGGGCTTTGTGTCGCAGTGGTTCTGGCAGTGCTTAAAATCTCGTAGTATTTAATACTTGCTGTTATTTCTGTCCCAAATACACGGTTTTCCCAGCCCCTCTTTCTCCTTCAAGATCAGGAGAGCTATTTATACTTCACCGATCGGTAATCGGTGCTCTAGAGCTTATCTGAGTGTAAGCACTGATGTTAGCTTTTTTTTCTGCTTTATTGTTTGCAAATTTGTTTGAGAAGTATATTTAGTGGTTGTGGGCATGCATTTATGCTGCATTTTTAAGGCTTAAGATCGTTGTTTTTACAGATCTGACACTGTTTTAACCTGTAAAGCAGTAACCTGAAAAAGAGTAACCTGATCTAACTTGAAAAACAGTTAAATTTCACGATTGGTTTCTGTGGACGTCCTATAGTTACCTGCTTCCCGTCATAAACATGTTGTACGATGTTTACTTATCTTGGCAGGAAACAGTTTTAGAGACAGGAGCCAGNAACAACAAAAACAATGTAGTGGATAGATATCAAGTTCATTAGCAATAAAGAATATTGTTAACAGGTTTGATTTCAATTTCCCAACAACAAAGAAAATTTTTAGAAAAATGCTTTTGTTTATCTATGCTTGATATTGTAATTTATCCTGGAAGACAAGCATCATGTTCTGCTCAAATACTCTGTATGTTACTGTACTTTTTCTACTAACGCTGCTTAAAAAATGCCTGCTGCTTCTTGCTACACTAATATGCCAGTTGAGGTAAAAGCCCTAAGTAAATGCATTCATATTTTTGTCATAGTTACATTAGTCAGTGCTATTGCTAATTAATGCTTATCTTAAGAAATGCTCTTAGGAGCAGAATTGTTAACATCCATTGAGAAGACAGGAAATCAGAAATGTCTTCACTATGGCAAAACCCACTTTCTCCTACAACCTGAGCACTACTTAAAAGTACAAGGTGTGGCCCAAGCAGTAGGTCGTTCTCTGCAACGGCATTAACGTCTCGTCCCATCCTCCAAATGTCAGGACGACTGGACGGCGCCAGCGGAGCGGCGGGTACTCACGTCTTTTTCATCTGTATCTTCTCAGCGTGCCGCTGCTTGTGGTAGAGCTTGGCCTTCAGCCCGATCATCTTCTTGGCCTTCCGCGACCGCTCGTGAGCCTCGCGGCCCTCCTTCTTCCTCCTCCTCTCGTGGTAGTCCAGGCGGTAGCCATAGCGCTTGCGGTGCAGCTCGATGTGCTCGTTCTGCGGCTGTGGGGGGGAGCAAGGCAGCGCGGTGAGCCGGTATCGCTGGCCGAGGAACGGGCGGGCCGGGACCGGCGCCGCGCCCTCACCCAGCCCCGACACCGCCGGGAGACGCGGCGGGGGCCCGAGCAGGCCGCAGCACCTTCGGCGCGGGGCCCGAGCAGGCCCCCGTCACTCTCACCCTCCCCTCTCTTCTTTTCCCTTCCCTCCCCATCCCGTGCCCCATCGCCCCGGCTCCCACCATGGCGGCGGCCCCGCGGCGTCTCCCCACGCTCCGCCGAGCCCTCCACCCAGCAAGCGCCTCCGCGGCGAAAAGGGAGGGCGCGCCGCGAAGAGGCCCCGGCTGGAAACGCTGCCCCGCGCCGCTTTGGTTCCTGCCGGGGGAGAAGCGGCGCTCCGCGCGCCCCCGAGGGCGACGCGCACGGCTTGGCGGGACCGGGAAGAGAGGAAAAACGGAGGGGGAGAGGCCGGAGCGGCGCTTTTTGCAGTCTGGGTCTGTGAGGACGGGTCGGAACGGCGGGAGGGCGGCTTGGTGGCGGGGAGAAGAAGAAGGGGCGCGCCTTCCGGCGGCATGGCGGCTGTGGCAGGCCTTGCGGCGCAAGCCCGGCCTTGGCCTTGTTAAAGCTCTTCGTCCANCACTGTTTTAACCTGTAAAGCAGTAACCTGAAAAAGAGTAACCTGATCTAACTTGAAAAACAGTTAAATTTCACGATTGGTTTCTGTGGACGTCCTATAGTTACCTGCTTCCCGTCATAAACATGTTGTACGATGTTTACTTATCTTGGCAGGAAACAGTTTTAGAGACAGGAGCCAGAATGTTGAGAATTATGAGGAAATTTCCGGTGAACACATTGAAGTCATCCAGTTTGTGCAATGAGGTAAGCTTTTTTGTAAATTTTGAGAGTTCCTTTGTAAGCAAAAGAAATACTCGGGTGACTCTGAGTAAACATTTTACATTTTTGTTTTTGTCTTTCCTTTAAAAATTGGTATCCAAACAGAACGCATAATTTCTTTTTAACATTAGACTTCACCTAAGTCAGAATGTGGAAGTTGAATTTGTAATTTTTCTGTAAACTTTTTTAGTTATCTGTGATTTTGATTATCTAACAGTTGTCATTGTTGAATTTATATTATTTACACAAATAATTAGATGTATTTAAAATATTGTCGCTACCAACAATATGCTTTGGTGCTAGTATAGACTTTTACTGGACTTCCCAAATAATATTGGGATTGGATTTCGTTTAAACCTCGGTGCTACTGTCTTCATGCTTCTGCTTCCAAATAGCTGGTAGTTTGAGCTTATGTATTTATGTAACAACAGTATCAGTTCCTGTAGGTATTTTTTTTTTCAGTGTAGTTTTTTACAACTGGTAAAAATGTAGCTGCAAAGTAATTCTTTATAATGATAAATATTCCATATGAACTTTTTTCCTTTTAAGCACATGTATTTCAGGAAGACAAAATTCAGAGTCATAAGTGTGACACAGCAAAACTGCAGTCTACGAAACTACAGTTCTCCACCAGGTATAAGTTTAAATTATTTTCTTAATCATAAGGATTATTCGAAAAATGAGTAAGAATGCTTTCTAACTTGTGTTTTATTGTATTCTTTTGGTCATTGTTTATAGAATTTGCTGTATGAAGCACAAACAGAGCAGTTAAAAGGTTCAAGGACTGAAAAGAAGTGTTTTGTATTGCTGCTCTTATCTCAGAAGATATTTGGTATAAAGTCTTTAGAAAATAAGAGAAAGGAAAGATACAGATGTATAGGAAGTCAGGTCAGTTGTGAAGCGTGTTGGAACCCCTGTGCAGTTGCCTGAAGTGTTAATTGGTTATCAAGTAACTGGTGATAGCCAGCATGTTGGACAAGAGGAGAAAGACAGGAATCTGATTTAGCAGAAGTTTTAAGTTATCATTAGTGTATTTTCTTTGCAGACTCAGGATAAAAGAGAGTAAGAAGAATAAGATACTTCAAAACCAAAATTTAAATTAGAAGGAATTTTTACTGATCTTTGAGTAGCTACACTGAGATTGAATGGAAATTGATTAATAGAAAGTAGTGTTGGGGGAGTCAGAGCCGCCTTTCCTACATCAAGAGGGAGATGAGAAGAAAATATTGCTAACTAGTGGGTGACCAACTTCTTTTTAAAAAAAAAATAAATAAAATTGTTAGTGAATTCAGCACTATGTATCTTAGCGAAAGTCTGTGACCTGCAGTCATGTACCTAAGAAGAAGACTTACTCCTTGTTGCTAATGTCAACACGGTCTCTGTTTCTGTGTAGTTGCGTATGCAACGTGCTTGCTGTCTGCTGTATTTATCCTTGATTTTGCTGTGCTGAATACCTCAGTGTGTCACCTGGAGGCAGAGCTTCGTTCCATACTTAAGAAGACAAGCAAGAAATCTCAAACATGTTAATGTGTTGTTTTGTGGGTTATTTTAGAAACTGGAGGCAAAAAGACAGTATTAATTGGAGATTTTATTTGGGCTGTGGTGGTGGATGTTGGTGAATTTCCAGCCTGCTGCCTTGCTTCAGTCTTTCTCCTCATTGAGACATTAACCTGTAAGATACCTGTTTTAATGCCTGGTAAGAGGGGTTATCTGTAGGTGGTTAAGGAATGTTAGTTTAAATATTGTTGAATTCTGTTTGGCCTATCAGTGATAAACTAAAGTACTAGGAAAGTGAGTTCCTGAAACACAACTTAAATGGGTTGAGTAACTGAATTATGGCATAAAAATTTAGCTTGGCAGCTTATTTTCCAACTAAATAGGGTGTGAGAGAGGAAATGTCTTTCAAGAAAATACGCATTTAAAACTCCTCCACCCCATGTTTTCTTAACCTAGGTCAGTTTGCATTTTCTCTGTGAGAATTGTGCTGTCTAGTTTCAGTGTTTAAAGGAGAAATTACTTTTGAAATTTGTTGTCTAATAGCCAGTTCAGATGAATGTCAGCATTACAGTTGTCTTGAACTGTGGCATGTTTTGCTATGGCTTCTGCAGGGTAAGATTTTACTGTGCTGATGATACTTTTCTGTGTTGGCTTTTTCCTGTTATTATTAAATTACAGCTGTTTTGAAGAGTTTCTCTTTTTTTTGAGAGAGATATATATTGAAAATTAAGTACATATCTTTAGAAATTTGAGGTGGTATAGATTATGGATTGTCGNGTGATTGTCATCCTGGGAGCTTGATACGGTTTTGTATATATTTCATTATTTTCTTTTTATTATTTTATTATTAATATTTCATTAAAGTAGTTTAGTTCCTTCTAAACTCTTAAGTCTCTTTTTCTCTCTCTCTCTTGCCTCCCTTTGGGAGCAGAGCAAGAGGGAGCGAGCATCTGTTGTTCCACCGGATTGGGCCAATCTGGCCCAAACCACGACAATTATTTAAGTTTTTTAGGAGTTTTCTTAAGTACATTTAATTCTGTTAAAATCTATCATTTCTATATTGGGGTCAGTCTTACAAATTGTTGTTTTGTTTTGTTTGTCTCCAGGAGATGTTAAGTCTCTGCGTTCTGTCATTAATCCTCATATATCCAGGTATGTCATGCTAGCTTATTTTTCGGATGTAACTGGCAGTCAGAGGAATTGATGTAATAAAAAGTCATGGGTTGCTACGCCTGTCACATCCATAGTTCATGCGTGCATTCTAAATTAAAGTTAGAACTTTCTTAGTTTTACCCTTTTGACATTTCAATATAGAACAGTTATTGGTGTCAGAGAGGTCTCTTGTTTACATCATCAGAACCAAAACTGGGCTTTTAGGGAAGCTCCAAATCCATGGTGGCTGCTGGGAGCTGAACGAGGGGGAAGGGTTGTCTTGGCAGCTAGACCACTGCTGTGGGCAGGACTGTATACTTCGTGTTCATGGGAGCACTCAGCTGTGTTAGATGGGGGCCTTAGTAAGGAGAGCAAGGTAATTAGGGGCTGAGCTGCCAAAGAAACAGCTTGGGGCTGAAGTTCCCTTGGAAGACTACTTCTGTCCTGAGGGCAATTTCAGTTAGCATTAATGGTGAGTATGGGGGCTGAGTGCAAGCCTGTGATGCGCAGAGCTGCTGAAGCAGTTTTGGAAGCTACTGATGAGGTGCTTCAGAAAGGAAGACTTGGCTGAACAGACTCAAGGACAAACTTCATGGGAACTTGGATGCTACATTTGGGGCATAAAGGGTATATATGCAATGGATTGTTTCAGGCACCAAGGGTTAGGGATTGGGATGGATGAGAGGGTGGAGGGCCTGCTTCTGTCTGTGGGGAGGGCAGATGGGTGAGGGCGAGGCCAAGAAGTATCCTTCCCCTGAAGTGAAGCGTGGAGACCTGTTCCAAAACTCTTGAGTACTACCAATCTGAAGAAAATCCACCATTTCGATACTAACGTACTTCAGTATCAGAATGTACACTGTATCAGATATGCAACAGAGGAAGAATGTTACTTATCTGTTATGCTGTTCTCAGTGAGTATTGTTTCTACAAATAACAATATCACTGAATAAAAAAATTACCTCAGTAAAAGCAACTTTTTTGCTTTATGCAGAATCCGAAACATTGGCATTATGGCCCACATTGATGCAGGGAAAACTACGACAACAGAGAGAATGCTGTATTATTCTGGATACATAAGAACACTGGGAGGTTAGAAATACTTTTTGTATTTCAGAAGGTTTGAGAGATTTAATAGTATACAATAACGTGCAATGCAGTTGGAGGTTGCTGGTGGAATACTTAGTGTAGAAGCCAGTTGTTCCAAAGTTGTGCTGCAATATAATGAAATTTTAATGCACATTCCATTATGTTCTAAGGCAGTTGTATGTTGAGAAATCATAGGTTCATATTTTTCTTTTACTGCATTGATTTGTTTAATATTTAACTAGAAGTTCTCCTTGTTTCACTTGTTGCTCATTGGCCGTTCTGGTAAATCTGTTTCTTCAGTTCTCTTTTCACCTGTAAAGAAACCAGATTAACAAAAAGTAACCATTTCTTTTGAAATCCATAGAACAGGACAAATTCCTTGCTTCAACAAGTCTCACGGAATTTTTCAAGATTGAAAGGGTTGCAGCAGCCTGCATTTGTACTACTTCTGACCTTTTACATTGAATTCCCTGTTCTCTACTGTGTATAAGAATGGTAGAAGATGTTAGGCTTGTGGAGGGGTTGAACTTGGCGGCCTGCTTTTTTCAAAATGTGGAACTGCTTGTCTTTTTATTAAAAAGTAAAAAAAAAAAAAAAACACAAGCAAACCCCAACCTCTTACTTGTTTCTTTTGTTTTGTTTTTTAACTTAATTACCTTTTAATTACTAAATCTTAAAATGTCAGTCACATTTCGTATAATGAGTGCAGCCAGGTTTTTAAAAACTGTAGTTTGTTCGTGATTTTGGACTTTGCTTTAGTTTTTAAGTTTCTCATGGTGTTATTAGGATTAAGAACAGCAAAAAGGTTGTTGGAATTGCTTCTTTGACTTACAGAGCACTTTTTCCCTGGAAAGGGAGCCTGGGTAAATGAACTGACATCATTTGCTGAAAAAGGCTAGTTTTCATAGCTTATACACATATAAAAGGAACAGTATTTGCAAATCTCTCTCTGCACCTATATTCCAAGACAATTTCAGCTTTTGGATTATTTACCTAACCAACTGTAATCTTGCTTTCTGTTCACAGATGTTGATGATGGAGACACAGTGACAGATTTTATGGTACAGGAGCGAGAACGTGGTATTACCATTCAGTCTGCTGCTGTTACATTTGACTGGAAAGACTACAGAATCAATCTGATTGACACCCCAGGTACTATGCTTTAGCAGTACTCACATTATTAGGTGACAGTAGATAAGGTGGGGTGTCATACAACGTAAATCTTGGTTTTAAATATGGTGCTATATTTAATTGGTTGAATTGCAGCAGTAACAAGGCCTATACTGACCTCTGTTCAGCTTTGGCAAATTAGCGTTTGCTGGTGCCTAATCTAGCTTGTTTAAATTGAGCTCAGACATTTCAACACTAAATTGCTCTCAGTTCTGTGATTGCAGTGTAACAATCTTTTGTGTTTCAAGGACTGATGGGTGTATTTCTCTGCAAGTGAAGACAAGGTTGTTTTGACATGATTTTAAAAAAGCCCAACAAAACGTTGCAATGACCTGTTGATGTTGCCTGTTTGAATTATGATGGTATAAAAGGAAGATTGTTTTTTAGGTCATGTGGACTTTACAGTGGAAGTTGAGCGTTGCTTGAGAGTCCTGGATGGAGCTGTAGCAGTGTTTGATGCTTCAGCTGGTGTTGAGGTAAAAATAACTGGTAGTTTGGATTTATTTTTTTTTTTTTTTGTCTAATGACTGAAATCAGATTGCAATAATAAAAATAGTACAGAGATCAAAATTCAGCTTCAGGAAACTGAGCTTTTTAACTTCAAGTCCTGTAGTGCACAGGAATTTCCATGGTAATAAGGAACAAATAAGTGGGATTCCCATTAAAGTTTGAGGCTTTTTGTTCTTTTGTTGCTGTCCTTTACAAATGTTGATTGAGGTGAATGCTTCTGGCTATCTCCACCAGTGGAAAGAAAATAATAGCTGTTCATTTATTTTCAGCCAGGATTTCTCCCTCCCCAATGGCCTATTTAGCATGACCTTTGAGGCACAGTGCAGAAAAGGTGGAGGCAGGCTGGAATTTGACTTTATAGTATGAGATACTTGAGTAGTTCAATCCTGTAGAAAAGTTACATGTTGTGAAATCACTGTGTTCCAAGGGATGTACATTTTTCCTAGATGAGGGTTGACAGAACACTTGATCGGTGTGAGTCACGTTACTTAACTTGCTGTTGGGAAGCATTTAGGTACCTTCGTATATGAACCTGAACTGAGTAACAGCCCCCACCCCCAACAACAAAACAATTAGATCTGCTTGTGCTTTTTTTTCTGAAACTGCATAGGAAATTCTTGCATTATTTCCGTGTGTTGGTAAGAGATTACTTCTGAATCTGAACTGATTTTTATACATACCTGTTTTAACTTTCAAATAAAAATGCAATCATAAATGGCTCAGCAGTACACAAATTACTCGCAAAACCACAGTAGTTTTTAGTGTCACATGTGTAGCCACGGAAGTGCTTGCCTGTATGTGCTTAAGTATCTTGGCAGTAAAGTCTTAAGTCTCTACTGAGTTTTTTCCATATATATCCCCTGTAATGCTTAGTTTCTCTCTGTGTTCCCTTGCCCATATGCCTGTGTGTCCTTGATAAAGGATGGGGAATGACAACAGCTGAGAGAAGAGATGAGACAAAGCTGCTTGTGTTCATCTGCGCTGCTAGATACAGGATTGATGTAGCACATTCAGCATAGTTCCTTACTGTACTCTGAACTTCGTGCCTCAGCAGTGTTGGGAAGTGTATAGTTTGGCTGTCGGCACTAATGTTTCCATTTTGTCTTTTGCTTTAGGCCCAAACTCTGACAGTGTGGAGACAAGCAGACAAACATCAGATACCACGAATTTGCTTTTTGAACAAGATGGACAAAAACAGGGCAAGGTATTTAGAGTTATTTTGATTGTTGCTAAAAACCTTGTAAGAGAATGTATCTAATCAAGTTAAAGTTCTTCTGTTAAGCATAGAGCAAGCCAATTATGTTAATACTTGCTATATACATCTTTGATTATGCGCATGCCTATTTTTCTGTAATTTTAGGAGTAATTTTTGCTGTAAATAAGGAATGGTAAACCTAGTTTACTGTATCATTACAGTTTGTGTAACTTGGTATCTGTTATTTTAATACAGTTTCACATATGCTGTTGAGAGTATCAAACAAAAGTTGAAGACGAAACCGTTGCTTTTACAGGTAAGCTTAGAAATTCAATGTTTGTTTGCTTGCTTTCAAATGGAACTCCTTTCTTAATTTTTTGCAGCTGTCTGAAATCTCGACTCTATTTGCAGTTGCCCATTGGGGAAGCCAAGACCTTCAGAGGACTGGTTGACGTTGTGACTAAGAAACAAATAATTTGGAAACCTACTTCAGATTTGGATGATGGAAAAAATTTTGAGCAAAAGCTGCTGCTGGAGGCTGATGATCCCAGCCTGTTCCAAGAAGTCCAGGATGCCAGAAATGCCTTAATAGAACAAGTAAAGTTCTAAAGTAAATACATAATATATTTAAAACCATTATTTAGAACAGTAGAAAAAATAGACTGAAAAGGACCAGCGGAGGAGTCTGGTGCAGTCACCTGATAACTTCAGCATTAGATCAGATTGCTCAGGCCTTGTTCAGTTGAGTTTTCAAGTCTCCAAGGATGGTGATTATAATCTGTCTAGGCAGCCTGTCCCAGTGCTTGGTCATCCTTGTAGTCAAACATTATTTCTTTTGTCCAACGGGAATTTACCATGTTGCAACTTGCAACAGTGACGCTTGTCCTTTCCTTGTGTACCTCTGAGAAGAATGTCTGTGTTTTCCCTGAAGCAGGCCCACCACCACCATCATTTCAAGTAGTAAGAGACAGCATTTGCATCCTGCCTTAGCCTCTCCAAGTTAGACAAACACACCTCTCTGTGCCTCCAGCTGCATTCAAACCACCTTTGTGGTTTTCCACTGGACTTCACAGTTTGTCAGTCTCTTGTCCTGGGGAACCTGAAAGCAGACAGTGTTTTAGATGCAGCTTCACAAGTGCAGGGTAGAGGGTACTAACCACTTGCCCTGATCCACTGGCTATGCTCTTGCTGACGCTGTCTGGTATGCTGTTAGCCTTTGCCACAGGAAGGGAACGCTGCTGACTCGTGCTCACTTGTCCAACAGGACCCTCTGGTTGACTTCTGCAGAGCTATTTCCTAGCTAGTTGATCCCCACTCTGTATCAGCGCAAGGATTTGTTCTGTCCCAGGTGCAGGATTCTGCATTTGTCCTTATTGAACTAATTTCAGATTTTCTTCACTTCCATCTGTCAAAGATGCTTCATGAACATGGGAAACGCTAATATGTAATGGCAAAACATGCTGACTATAGAGAGGTGGGCTCCCAGGCTGTATGATGTATGTGTAAAATGAAAAATACTCCCCACTTTAAAATAGGGAACTGAAGAAAGCTGACAGTTAAGTTTAGTATTCGGTTGGCTAACATGGCATCTTGTATTGTCTTAGATGCCAATAGATACTTGGGATATTCACACAAGGCCTGGCAGATGTGACCTGGAACCTGCGGGATGTCCATACACTTCTGGAGTGGCAGCTAAATGCTGGATGGGGTGTTGCAGGCCGTTCAAAATGGTGCTAAATACTTTGTTAGAGGCAGCTGAATCCCACCATACATCTTGTTCCTGATTCATCAAAAAAGTCCATTGGGAGAGATGAGAAAAAAACAGTATAAATATTTCTTTCACATAGGTTGTCATGCTGTGAAGCTAAGAAAGATAATGGAAACTTGATCTACTTGACACCAGGTTTTGCACAGTTGACAGTTTAGAAGGGGTGAAGAATGGAAGAATTAATGGAAGTAAAAGAATAATCTGGCTGTTGAGCAGTGTGGAACTTCTGAAATAATTTGTCCAGAGTGTTTTTCTTCTCTCCTCAACTGCCATTTCAAGGTCTCATGTTATTTTGTGTAATTTAGATAATGATATTGGAAGAGTTGGTTGTATTTGAGACTCTAAGCAAGTCTTCTCTCCAAGTAAAGAGGTTTTTTCTTTTATTACATTCGATTTGCTTATATACAGAAAGCGTAGTAGTGATTAGATTTGAATGCATACTTTTATAAGCGAAATTTGGGATGTTAACAACTACGTTTATCTCAGATATTGATCCATTTTTCAGAAGGGCTGCCCTCCATACAACTTCAAATAACATTGTGCAAGTGCATAAACAGATGATGCTCGGCTTTCAGTTTCCTTTGAAACATCAGAATTGGAGACATCAATTTTATATTACTCTGAGTTTAGTAAAACACATATGCAGTCTGTTTTTCAAAATTTCCAGGTTTTAAATGGGGGTGTTATTATCAGTCTCTTATCATAAGAAATGTATTGTCAGATAGAAGGCCTTGGAAGAACAGCGTTGGTTTTTTCCCTTTGGTTTCTGAGCCCTTCCTGAAGCAGGAAGGGGTGGACCAGTAGCACGATAATTCAGATAACCTTGTGTTCATAGAATTTTTTTTATATGCTTTCTATCCTATTACCACTCCTTATCAGAAATGCTGTAAAATTTACTAGTTGGAATACCAGCTATCTTGCACACTTACTTTCACTTAATTGAATGAATGCTTTCCTTTATCTCTCATGTTTTAACTATCAGCTTGATTAGACTGTGTAATTGCTTATCAGTGATTTATTTCAGTATTTGTTCAATTGCTGTCGTAGCCACTAGAGGGGGCTAAGTGCCTTCCTGCATGTAGGGTGTCCTGGGTCTATGACAGCGCAAGGGTGTATGTGAAAAAGTTTAGAGAGTAGTTAATTTTCTTGTCAAGCTAAGTGGTACATGAAGAAGGTCAAAATGCCCTGAAGGCTTGTCTGTTTTCTTCCAGCTATGTATCTGTTGGTTCACAAAGGTTACTTGCTGCTTACTTCAGACTTTGCCTTGTTTGCAGATCTGAAATACATTCAGCTGTACTCTTCATGGCTGTCACTGTATGGCTGCAGGTTTTTTCAGTTTCAGGAAGAAGTACAAGCATTCTGTCTCCCACTGATGTTTACCTGACAGCAGCTTTATAAATTGATTATTTCCCCCCTCCCCCCTGTCCTTTCATGAAACCTTCATTTCCATAATTTTCTGTGGTCTGAGTTTATGATCTCTGATGTCTTTAAAGGCTTTATTCTTGCTTTGTTTAGCTATATATCCTAAATAACTAAGATTTGTGACTTGACTGTGAAACTGCTATATGCCAAATAATAAAGAACTATTCTGTTGAAGGTTGCAGATCTGGATGATGAATTTGCTGAACTGGTTCTAGGAGAATATAGTGAAAATTTTGACTTAATACCAGCTGACAAGGTAACTTACATTTCATTATTTATAAACAAGTTTTTAGTAAGCGTTATTCTGAAGGGCTGGATTTTTCTTCCTTGGGCAGATGTGTTTTTTTTGTCAACAACAACAAAAAAAAAAGTCATACCAGCTTTTGTAGTGAATTTACAGTACTGTGTATTTAGGGCAAAGTATATTGAAGCTTAGTATGAATTTTATACAGTAATGCAATAACTACTATTCTCAGGCATGCTAGGCACAATTTTAAAAGTAGGGTACCTTTGTTCAGGAAGGTTTGTTGGTTTTGGTGGTGGTTTTTTTTTTTTTTTGGAAATTAGGCTGCTACAGAGGAATTTAGGGGAAGGTGAATGGAATTTTGAGGTAAACTCAGCACAGTTTGTGTCAGAGCTGCTGACTTTTACTAACAAAAGTAGCATCTCAACTGCTATGAGTTGGTTGGATCTTCAGACACTGCATGTTGAAAGTGGTGAGGTACAACATTCTGAATTAAAAGTACTGTTAGAAAAAGAACAAGAACAGCTGCAGATCTGCATGAGATATCTAGAAATCTTAAAAGCAGTGTCTTCTGTTTTAGCATCTAAACGTTTGGGTTTATGGTTTGGAGCTCATTAAAAGCAGTGAAAGGAGTTTGGATGAGTGATGTTGTATTTACAAACATACTTGTTAGCCATATCTGATAGATGGAATGCAATTTAAGGCTAGATTGTAGTTCACATATTAACGGAAAATAATTCTTTTTTGCAGGTACAGTCTGCTATCCGCAGAGTCACACTAGCTCAGAAAGCGGTACCTGTACTCTGTGGCAGTGCACTGAAGAACAAGGGAGTACAGCCATTGCTGGATGCTATTGTTATGTACTTACCTGCACCTAATGAGCGTTCATATGAGTTTCTGTAAGTACAGGGACAAAAGGAGGGTCAGGAAAAAAGAAAAATAAGTAGGCAAGCATAAAAGGAAAAATATTAACAAAGCCTTCATATCTTTAAAAATGTTTACTGTTTTTAGATATTAAAGAACAGCAAGGGTGTGCGGACATAAAAATACATTTGAGTACTGAACCTGCTTTGGTCAGCGTTACTGGAATTGTGTGCATTTATCTCCAATTGTCAAACTTGCTCTTTAGAGTTCTAAAGTCTACTTTTAATCTGAGGAGAGTACCACTTTACAAAATTAGGGTCTAGGGATCATCTTTAGTATTGGCTGAGTCACATGACATCTTACGTATTCTACTGGAGCTATAACTGCTTAGGTTAATATTTTTTTGGTATAATTATGATTTTTTAAAAATCTGTCTCTATTAATAGTACAATAAGACTACTTCTTAAATGAGTGGAAATTTAGGTGAATGTGAGTTTGAGTGGATCAATCCTACAAGTATGTTTTTTGTTGTGCTTTTTGTTGTGCAGACAGTGGTACAAGGATGACCTGTGTGCCCTAGCGTTTAAAGTTCTACATGATAAATGTCGTGGACCACTGGTTTTCATTCGTGTTTACTCAGGTTCACTGAAACCTCAATCAGCTGTATATAATATTAACAAAAGTTGCACGTGAGTAAGATAGAGGTGTGGTTTAGTGTAGCATTGGAATGTCTGTTAAAGTCCTGAGTAATACAAGAATTTCATTTTCAGGGAGAGAATGAGCCGGCTGCTCCTGCCTTTTGCTGATCAGCAAATTGAAATACCATCACTAATGCCTGGCAACATTGCCCTTACTGTTGGGTTAAAACAGGTAATGGAAAATACTGATTCTGTAAGGGAGCTTGTTTCAGTAGTGTGCTTTCCACTGCTATAGTATCGTATTTCCTGCGTGTTCTTGATTATTGTGACATATGTAAACTTGCTTTATTTGAAGTACATGTACATGTACTTCCTCCTAAAATGAAATATTACAATTTACGTATGTCAGTAATTGACCTGCGGGATGCAGTTCTGATTACATGGAAAGCACTGAAAACTGAAGGTGTGTTTTAGAAGGGTTCTGAGCTTGTATTTATATTGTAACTCTTAAAATACAATGTAATGCCATGGAGAGACCTTCTATGGGGAAGGAGAATAATGTTCCAAGTAAGCTACCCAAAAGCAAAAGTTTAACTTAAGTTCAAATAAGTTTGTTTCATGCTTGCTTCTGTTAGTTTAAATTCAGTCTTTTATTGTCTGAAAAGGCTGCATAGATCTCATTTGCACAGATTTTCTAAAGTGTAGCCAACTTTGGCATGCATAAACAAATTTTTGTTTACCAATACTGTTCTTTGTGTGTGGCTTTGTATCTTGACTGGTAAGTTAAGATTTAAAATGCAGTGAACTGGACAAAGAAATACTAGTGTAAATTTGAGCACAGTTTTTCCTCTTCCAGATCATTTTAGTTACTTGAAGAGAGAAGTTCTGTTTATAAATAAGTAAGTAAGCGGAGTTTAGCACAAGTGATTTTGAGGAATAGAAATGGTCAGGGTTTGTGGGTTTTGTTTTGTTGGTTTTTTGAGTTTTTTTTCATACCCCCTTCTCTCCCTCTCCTGTGTCTTGTGGATCACTGGGTGTTGATCTATAGAGTGCCACTGGAGATACCATAGTGTCATCAAAGGCTTCAGCAGTAGCTGCAGCACGCCGAGCTGGAAGGGATGCTGCAGGAGAGAAGAAGTCTACCAGTGATGTAGAGAGCCTTCTGGCAGGCGTTGAGATCCCTGACCCTGTCTTCTTCTGTACAATTGAACCTCCTTCAATGGCCAAACAACAAGGTACAAAGTAGCTACCTAAGAATATCATGAGATACTTCAAAAATTACATGTTCAAGCATAACCATATTCTTATATGTAAGGAACAGTGCTCATCACCAATCCATGCACACCTGGTTGACATGAGTGAGTTTCACAAATTTATCAATCGGTGATCTAATAAGGACCTTTTTGGTGTTTTGCACAGAAGTTATATTTTAGATTGTGGCTGTCAGTATCCTTTGCTATTACCGCATCAAGCAGTACTAGTAGTAATACTGTTTNTATTAAGCATTAGAACAAGCTGCTGGAGGAAGTGGTTGAGTCACCATCCCTGGTGGTATTTAAAAGACTTGTACATGTGGTGTTTAGCGACGTAGTTGGACTCGATCTTAAAGGTCTTTTCCAATCAAAATGATGCTGTGATTCTGTGACTCTCTTTGGAAATCATCAACACTCTTATCTTCAATCCAACAAAGCTGAGCTTGGTTGGGGGTGAAGGGGAGAAAGGACAAGTACCAGTGTAGTATGATGGAATGGAGAAAGGTAGAATGCAGATTTGGAGCAATATGTCTGTGGGCTGAGCCACTGAATTGTAATGTGCGCCTGGTTTTTTGGCGTTTGGATGTTTTGCAGGTTTGGTTTTTGTTTGGTGGGTGTATGTATTTATTTTGTTTGAGACTGTAAGGTAGATAAATACAGTCTCAGCTGTGAGTTTATCATTCTGTAGCGGCTTTCCTCAGCATTTAAGATAATGGGCAATCGGAAAAAAATAATTTTCATTTGAACCTTTTTGTGTTGAACTTACCTTGATATATTAGGCAAATCATATATGAGTTAGTTGACAGTTCTTATCTGTAAAAAGGTAGCAGTACTCTGTTGATGTGATGAAGCATTTACAGGTCCATTCTATCTTCAGAGAAGTACAAAATATCACTCTGAAAATAGTATTTTTAATAAATAAATTAAAGCACTCTGTAGCATGCAGTTAATTTGTTGGAGAGAATCAGGAGTTGCAAGTTGCTTGTTAATTTGAACTGTTTGCCAAAATCTATGCTTCTCTAGGGAGCTTTTGATTCCTTCTGAGAATAAGACTTGACCTTGTGAGGAAAGTGATGTTTAGACATTCATTGTGATTCTCAAATTACTGAAATCTCTCTAGATATAATGTTTGATATTTATGTACAGACTTGGATAATGCATTGAGCTGCCTTCAGCGTGAAGATCCAAGCTTAAAAGTGAAGCTAGATCCTGATACAGGACAAGTAAGATGAATCTTTTATTGCTCACCTTGTAACCAAGCTTTATTTTAGAACTGTCAAGACCACCTTTCCATTAGTTCCTTTGCATATTGAGATTTCTTGAAGAAAAAGGACTCTCTAAATGTTCATATCATATATGTATAAAGTTCTGTGCATCAAACTAAAATGGAGCCTTGTGCACTTGTGCTTTACAGAGGAGAGGAAGTCATCCTGTGGTCTGTGTGTTTTTGACAGTTCTGTATTTTAAAAAGTTTGAATTACATAGTCTGTTAAGATAATGTAAGATGACCTTTTTTATAGTGGTCACAGTAGTGGTAATTACCCTGTCACTTATACAATGTTTTATGTCAGATGACCTAAAGCAGTCCTGTTTTCTCTCTAGGCTCCATAGAATTTGAAATATTTCTAAGACACTTAAGAGCATGCAAGTCCTTGCTTTAACAGTTTGTATTAAAACCTGAATTTTGCATGTTTTTCCTTTTCTCTCTTAACTCTTCTTAATAGACTATTCTTTGTGGCATGGGAGAACTACACATAGAGATCATTCATGACCGAATCAAACGTGAATATGGAATTGAGACTTACTTGGGACCTCTTCAAATAGCATACAGAGAAACCATCCTAAATGCTGCCCAAGCCACGGGTAAAATGAGTGAATGGAAGGAACATCTTGTTTCTGGTTTTGTAGCTTGATTTACTTTAAGTGATCTTATGAGTAACTTTCAGATGAATTTTATGTATTAGGTTTTTTTCCAAATCGCTGTTTTGCTTCCCCCCCCCCCCCCCCCCGCGCACATTATCTATAGAATGTGAA
>VYXH01005067.1:229107-249242 GCA_013397275.1 Burhinus bistriatus | reverse complement strand
ATATAAAAAAAAAAAAAAAAAAAAAAAAGGAATATAACTCTCCTTCCTTTACATATAGGCTTTGAAAAAAGCTGGTATACAAATACTGGAGCCCCTGATGAACCTAGAGATCACAGTAAGTGAAGATCATCTCAGTGCAGCACTCGCTGACCTTGCACAGCGGAGAGGTAGTATTCAGGAAATCCAGAGTCGTCAGGATAACAGAGTTGTGGTTGCTGCTGTTCCACTAGCAGAAATGATGGTATGTGATTATCTTATTAATGGTAAAATGCAAATCTGATCTTTTTTTTATATGCTTAAAAATAATTAGGCTTCAGTTCACTTTTCCTGTTGTTATGGATGAATCGACTTGGAATGGATGGGGTTTATAGTATTTTTATTATTGAGGGTCTAAAGGAAGTTCCCACAAATCTAGTAGTGTTCAGATTGTTAAACCAGCATGGTTTCAAATGTAAGTCAGAGAAGTAGTAAATACTACTAAAACAGGTTTTGCAGAGAATAGGGGTTTTTTTGAAGTATATTATTAGGTCAACTCATGCATGTATTGCACTTTTAATACAGTATGTTGCAGTATACTTCTGACTCTGTCTCTTTGTGACCTAAGCAGCTTATCTTCCCTTTATCCTAAACTGAGTGACCTGTGTTCTCTATTTTGTCCAGGGCTACTCAACAGTTCTGCGTTCTCTAACGTCAGGCTCAGCAACCTTCACTTTGGAGCTTGCCAGTTATCAAGCCTTGAACAGTCAAGAGCAAAGTGCGCTTCTTCAGAGGAGGATGGGGTTGGTGTGATTGCTTTACTCTGTAAAAGAATACAGGTATTTTCTTACCTCCCTGTTAAATATTTTCAGGAGCCTGTTTGTGTACACCAGTATGTTCTTTTGGGACCAACTGGTTGTGGTAAATGATGAATTAGCAGCTGTAT
Organism: Burhinus bistriatus; assembly: GCA_013397275.1. Classification (NCBI taxonomy): domain Eukaryota; kingdom Metazoa; phylum Chordata; class Aves; order Charadriiformes; family Burhinidae; genus Burhinus; species Burhinus bistriatus. Next base: position 248,320 of record VYXH01005067.1, on the reverse strand, counting down.
GAGCAGCTTAGGGTTCTTTTAGTTTGTTTTTTTTAATCTGGTATAAGAGATAAGGCATTTACTTGATGACATCATGTAAACCACAGTGATGTGACAGAAGTGGGTTCAGAGGCCAACATATAGATACCACACTTATGTTACTGATTTATTTTTTTATTTTAAAATATGTTAAATCTGTAACAGTATATAATAAAAAGCCTTACCTAATTGCAAAGTATAGGCTTTCTGAAGGACTAAAAGCATCCTTTAAGTTTGATTAAAAATAGGAAGTATTTAATAACTTGTGGCCAAAGAAGTCTCCCTTACAGTAAAATGACCAGGCAGTGGATTGATAAATGAAAATTGCTCTAGAAGCAACAGCATGAGGTGATTTTTTTTCCATGTTGCTTTGTTGAGTTGGAAAGCATCTCTCATCTCTGGCTGTGGAATGAGTCTTGACTGTGTGTTTTCTTCATGCTCCTTGAAGGCACTTCAGAACAGGGCTGTCCCCAGCCTAAAATTCATGCCATTAAGTGCTGTCCAAGGGAGGATTCACGAGACTGTGTTCTTATGGCACAGCCTTGCAATTGCAAAGCAGCTGAACCAGAGATGCAACCACAACTTCCTGCTTGGAAAGTCTTATCTTACAGATATCTGCAATGAGAACTGATGCAAATCCTCTTCATAGAAATGTGCACTCAGGGCACCTTAATGTGCGATTTAGGACTGTTTCTTACTTCTTTAAGTAAAGTTTGTGAAGTTTATGTCTATAAATAAAAGAACTTCACAGTTTTGGCAGTCTGTATCTTGATTTGTTTTCAGCCAAATAAAAGAATATGGTTAATAAGTATTTTAAACTGTACAACTGTAAGTATTACTTCCTGTATTTTTAGAAACCAGTTTGAACCAGAGTTCGGGATTGGATGTAACTTATACCTGAGTTTGCTTTAGCAAGTAAGCAGAACGGATGCTTCTGCAAATTGAGTAGATCTGTGGAAAAATACAAGAAAGGCAGAGTTCTCCCAGGACAGTGATCCCTGCCCACCACCTTGGAGTATGTTGAGGGCGGATTTTTTTTTTTTTTTTACTTTTAGGAATGAATTATTTAAGCTGTAATGGTTCTGATTTGCTATGTGTTACAGATCAGTTCTGATTTGCAATTTGGTTACATAGAAAAGTGGCAAATGATAAGATAGTCTGAAATAAAAAGACAGTTTGCTCTTTATTTAAATAGTGTCTTANTGCCAAACACTCCTTTCCCAGTGCCAGGAATGGAAGTCAGCATGCTTTTGGTTTTAAGGTTGATTTCTTCTCAGTCACTCAACAGTGAGCTTGGGGTTCTTTTAGTTTGTTTTTTTTTAATCTGGTATAAGAGATAAGGCATTTACTTGATGACATCATGTAAACCACAGTGATGTGACAGAAGTGGGTTCAGAGGCCAACATATAGATACCACACTTATGTTACTGATTTATTTTTTTATTTTAAAATATGTTAAATCTGTAACAGTATATAATAAAAAGCCTTACCTAATTGCAAAGTATAGGCTTTCTGAAGGACTAAAAGCATCCTTTAAGTTTGATTAAAAATAGGAAGTATTTAATAACTTGTGGCCAAAGAAGTCTCCCTTACAGTAAAATGACCAGGCAGTGGATTGATAAATGAAAATTGCTCTAGAAGCAACAGCATGAGGTGATTTTTTTTCCATGTTGCTTTGTTGAGTTGGAAAGCATCTCTCATCTCTGGCTGTGGAATGAGTCTTGACTGTGTGTTTTCTTCATGCTCCTTGAAGGCACTTCAGAACAGGGCTGTCCCCAGCCTAAAATTCATGCCATTAAGTGCTGTCCAAGGGAGGATTCACGAGACTGTGTTCTTATGGCACAGCCTTGCAATTGCAAAGCAGCTGAACCAGAGATGCAACCACAACTTCCTGCTTGGAAAGTCTTATCTTACAGATATCTGCAATGAGAACTGATGCAAATCCTCTTCATAGAAATGTGCACTCAGGGCACCTTAATGTGCGATTTAGGACTGTTTCTTACTTCTTTAAGTAAAGTTTGTGAAGTTTATGTCTATAAATAAAAGAACTTCACAGTTTTGGCAGTCTGTATCTTGATTTGTTTTCAGCCAAATAAAAGAATATGGTTAATAAGTATTTTAAACTGTACAACTGTAAGTATTACTTCCTGTATTTTTAGAAACCAGTTTGAACCAGAGTTCGGGATTGGATGTAACTTATACCTGAGTTTGCTTTAGCAAGTAAGCAGAACGGATGCTTCTGCAAATTGAGTAGATCTGTGGAAAAATACAAGAAAGGCAGAGTTCTCCCAGGACAGTGATCCCTGCCCACCACCTTGGAGTATGTTGAGGGCGGATTTTTTTTTTTTTTTACTTTTAGGAATGAATTATTTAAGCTGTAATGGTTCTGATTTGCTATGTGTTACAGATCAGTTCTGATTTGCAATTTGGTTACATAGAAAAGTGGCAAATGATAAGATAGTCTGAAATAAAAAGACAGTTTGCTCTTTATTTAAATAGTGTCTTATCTTTATTTTCCTTCAGCTTTAGAATGTATGGAAACTGGAATTGGTAACTATGGTATCAAGCTTCAGGATTTCATAGTGAAGAATCCCCGTTTCTAATGAAAGATAAAAACCATCATTTTTACTCTAACATGAATGTCAAGTAACTTTATTTTAAAAGTGAAAATACTAAGCTTTGGTTCAAATTGCAAACTGCATGTACATACGTTCATACCCCAGAGGCACTTCAGGTTGTTGACTAGAAATCTCTGCAGGAGTTACTACCCTCTTGCTTCATGGGTGCAGTATCCAACAAACACAGGTTCGGCTGCTATGCCACGGCTGTTAAAATAAAGTGGAATGTGTATGATTATAATCAAACACCTGGCTGGTTGTGTAGGCAGGAAGAGAGATAGTGGCACTGTATTTTAATCTTTGTGTAAACAAAACTACTGCCAAGAAATAACAGATGGCCTCTTTAGCGAGTGAAAAAGGGCCCTGTTCTACAGTTCATTTTACTTCTGTTAAGTACAGTTTTCTGTTTCAACAAGATTTACCAGGATATTAGAAAACAGGTCGAAAAGCTTAAATTCAGGGTGTAATTGTCTTGATGTTCTGCAAAACCTATTGCTTTTATTGAAAACAAGTCATAAGAATCTGAAAATACAAATCAGTTGACACTTGCGCTCCCCCTGCCCCTCAATCCCAGTGTTTCCTTCATATGCAGCTCTGTGTCATTTTCGTGCATTTTTTGAGGGAGCCAGTTTTAGTAAACAGGCCTTTTTCCATCTATACTAACATAAATTATTCTGTTCTCATGTAGCTTTAAAAACAAATTAAAAAAACCCCTCTAGCTTATGATAGTGATGTTCTAGAGTTAAAGTAGTTGTAGTCAAAATTCTGCTTCTTAGATATTTTACAACTAGACAGTACTGTTTGTAGGATAATATATACTGGTGTTTAAACTGAACTTAAGAGCTGCAATGAAGAAACTGAATAATGAAATAGCTCAGCTGAACTATTGTGTGCCCCTAAGCAAGACCTACTCTTTGTAAAAGGGTTGTTGTCTAGGTCTCTGGAATATATGCCCACCTTTTTGTTTCCCTTCTCCCATCACCATTTCTCTGCAATTTGGGCTGCTGTATCCTACAGGAAGCTGAATTTAGATCTGAATAGCAGCTACTGCTTTCACGGTACTATTTCAATGGCAGTGGCTGTTTACCATAAGTTTATATGCCAGCAAAGCAGTTTTAGCACCAGAAAGTAGTTTAAGGAAAAAGTGTGCAACAAGTGCAGGGAGTAGTCCTTAGTCTGCCCCTGCATTCTGCATCTCTCACACTAGCAATACCAGAGCAGCTGCAGTTACCTGGATCAGCTCCCTATACAGCAATACAAGTGCCAGCACTAAGGAAGAAGATGGAGATGCAGCAAGAGTTAACCAGGTCCCGGAATAGCATGGCTTACTTCACTGTAAAACCCTAATCCTAGAGGTATAGCCACTGTACACTTTAATGTTCTGTTGTATCGGTGTTTTCTCTGAGCCCCATCAGGAGATGCACTGTCCTGTTAAGTAATGGCACGTAAGTTTTTAAAGCCCTTTAACCTTGTTAAAAGCATGAATTTATTAACTCTGTCAATGTATCTATTTTTCTCATGGCTGAGGGAGACAACACAATTTACACATAGCTACTTTCCTATAGCATCATTTTAAGCCAGCTTGAAATAAACTCGTCAGAATTTATGAGTCCTTCAGTCACTTTTAACTTGATTAATTAAAGAGCTCATTTATACTGTAAGCTAGAAGTCAGTGATTCTGACAGACAATCATGCTAAGACATCTACAGGAACATGAGCAGAGTGCTTAAGTGCTGACTGTAACTGCCATTTTATGTTGTTCTCCAAAGAGCTGATTTGTATCTACCTCAAAATACCTCTTCACACTGTTAGGTTTTTCAATGACTTGTTATAAACTTTTGTAGAGAAATTAAATGGCATGTTGCATTCTTGCTGCAGTCCAACTTTGAAGCAGCATTTGAGGAAACCTAAAAGGCTCTTTGACTGTATATTTTTAAAAGTGGAGTCAAACTTGAACTTAAGACCTAGAAATCACTCATTTCGATAACCACAAATACAAAGACAGCAGTAGCAATAATTAACCAGTAATTTGTCTGATACTTTTTAGAAAGAACTGCAGAGAAGACTGTGTTATGAACTGACTTTGTTTACAGTAGTCATAAATGAATTAAAATTTATTAGGGACTCCTTATCTACCCCTTTCAGTCCCTACACTAACGCAATACCTGAAAGAATAGCTCGCTCAAGCTCACCTGTCATGCAGACAGCTCCACTTGATTGCCTGCTGCAGGTCTTTAATTATTATTTATAATAAATAATTAACAACTTTCTTTAAAAGTCTGCTTTTTCTCCTGTGTAGTCCTCCCACATACTCTTTAATATCCTTTTTATCTGAACTAAGTCAATCATGGTGTTACTTTTTCCTTTAAAGGAAAGAAAGGCATAGGTGAGTTCTAGTATTTCACTAAAGAAAGTTAATGAGTTCTGAAAAGGATAGTCGCAAAACTGTCTAGAGCTTCTGTCCTAATGTATCTGTTCTTCCTCTTCTGTGGAAAGAAAAAACCCATGAGATAGCATTTACATAGCCAGATTAGATGGCTAGCTCTCCTACCTTCATTTCTAGGCCAGTAGTTTAGGCCTGTACTTGAATTCCATTGGTTATAAGGCATGAGAACCAAGCTTTACTATAGCTGTTAATCTTACCGGAGCATGCGGCATCGGTGATTAGTCAATCTTTCATAGGCATCCTGCAAGTCAGTCACATTCCTGCTGCTCCAGAGTCTTTCCCCTACAGCACTTGCTCGAGGCCTGTAAAGATACACTGAGTTTTAGAGAGGTATTGTCTACAACCAAGAATGGATTAAAGTTTTTAATAGCAGGTCTTATATATCTAGAAGCATCAATTTTTATAGCAGCCCAGGTTCAGCACAGAGCATTGCTACCACTACCATACAGTCCTGTTGGATTAATTAATGCTCCTTGTAGCTGGCTTTCTGAAATCTAAAGATAAAGCAGTTCATACCATAATCTGGGTGTGAGGTTAGTTGCATCCACAAATTCACCCCACAGGCAGGCTTCTCCACCTATTAAAAGCTTTTTCTGTTTTTCAGATCCTGAAGTCAAAGCAGAAAGTTAGAATTTCTATTTGCCCAGAAGATGGGCATATATCAACAATTTCATGTTCCAATACTGGGAGAGGAGTGATGTTTAGTTGTTTGTTTTATCACATAAAATATCTACCCTGAGCACTAACTTAACATTTTCGTAGTCTTATTACTGAATGTGAGAACCACCAGACCATTTGCCCAGAAAACCCGTTTCCCTTCTCTGTCAGAAAGGATTTTACCTTTTATCCTCTGAAAGACATTCCTCAGCATTCTGACATTCTTCAGAGATTTGTCCTGATTGAAACTGTTCATTCTATCATACACAGAACATTCCTTGAAAAAAGCTATGAAGTCAGATGTTCTCCCTGATAGCTCTGAGAGCTACCTTGCACAAAATGAAAGCCCCAGGGAAGGAATAAGATGTTTCTATCAGCTTTAGCCAGAGGGAGGGAACGTCTTTTTCTAGAACAGTCTAATGCTCTAGAGGCTTGCTAACGTATGAATTCAATGTCTGTATACCAACAGCCATTTTGCACAACTCTGCCCCTAACGCATGATGTATCTGTCCACCTAGTCCAGCATCCTGTCTCACACAAGCATCAGCGCTAGATACTTGAGGAAGGTAACACTTTCTGCTGTGAGAACTGGAAAGTTGCATTCTTTTATTTGAGAATTTTCCAGAGTTCTAGCTGACATTAAAGTCCTTTGATTACAGCCTAACTGATCATAGTGACTGCATAACCACTCTAAATAGCCTTATTCTTTCCATTTACGCCTTAGTGTGAGGCAAAGACTTTCATGCACAGAACTTGCATATAAAAAAAGTAACAAACCAGGGAAGTTAAGTGGTTCAACGCTGTAGTATTTCTTCCAGTCTTGCCCATAACTAATGTAGTCTAAGTACCAGGGAGCTGCCAAGATCGCAGTGAACCCAGCTGCAGTAACACTGCTCAGTTCATGAGCATAGTTGTTTCCCATCCACACTTGAACTACAGTGTCTGGTTTCAGCTAAAAGGGGGAAAAACACAACAAAACCCAAAAATATTAAAGACAATCCTCATTGCTCTTATCAGGTAAAAGGGCGATGTATTTCAAAACTGGGCATTTCATTTTGAAGAGGAACATTTTGGAAGCTACCTTTTGTCTTTCCTCCTGCCCCCCACCCCCAGTCTAAAGCTCTTTGCTGGTTTTAAACAGAATTCACACTAGAGTGAAGCCTAGGTCATACTACAGACAGTTAATGCCCTAAGAGGGTTCCTATATTCACCAGTTATCTGATCAGCTCTGAAAGGCTCAGCACCTGATCTTACTAGACCAGACACACAGTTATGTGAGGAAAAAATATACAGAAACTCATAGAAACCTCCCTACCCTTTACGCTGATGCTCTAAAGCATCTCACCTTTAGAAAGCACTTCAATGCTGGTGTTCCTGTTCCATCTATTTTATGTGTTCAATAAATAATAATTTCAAGGCAGGCCCACACCTGGGAAGACTTGCTAAAGTCAGCAGACTTGGTTTAACTCTTAAGAGACACAACTGCAACTACTTAATAGTCTGCTACAGCCTCCCACAATATTGTGCTGTTATGCTAGAGTACCTTACTTATTTTTCCATCTTACCTGTGCTTTGTTATCAAACACTTCTTGCCAGACCACGTATCCTTTATTATAGGAGGAAACAATGTCCAAAATCCTAGAATTTAGAAAGAAGATCATGTTTGTGAACCTCAATGAGATCAGTACAGGTACACTGTTTTCTACTCTAAGGCACATCACACCTTTCCTAGCACTGCATAGGGGACCAAGAAAAAACATCTTTTTTCTTGTTTTGGCCTTCAGTGCTCTGCCTCAAAGAGGATGTTATCCCATGTATAAGGATATGCACATGCAGTAACACAAACTGATGTTCAGAACTACAAGTAACTCATACGGGTGTCTAAGTCCATGGTTTTTAAGAACGGGAGAAATAAATGGCTGCAAAAATCTTACGACTTTTCCTCCCCACCCTGTATGCTGACGTTACAGCAGATACCTAGTTTAAGATACCCAATATATTCAGAGTGTGTGTAGAACTAACCTGTATGTCCTTGTTGTATTCCACATTTTAATACTGTGAACTTTACATTCAGTGTATTAAAACAGAAGAAGTGGGCAGTCCCCAATACATGGCAATTTTTTAAAACAATATTGGCTAACCTAAATTAGCTTCAGTATCTGCACCTCAACACCACCCTCAGACAGTGGCTGTGACAAGCTGAGCAAGAATTAAAAAAACAACATACTTCTGAATATAGTAAGATTCCAGTTTAGCATAGTCAGTGCCAAATCCTTGCTTCTTCATGAACTCTTTCACTTCAGGGTTAGATTTCCTTAAATAATAACAATAAAACAAATTAGGGGAAAAAAAGGAGAACACTTTTATTTTGTTTTGTTTTAAACCTGGTTTCTCAACCATTTCCACCTATGCACAGGAGACTAGCTGATGCCTTACGCACACCGTAGCCTGGAACACACAACAGAATAGAAGCAGTAGGCTAAGATGATTTAGGTATTTTGGAACAGTTTCATCCTGATTTGAAATAAAGCCAATAGTCCTATTTCTCTGGTAGAACTACTGGAGTCCCTGTTCCAAAGCAGTCTCTGGCAGGCTGCCTCAAGCTCCTAAGAGCTCTGGAGTTCCTGGCTTCTCTGCGACTTTGTGGGAAGGTTGCCAGCAGGTCTGGAAACTGAACAGCCATAGTAACAGCGGATCTGCAGGAGTGACATCAAGAATTTGGGAAAATACCCAAGAAGCAAACCAACACTTTTGTGATAAAGCATTTGCCAGAAATCTTCTTTTTAAAAATTAAAGCAAGTTCTGAATGTTCAGATTTGATGTTTCAAGAGAAAGCACAAATACTAACTAGATCAGTGTGAATACTTGTGCAATTAGATCTGCTCCAAATTCTGTATTATTAGCTACTCCAGCAGAGAGACTCGAAAATATTCAAAGTCCACAACCAATTGAAAAACTCTATTAATGCATACCATACTTTTAATATAAGCACACAGGAGTCAGTACTGTAACACTTAATGGTAGCAGATTTTCTGGAAGGCAGAACTCGATGGAAAGAACTACTTTTCCTTTAACACAAAGCTTTTACGTGTTAAGTATCTTACATGGTACTTTTCTACCATGCTGGTTCTCATTCCTGCAAGGTTAATTTTCATGAAGAAATCGTTTAGCGTACCTGTACATTTGTGAAACTACTAGTCAAAGCAAAATTCTGCACAAGATCACTTGCTTGTTGAGGATCACAAATGCTCGGCCCGTAAAGAGTTACAGAAGTAGGAGTGGAGATCTTTGGCTTAAGCAATGAAAACTATCTCTTGCAACTCAGTTCCATAAGTGATGGATTTAGGCAAGTTTAAGAGGCACCCGATATTTATTCTTTGAACTGTCACCGTACCAACAATCGAAGTTCACTTCATCTCCTCCCAAATGAATGTATGCATCTGGAAATACACTGCTGATCTCTTTGTAGAATTTAGTCATGAAGTCGTAAGTTGTATTCAAAATGGGATTTACAGGTCCAAAGGACCCAGTTGGACGTTCTCCACTGTAACAAGGGGTAAGAAGATCTTTTTGACCTAAGAGAAACAATTAGTAGAGGATATTCAGTTCCATGTTGGTATGCTAATTTTGCTAGCAGGAAGAGGCAGTTACCCATATAAAAAGGTTAATATTCATGACTTTAGTGCTCATCTATCTAAATATAAACAAAGAGACATAGGATGAAATAAAATAACTTGCCCAAGGTTGAAGAACCCTCTAACTGGAAATCAGGACTCTGACTTTCAGATTTGTGATTAAACACACACTAATTTATGGAACATGTCACTGTACCTGCAAAAGACCTTCTGGATGACTACTTGAATAAAAAAGCTTTAATGGATTTAGGAAGGAAGCCAATTAGAAGGAAGCCAAACATAATGAGTGTGCTCCAGAGGCCTCTTTTCTCTTTTTATTATTACTCTGCTTTGTTAACACCTAAGTAGGTGGGAGTTATATGGCTCAAGGTAGATGTCCTACCTCAGGCTGCTAGGAATTTACCTCTACACAAGAAAGGAAGGCTAGAGAGACATCAAAACTAAGCACTGGTTCTTGAGTCAAGATATCTGAAGCAACATGAGCCAGGATAACAAAATAGGAAAAAGTTACTATATATAGGTTGGAGATTCCTAAGTCCAGTTTATTTGGTAAACCGTGGTTGCAGCAGCAACACCTTCCTGGCTGTGTGTTTCCTGCTCTGAGCACATTTCCCCCAAACAGGGCCCTAGTGGTAGATTGCTTCAACTACCCTCCTTGCATGCCTTAAGACTTCTCCCCAGTACCTGGAATTTGAATGCAAACAAAGCATAGCTACCCAGATTCGTTGGCAAAGCCAGGGCTGGCTGCTGTACATCACATTAAAGAAGCTATTACACAAGAAGCTATCAGGAACAATTGATTTTAGGCAAGGGAGCTGAACCTTGCTCTCAACATGAATGTAGATCACATCACCTATCACTAGGCAAGCCACTGGCTTTTACTAGTGCTCCATAACAGCAAAGACCACATGAGATGAAGGATTCAGAAAGACTGTTTAGCAAATTTAGTTTTTGCCTTGTTCCTTTTCTCCTCATTCTAAATTAGTGAGAAAGAGCCTGAGGCATCTTTCAACATTATGGCCACATCCCCCCAGGATAAGCATGAGACTTGCCCCATGGCTAAAGCTAAAGCTATGAATGACTAGAAAAACCTTTACTATTTCCAGTTTGACCAAAACCATCTTATGTTAATTGCAATGAAATTGCAGTTCGTGGACCTTGAATTAAGGCGCAAGGTTCCCTGGTCCTTGAGTACATGTAAACACCACCACCCTCAGGATTCAAGCATTCTCTATCCAGAGAAGTATTATTCTGAAACCAAGAAGATAGTGAAAAAGCATCCCACTTTGCTGTGTTTTGTACACTGGCAGATTACCACTTTACTAATAGAAACATTAACCACTGTGACAGAACCTTCCCAAAGCAGAAATCTCTGCTCTACAGACAGCAACTGACCATTTCTAGCCACTGCCTTATTACTCTAAACTCAAGAGTACAGGATGGGGGGATAACAACATGAAGTCTAAGGCAGACAGAATATATCTGTGCCTTTGCACACACACCCAGCACAGGAAGCGTCAGCTTTCTCCGTTCCCTTTAGTTCCCCTAACATGTAAAGGTCATGGCCATCACTGAGTCTGCACTTGCTTACCTCTTACCAAGGGCCTTTCAAAGCACTTTAAAGGCTGCTTTTTAACAAGTTCATTTGCTTGCTACACCCTACTTACCAAAATCTTTGAATCATTAATACTTTCTTGGACATACCTTTTCCCCAAGACTGCGTGTGTCCTGGGGTATCAAACTCTGGGACAACTCTAATGCCTCTTAACCGGGCATACTCAATCACCAGATGGACGTCAGTAGGAGTATAGATGTGGTTATAGGAGTACGCTCCCTGTAAGTATTCACATTTAGAAACAGTTTACAAAACATTATACCAGCAGCTCACAAAATTGCAATTAAAGTGTTATAATTTAGACTGGAGGGAAGTTTTACAAGTTGGCCCTTTCTGGTTAATCACATGTGCAACTGCACTGACTACTTTTAGGCTGACTAGTGGGGGAAAAAACACAATCAAACAAAACCCACAGAACTTAACCCCTTTTTCCACACTAAGACAAATTTCCTGAGGAGACTATCCTTTCCTCCTTAGCTCACAGTTACTGAAGAAAACAGAAAAGCTATTTTCTATTCCATCAGATTTTTGAAAGATATCTTTTTCAATTCTTCTGTACAGAGGCAAGTTAGTTTTCCCCTCCATGTCTGCATCATTAGTTCTGAAACACAGGGCCCTTGTTACATGACATGCAAGACTAATGGAAAAAATCTGTCAAGTACGAAAGAATGACAACACCTATGCTTGTCAGTTTGCATACAATACCCAATTTAGCATCAGGGCGTGTTTGTTTTGTGATGCTGAATTTGAGCGTTATTCCACTCCCACACAGCCAACAAAAGTGCCAAATGACCCAGACTGCTACAGTTTGGTGAAACAGATGGTTGCCGAAGAGTCAAACTACGTAAGAAAAGCATCATGACTCCTCATGATTAATAGCACCTTAAGCTTCTATTTACCTGGAAATGGCTTCCACAGCTGAGTTACTCAAAAAAAGATAATGATAAACAAGAAGCATTTCAAAAAGGTGGCTATTGAGACAAAGGCCACCTCCCTCTCTACAGCTGTCAGTGGGGAATAGGACAGAACTCCACAGCCATTACTAGGAAAAATAACCTGACTGCACCATCCAACATCTACAATTTTTTAATTAAAAAATTCTTCATGGCATCTGCTACGTAATTTTCATGAGGGTCAGGTTCTAGCAAGCATTTTAAAACAGAATTACAAATCTTGTGCTTAGGCTCAGTCTACTTAATTTTCATGTTTCATTTGGCTACTACTGTATCGTGACTGAGCAGGAACCTCATGATGGCTTTCACTAATTAGCAAAATCTGCTGTGAATCACGAAATAGAGATACATTGCACTGTATTTGTTTTAGAAACAAACCTGCCAAGGCAGATGTATTCAACCATTGGTAGGGTGTGCATTTTATTTTCATGAAATACATGCCAGATTTCTTCTCTCCCACCCTGCTCCAATGATGTTTACTCACCTTGTCACTTAACTCAGGGAAATAAATACTCTGGTAAGGGAATGACTGATCATCTACTATATGCCAGTGGAGAACATTGAACTTGTTAAAAGCCATAGCATCCTGTAACAAATAATGCAACACAGTCTAGTTAAGTGCTTCGCTCTCACAGAAAACCTATGCCAAAAAGGTGTTCTTGTCCCAGTATATCCCACCTGCCTAAAGCAACTACTTAAAAACAACAACCAACCAAAGAGCGTATCATGTTTCACAGAATCCTAGAAGCATACACAGAAATGCACCAGCCTGTTTATACTACTGCTCCATTCCTCTGCCATCTATTTGCACCACTCCTGCCAACAAGCTCTTGATCTGATCATGCTACACTGGCTGATAGAAGGGAAACTGCTATAAATGCTTATGAATTTCTTCCACTTCAGAACATACCTGGGTAATTCTCTATGCACCATCAGCTATTTCAGCTTACAGAAAAGCCTTTATTTTCTACCTTAATACTTTGGACTCGAGAACTAAACAGCATAAGAGAGTTTCCTACTGTTTAGTACATCCCTACTTGCTAGTGACTTCTGCAGAATCCATTTCAAATGCATGCAAAATAAATGCATGCATTTTCCACAAAGAAGATAGTGTTCTCTTATGTTTTCAGTCAGTACAGCATCGGTACTTCCCTTTTTTGAACTTGAAGATAATCAAGATAAATGTTAACACGCTTATTTTAGAATTACAACTCCAGATGGACAGTTGCACACACACCCAACTTAATGCAAGTTAGTTAGAGTCACTAGAAGCATTGCATCCTGCGAGCAGATGGAGTAAGTGTTCTCTACATTGTTCAGGACTGAGTAATTGCAACACAGTTTCTTCCAATCCCTTGCCACAATACAAATACTTCCACCCCTCCCCCTTTCTTTTTTTCCACCAAGCTGTGTTTAAAGAAGTGACAAAAATCTCTTCAGGAATTCCCACCAAATCCAAAGGAACATTTATACCTTGTCCATTCCCCAAAATTATCTCATCTGTTTTATTAGACAGCAGAAGTTCTAATTACCACATGTTTTCAGGCTTTTCTATCAAATACCATCTTTCCACATAGAAAATTGTATCTCCTGACTTCTGCCTCAGCCGCTCCTTCCTCAAGGACGATGCCCTTCCAGGAAATACAGTACAGCAGCTGAACACAAACAAGAAATGTACTTGAACTGCTGCCTTAAGCATCTAATTACCACATGTCAGTGAAGGGATTATTGCTGCTTTTTATTAGGTTAGCCTGGATTCAAGCAGGCACAGAGGTGGGAGGAAAAGCACGCTTGTTCTTAAACCAGCAAAATGTCATAAAATGTAGCTCTGGGAAATTAGAGCCACAGGCGTAATTTAAGGAAAGAAAACAGAATAGCAACAGTTACAGGAAAACAAAAATGGTTAGAAATGCAAGGCTCAAAAGCCAAGTTACTCTTTGGATCTTCTAGAAAAGACAACAAATACTGACACAATTAACTACTCGAGTCTTTGAAGCACTCTCAGTTGTAAATGAAATACTACACAAACACTACTTGCTGAACAGGGACTGATCTTGAAGGTAAATACAAGTAGTAAATACCCATGGAGGTGCAAGTTCTGAGCACAGTTCAAGGATGACCTCAGAAATGTAGACTGGTTTTACCTGCACTCTTCTCCTGCCCATCTTAAGCCTGCTCTGTGAAGTTCTATAACATGGAAGGGAAATTTCTAACACTTTCACCTTGGAAAAGCAAGACAGAGACAAGACAGGAAACTGCATGTTCCTCCACTCAAAGTTTCCTCCATTTCAACCCACCAAATAAACCCTTCTACAAGGATTTCAACAGCAGAAAAGAGGAGTACAAAACAGAAAAAACACACAGGTTTGGTTGCTATGATTACACAAATTCATCACCTCCCCATCAAGGTGGGAGTATATAATTATTAGTGTGCTTATGTAAGCTTTTCAGAGAAAGTTTTGTTTGGGTTTTTTGTTTGTGTGATTTTTTTCCTTTTGAAGGGATGAGGTGAAAGGAAACAGTAGCTTCCAATGAACATTTCCAACTTCCCCCCTTGCTCTGTACTACTTACGGCTTGCTCTTAGTCTAAGAAAGGATTACCAAAACCTGGTTACTGAAAAGACTGGAATTTTCCTGCAACCACTGGCACTGAAGCCAGCACTTGGAAGATATCCCCCGTACTGCTTGGTGACAGTCAGATACCTCAAAACATGCTTCCAAGAAATAGGTGAACTGGTTTAGGCAACAGAAAACACAGAAAGCCCAAGGTACCACAAATCCCAGCCTCCTTTACAGATTCACTGTGTCTGCCCACTCAGTTCATCTCCGGAGTACGTTCTGACCTTCACTTAGCAAAGTTCACTCTGTCCTTTTAGAAGTCAGCCAGAGGAGATGGGTTCTCCTTTCATACCAGCTCCAGTTGCTACCTACTTCAAGGGGCAAAACACAACAACAAAGAGCCTTCATTATTTATACAAAACTGCACACTTACCAGGTTTGTAAGAATAGATTTCAATGGCAAATAATGCCTTGAAGTGTCTAGTAAGATTCCTCTATGAGCAAATCTTGGGAAGTCATCGATTTCAGATTCATTGACAAGAAACTATGAGAATGAAATTTAAAAATTAGAATTCTCATTTTATATTCATAACTTCAAACAGGAAACACTTTTCAGTTTGTTAACAGCTTTCCAAGGATAATTTTCTGAAAAAGTACTTAATGAAACTAGTAAATGTGCTGCTTCTAGAAGAGCACCTAATAAAGGATGTGGTCGTCTGTTATCAGGACTGTGGTTTTAGTTAATAGCTGTACTTACACTTCCATAGTCATCTTCATGAACCAACTGGCTGAAGGTTTCCAAACCTGGAAAAAAAAATCCAAGAAAGGGATCTGGAGTACAACCCAGTACTTCTCCTTAAAGTTTTAGTTAAAAACAGGACCATAACTATTTACAGGTGTTCACATAGCTAGAAAGAACGCTTTGTAGCTGAGTTTCTCTCTCTTTAGCACAGTTTCCTTAATTGCTCAAGCACCACAGTTAATGAAGTTCTGAAGAAAGAACCATTTAAGCTCTCCATTATACACAAGTACTGAATATTAGCACAGCTCAGCTGTATCAAATCAATCCCTGAATAGTATGGAAGTTACTGAGAGTGAGGTAGGAATTTCTGCTGTTGTCATGCATTTATTCCTGTCATTTCTGGAACTGGCGAAGTTTCTAATTTAGCATGAAGTATCTGCTAATTTAGACTAACATTCCTGTAAGAACAGCAGACTGAAACTGCAGCATTTTGGTCTTCTGGGTGATGTGTCCAGCACGTTCGGTTATTAGGTGCAGTCAGAGAAAAGTTTGTTATTCGCACTGGACATCAGAGAGCTTTTTATCACCCCAGATTTGCTTGGCTTGGCTGATTTCAGGCACAGCAAGGGTGCACTTCTGGTGTGCCACTGGATCTGAGATGCTGAGCATCTGAACTGAGGGTCTGACCAACACACATCTGGGTAACCTTCTGGCCTTTATGCCCAAGCTTACTTCCGAGGAAGGACTGAACAAGGGCAAGGCTCAGTGGTCAGCTGGTTCTTAGTCGGGCATGGATTTTGTATAAGTTCAGACCAAATAGCTCTATAGGAAAAGTATCAGCTTACCTCTTAAAGCACCCCATACCTCATCTGCTTTCAGTATAGCCACAGGCTCAGTTACAGTTAAATGATCTAAATAAAATAAAATAAAAAAATTATTCCTGAAGGAAGTATGGAATGACAGGACAATGCTAACAGGCATTAAAAAGATTCTTCGAGTGCCACGTCTTCTTTTGTTTTTTTGACTTCTAACCAGTGCTGTTTTTAATGGTGATACTGTGCTGCTATTTTTCATTTATGTGCTCCTGAAATAATGCAAGCTACTAGTCAGAGCGTCAGCAGTTAGATGATAAAACAAATACGGTGTTTAATAATGGCAGTGTTAAATATTGCACATGGGCCAGAATTCCAGCCAAGTTTAACCCAACTGATTTAAAACATATCACATGATATATTTTTGCATTTAAGACATAGGTGATAAGCGTTGGGTAACTAAGGCAGACCTAACCTCAGAAGTTTACTTCTCCTTTTACCTTCCTTTTATATAGATTATGCTTACATATTTTTTTTAGAGATATAGGTTACAGAGATATAGGCAAGTAATATTCTCAGGTGCTTACTATAAAGGCATAATTACAAAGGAAAAATAAAAAAAACAGACCCCACCATCTAATGAGTACGTGTATGGGGGCAGTGAGATGAAGTAAGGTAAGAAGAATGGTATCTGAAGGTATCCATAACATTCCTTCCTTAAGTTTGAGTACTGAAGTGCAGTACAAAGCTGAAATAATTTTGTTTCTCCATTTAAGGTGATTCAGTAAATTTTAGTGAAGAAACAAATACCTTTTAGTTATGTTAATTAAAAAAAAATAAAATCACATACACATACATGTATAAAAATATACTATATCTATAAAGCTATATATTATTATTTAAACATCAAAGCAATAATAAACTGACCAGAGTTGCATATTCGAAGCAGGAGAGAAAAAAATCAGAGGGGTAAATTGCTATATAATGATTTATCATATCTGCCTCAGCATGAAAGAATGGCTGGTTATAAGCTATATATACAGTTCAAACATTTGTCGAAACTACCACAGAAAAGCCATTCAGGGACATGAAGTACCTCAAGCTTCCATTTTAAGCTAAACACAGATCGCACGTACTGAAAGTTCTGGGTAAGAAACAGAACCTAGAAAACTACAGCAATCTCCACGGGTCTTTCTATGGTAAATTGTAGTTCAGTCAGGGATTTACTTCAAAGACAGCAGGCTTTTTTCTGAACATATATCATACCTTAAATGAACGCAGAACAAGTTTTGTATGGCTGTTTGGCACCTTTTACACAAGCAGGCAAGAAGCCAGCAGGGAAAAGGGCAGATAACTTGTACTTCGATGACATATCCAATACTCTTCCTACAGGATAGTCATTGACTGATCCGTACTACCTTTACTAAGAAAAGGAGCCAAACTGCTCAATCCAGCAAGTAACTGCATATTTCAGCATTTCTTCCTTGAACAAGCTATCCCATTAGAAGTAGAAATTTAAAACCCTGCTGAAGTCTCCAGAGTTCCGCTTACTACCTGAGGAAAACTTCATGTTATTTCTAATGGGAAACTCCTTTCCTACAGCAGAGGGAAAAATTCTGACTGCTCTGAAGAACGCAATCTAAAATCACATGATCTGGCAGATTCCCTGACAGCAAAGAAGAACCAGCTTCAGTTAAAACCTGGAGTTCACAAATCAGTTCAAAGTTCAACTACTAGTAATGCAGTGTAATAACCTGATTGTGGCAGAAAAATTCTAAAGCATTAGCAATTTTGCTGCTATATCTCATTTGCATTGAAATGCATGATAAACTTGCACACAAAAATTGCAGTACTTGGCTACATGTTGCAAGAGATTGAGTAAACTTAAAATGAGTACATTTTATCACAAGTCAGGTGGAGTTAATCCTGCTACAGGTATCTGATTTATGATTAAAAGGATCTTCTTCTACAGATCTGTATCCTGCATACTAAACAACTAAGAGAGCATCTGTCATTTATGTCAGTGGCCAGCCCAGCCCACACCACGACACTAGTACAAAATATTATCTCAAGACAAAACTAGATTAATTGAATATGATGAATTCTGTGCTAACTTGCCCAGATGAGAAGCAATAAATACTATCAACTCATGCTTATTTCCATTAAGAAAATTCTTTGGTGATTAGGACTTGATTTTACAGTACTTCTCCACTCTGGACTTCAGTCATAGAACTAAAGAAGCATTGCAGAACAAATTCAATATAACCACATTTATAAATCCTTTCTTGGATCTACTTGACAGAAAGAAAGTGGATTTATAATACTGCAAAATGAATAACAAGAAGTTCAACAAACATTTCCCGGCTTTCCAAGAAAAACAGAAATACCATGCACATAAGCCAGTGCAGGTAGCTTCAATTCACATGTAGTTATTTCTAAGGAGAGCAGATGAATAAGGAAAGCCTGCCTTCATGCAATACCCTGTACTGAAGGAAAGGATGATCTCTTGACTACGCATAGACTTCACCACACATAATGGGGTTCAGCACAGCATAATACCTCTGATCCCTAATGACAGTCACTAGAAAGGATAGCAGCAGGTAAATTAGTTGAATGCTGGCTGGACTGCAGAAATCACAGGTTACACTTCTAACTAGCTTCATGATTCACCGTGGGCCGAGACTTCCCACAGCATTAAGAGCAAGAATTATCTCCTGGTTGCCACTGTTGTGAAATGGTCTCGAGGGCCTCAGTGAGCCTACGATTTCCAGCTCCTTAAAAAAAAAAAAATAAATCTGCTGACTTTTACGTTGGACACACGATTGCAAAACAAGTGCTAACGATGCCGCATAAGCCGTGGAAGGAGAGGAAGGCGGTGACCGGCGGCGCGCGGTACTCACAGGCCTCGCTGGAGGCGAGGTGCGGGTAGCTGTGACAGCCGGGGTCCCGGGCCTCGATCACCACCTGCAGCTGCAACAGCTCGGGCTCCGCTCGGCCGCCCAGCGGCCTGTGGCCCCGCTTCCACCGGCGGGACTGCCCGAACATGTACTCGTAGTACCTGCCGGGGAAGCACAGACGCCGGCGGGGCCCTGAGGTAACCGCTCCCGCCACCGGGCCGCCGCCCGACAACCCTCCCCCCGCGCCCCTCACCTGCGGAA
>VYXH01005067.1:200195-216251 GCA_013397275.1 Burhinus bistriatus | reverse complement strand
AAAAAAAAAAAAAAAAAACAAGAAAAATTCCACAGCCCAATTCCAAATTGGAGGAATTAAAGGATATTAGTTTTCAATGTCTTCAGAATTTTTAGCTAACTGCTTCATGTGTTTTTGGATATGGTTATAGTTACCAGCAAGTTTTGTACTAATGGTTTCCATTTCATTTCCACTAGTTGCTTGCTCTGTTTTTTGTAAATATTACCTGCAATTATGTGCCATTTACTGCTGGAAGAATAAGTAAGTGCATATTTAAAATGCAGTCAACTGAAATTTTAGTCTGAAATTGAATTTTTAAGTGCATCTCTTTAAACATGATAGCACTGATGATTCAGTCACATGACTTGCCATTAACTGTATCACAAACATTTCCTGTAGCTTAACTCGCTATCCCTGTCCCTTGCCCTCTTGAAATAAATGGACTTCCAGCAACAGTTTTGACAATACTCTTGTCTACAAGTAATAAAACATCTGGAAATTAGGCTAGATGGATAAAACAGTTCCATGTAATAATACGTATCTGGCATTCATACAACCTCTGTATAATGCATGTTTTTTATGGACCAGATGTGGTATTTATGTGTTATGAGGAACAGAGGCATGTTCAGTCATGCTTTTTATTGCATTTAAATGCAAGGTATATTTTAATAACTCTCAAAGGGAATTGTCTCCTATTGATTAGAAACTGTCAGTGTGTTAGACATAAACCTGAAAAAGCAAATGAATCTGTCAGAAAACTGTAGATGTAATTTAAGTTGACATTAAGCTGTATACTTATTGTGAGCTGGCTTCAAAAAAAAAAAGAAAAAGGCAACTAATAAATTTCTCCTTATTCCTCCAGTGAAGGTGATCTATGAATCCTTTGATCTAAGAGTTGTTTATTTCTTCTCTAGAACTGTGTTCTGTTATATTTACAGGTCTATGAAATAATTATTCTTTTACGTTTATTCTTCAGCTTTTCACATTCTCTCATTACGACAACAGCTTTGCATAAAAGCCAGCTGCACGGTCTCCAGTTTTAGTCTTGCACAGCATTTTCAAGTAAGGTGAACTGAACATCTGTTGGGTGGAAAAGGGATTCCACTGAACCCTCTCCACCTTGCTTTTGTCACTGTTACTTTCCAAACAGCCCTGAAAAGCACGTAACTGAGCTGTTCTCTCCTCTACACCTTTTCTTTGTCTAAGGTTTTTAGTATTTTCAGCCTGAATCATCACTGCTTTTTCAAGAATGGCACCTATGACTTTCTTTTGTTTACCGTTCCCATTTCTGTTGAGCCCTTTGAGCTCTGTCTACATGAGATGATCCTACAATATTCTGCATTTGCCATAATGCTTCTGTTCCGTGTCCTTTTCCATGATTATTACCTGTAGAAAAGCTGTCAATGTCAAATCTCTTACAACTTTAGTTATTTTTTTTTTTTACTCTGCAGTAGCTCATCAAACAAATAAATCCTCTACATGCATATTTCCAAATATATGTTATAGGTTGTTTTAAAGGGAGTGCACTGAGGCCAGCCTTGGCAGGCGTCAGTACCAGAATACCACTGTAGTTCTTCTGGTGCATCCCTCCTTCCCTTAACTTTTATTGAAAGGGAGGAAAAGCCTGCAGGGATGCTGACTTGGTAGCTATGAAATCTTTTCTTTTTTTTTTAACTTTGTAAGAGGACTTCAACTAATGCAATAATTTGCTTAATTATTTTCTGCAGTGGTGAATGCCAGAAATCTTGAAGACATCCTTGAGCCTGAACTGATTTTTAAGCCTGCTACCCTCTTTACAGTTTCCTTGTGTGTCACTGACTTCTCACAATCTACAGCACTGCCAGTCGTCTTCCTTGTTTCAGCTCTGGCTCTGCTGAAATTCTATTCATTCTTGAATCATTTCCTGTCTCAACTATTCCACCTTTTTCTTTTATAGTTCTTCTAAATCCCTATACTCTTAAGCTTCAAGAGACCCAGAATACTGTGGTTAGATTATTTTTTCATGTATATTCTCCATCCATGCCTCCAGCCAGGCATCTCTGAATTCAGGTTCAACATCAAGCTTCTGCTTTGCAGAACTCTCATGGGATTTGTATCTCCTTTTCTGATTTTGAGTCTGTAATAAGTAGAGTAGGTATGCATGCTTTGTTCAGTAACAAGATTGAGCAAGGCAAAAGGAAACCATGGCTTACGGAAAAAGGCCTGACATTCAAGTCCAAGATTCAACCAGTGTTTCTGTCAACCCCTTGACTGTAGTAATAAGTAAACTGTCACATATTGATTTACTCATAATCTATAGCCCTGACAGAGAGGGACTGAGGCACAAGTCGTCTCAGCCTTAATGTGTAATTTAGATATGAGGGACAACATGAAGTGGTTCCATTAGGAAGAAAAAAAATGGTTCTAAGCTAAAATATTCAAGTGCTCTCAAAGCCCAAACTGGAACAATTTTTTTTTTAAATTTGTCATGTGTCCTTGTCTGTCATTGTCCATCATTATCCATGTCCCGTCCTGTCCCCCGTCCACCTCCCCCGTTTTCAAGTAGACTCAACCTCCTTGTGCCTGACATCTTTATTGGCCAGTGAGGTTATCCCAATATACAAGAAATACAGCAGGCACCGCAGCAAACCAGCATGGTCAGAGACTGACTGAGCTCAAACACAAGAAGGAAGTATATGGGAAGTGGAAGACAGGATATACTGCCAAGGAGGGGTATAGAAGCATCACTTGGCTATGCAGGGATGGAATTAGCAAAACCAAAGTTTGCCTGGTATTGAAGCAGGTAAGGCATGTGAAGTGCAAGAAGAAAGGCTTCTGCAGGTGTGTTGACAGCAAAAGGAAGACCAGGGAAAATATGGACCTGCTGCTGAAACAGGCAGCTGATCTACTAATGAAGGGTATGGAAGAGGCTGAGGTACCCAATGTTTTATTTATTTCAGTCTGTACTAGCAGAATCTTCTCCTAAGCCTTCCCAGGTTCTGCCAGTTCTGTTCAACCTTTTTATCAGTGATCTGGATGCAGGAGTTGAATGCACCATTAGTAAATTTGCTGATGATACTGAACTGGGAGATGCTGTTGACTCTCTTGAGGGGTGAGAGGCTTTTCAGGAGATCTAGATAGAATGGAGCATTAGGCAATCATCAATGGCATGCAATTTAACAAGAACAAATGCTGCATTCTGCACCTGCATTAGGGTAACACCAGGCACAAGTATAAAATGGGAGAGGAGTGGCTGGAGAGCAGCCCTGCAGAGAGGGATCTGGGGGTGTTGTTCGACAGCAGGCTCATTGGGAGCCAGCAGTGTGCCCGGGCAGCCAAGGGGGCAAACCGCACCTTGGGGTGCATCAAACACAGCACCACCAGCTGGTCAAGAGTNTGTTTAAGAGACATTTGGACAATGCCCTTAACAACATGCTTTAACTTCTGGTGAGCCCTCAAGTGCGCAGCCAGTTGGACTACATGATCATTGTATGTCCTTTCCAAGTGAAATATTCTATTCTATTCTGTTCTATTCTAATAAGGTTTCTCTGACTACTCACAAAGTTTGGAGGAGAGAGATACTACCCACAGCAGAGGAGGATCAAATTAGGAAATACTTAAAT
Organism: Burhinus bistriatus; assembly: GCA_013397275.1. Lineage (NCBI taxonomy): Eukaryota > Metazoa > Chordata > Aves > Charadriiformes > Burhinidae > Burhinus > Burhinus bistriatus. The sequence continues at coordinate 212,670 of VYXH01005067.1, read as the reverse complement.
AAGCTGGACATACACAAACCCATGGAATCCTGCAGCCATGGAACAAGCAGGGACAAGTTCAACAAGTGTGAAGTCCTGCACTTGAGGCAGAAAAAACCCATGCATTGGTAAAAGCTGGGCACTGACTGGTAAGAGACCAGCCTTGCAGAAAAGGACTGGGTCTCTTGATAGACAGCAGGCCTAACCTGAGTCAGCAGTGTGACCTTGCAGTGATGAAGGTGAACAGTATCCTGGGCGGTATAAGAAAGATCATCATCAGTGGGTTGAGGAAAGTTAATACCCCATTCTTGGAGATTTTCAGAATTTGCCTGGAGATTTTCAAAAGGGCCACAAGCAACCTGATTTAACTGCAAAAGTAACCCTCCTTTGAGCAAGAGGTTGGACTAGAGACCTCCAAAGACCCTTTCCAGACAATATTCTATGATTTTGACACAATAAAGAAGATAATCTGATACACTTTAGTCAGTTGAGGAACCTCAGCTCTCAAAATTAGTTTAATCACTTAACGGGGCAATACAGAGTAAATTCTATGGAATTTATGGAGTTTATATTTAAAAGTGCTGTGTATATAAGGAAGACTTCAGATCTGAAATATTTTTAACTTTCTGTGTCTTCAAAAAATGAATGAATGATTGATCCTTTAATACGTAATCACCATGGTTATTGATACACACACCTCCCCAAGACCCTAGTCTTTACCGTGGATATTTAATTTATTATGATAATTTCATTTAGAAGAACAGTGTGGAGCCTGAGGGTTATGATCTGAAAGCTATGAGTATGGAGAGTCTCAAATAAAGATATGACTAAACACTGATTCATGTTCCAAAGACCTACCACAACATAACTGAAAGGCATTTGTAAGCAGTATTACTCAGTATACTGAGTAAGACCCATTGAAAAGATTTTCAAGATTTATTGTGAAATATTTTGGAGAAAAGCTTTTTTTAAACGATAAAGAAAACCTTACAAAATATCAAGTTTCAAAAAAAAAAAACCCACAATACATTTAAAGTGAACTGTGGATTTTAAAAGCTGCAGAATGGTTTTGATTGCAGTTAAACAGTAATATTTTCTTTGTATAGACCCCAGTAACAGATGTTGCATTCTTTTTTGGCAGTCTGTAAGTAATCTCTTTTGTTCAGTGAGCTCTAAGGCTAGGGTATTGTATTTGCAGTTTAATTTGTCAGAAGAAGTGGTCAGATCATGTTATTTAACTCTTGCTTCTTGTGGTCATTAGTTATTCGTATTACCTGGGATGCTTTGTGTAAATGTTCTTCATGGTACTGCTATGAATAAATGGAATCAGAAATAAACTACACTAATCCATAATGCATTTTATTATGGTTATTTTCAACACTATGTTTGGTTAGCTGAAGAGTGCTTAGAAAGCCAGCTTCATTCAAGTCAATTGTGTGGATAGGGGCAATGTTCAGTCAAATGGCACCGCACCCTTAGAACTGCCTCTACCAATGGTGACAGTGCAAAAAGACTTTAAAGCAAAACCCTGGATGGAGGAGACTTGTGCTACTCGCATTTCATGTTCCTCAGTATTAGTAGCAGCACACATGTACTGCCATTTTTCTGCTTTCCTTCCCTGAGGGATATTGAATGTAAACACTGTGAAAAGAAGCTTGGAGGTGGCTTTTTGCCTTGGCTGTAGCTGGAACTGGAGAAAGGGAAACAAAGAGAGGAAGACAGTTTAAAACTGTATCTGTCTACTAATTTCAGTTCTGCCAAGAGCTGCTGTGCCAAGGTGCCAATATTTGAAGAAGATTGCTAATATCATTAGCCATATGTTTTGTCATATGTAGGTTTATTATTTTTTTAAAATAATCAGACAAAAAGCTCAGCCAAAAATACATACCTCTAGGCAAAGAGTCTGCAGTAATAGCTACACATTTTTATAAAGCTCAAGTTGATTTTCTAATGAAAAATGAGATTTGGATTTTTTTTATTATCTTATGCTTTCTTGACACTTTGTATCAGTTGTGCAGAATGGTATAACATAGAGTCTACCAATGTCTAGTTTACAGGCTTTGTTATTCAGAAGGAAACAGGAGAATACGTAGGTCCTGAAAGAGAGGAAAAAGGTCAGAAAATAGGCTTGCAGACAGGAGTTTGATACTACATATATGTGATGGCATAATGTTTTAGTTTATCAGTTCGGAAGTCAGAACAATTTGAAGTCAGACTGGTTTGAAGTCATTTAGAGTTATGTCTTCCAACATAAGAAACATGAAGAGAATTTGGTGGTTTGCTGAAGGCGCCTGATTCTGTTGCCGGCAAAGGCAAAGGTAACTTGTCTCTACTTCACTGAAAGCACAATTGGATGCCTAATAAAATTACTGTGTAATACAGCATGATTGGCAGTTCCTGCTTAGGAAGCCAAAGAATAAAATAGCAGAGGCGTTGATGTTCACTGGCAAAACTCCCATTGACTTCACAGGAGCTGGGTTATTGTCTTAAATGAATAACGTTGAGAAAATGTGCTTCAGAAACTTTTGAGTTAATCTCTTGGTTCAGATCAGGGTAGAGTGGACAACTATGCCTGCAGGCATTAACAGGTCAGACCTATCTTTTCATGGATGTGAGATTTACTGAAATAAATGGATCAGATAGGGGGTGTGGTACCGAAACCTATCGGGGTGGAATCGGTGCAATCCTTCCAAAATCAGTCCATTACCAGGGTGTGACTGAGTATATTTTAGCTGTGCAATTGGCAGGCTCCCCTCTGTGCAGCTCCTTTTACCTTAATGGACAAATGCTGCTAAGCTAGGAGGGCAGCTAAGAGAAATATTTGTTGTTAGCAGTTAGGACACAGCCTGAATGTGCTATGCCAAGATGGAGCAAGATAGGAATGTGAAAAGAGAAATAAATATATGCAGAAACAAGAAAGAAAAAAATACCATTGTCCTGAGTTCCTTAAGAACATGTTTATCTATAAAGAATAAGTAATTGTACCATAAGTAATAATAAAAGAGGGAGGAGGGATGTATTTAAGGAGGGAAGGGTGGAGTTAGTTTTACATTTGTGAGCCTAGGTAATATGAATGCATGTCTGTTTCACTGAATATAATTGCCTAGCTCTGTAATAATTAGTGAGACAAAACAACGTCTCTGATCATCTGTCTGCTGTTTTCAACAAAGCCAGGATTCACCCAATCCCTTTTTAGATGTCTGATGTTTGTTCATGATAAGAGATTGCCTAAACAGTGAGTTTAATGTCATTTCTCACGAGCTTTGGGCAGCTTCTTGCCTTGCCTAGTGCCATGTGCTTGTGTCCCAGCCAGAGACAGGAAGGGTGTTTGTGTCCTGCCCTGACTGCAGAGGTGCTGACTTGGGCTAGGCATCTGCCAGCCCACTGCGAGGGAGAGCAGGGAGGGATGGCTGCAGAACTCAGCGCAGACTCTGTGACTGTCACTGTTTAAAAAGAGGTGTCTAAAGCATTAGACCTAGCAAGTAAACGGTTGAACATGATGGTAATTCCACAGTAGCAGTTGTGGTGCTGTAGTGTTATAGAACACTAGAAGAATTAAGGTTTGAAGAGATTTCCTCTTCTCACAAACCTTGCTGTAGTAATAAATTATTAAAGGATCTTTTTCTTTCAGTCCCTTAAAACAATGGACGGGATTTTTTTGAGCTTATCTCTCATACAGGAGTATATCGGGGTACGCTGAAATATTCAGAATAGTTAGGATATATTGAAAGGAAAAATTTGACAAGTTAAGGAGTCTAAAGATTAGTCCTTGTTTAAATTTACTTTGAAGATCACAGAGAAAATGTTATGCTTTATATTTGGATGGGCTGGGAGCCCTGTGTTTTAAATGTATTTTCATTTCTATAGTCTGTTTACTGAGATGAATTAGCATGAAAAAGCTACACCACATCGCATTACTTGATGCATGTTTAGAAGTTCACACGTTAATGTTATTTGGTAGGAAATAAGAAGTAGGAAGTCTAGAAAATTTAAAACTCTCTCGCTCTCAGACAACACAGCTCTCCTGTAGAAACACATCTTCAATAGACCTGCTCAGAGAAGCAACATAAAATAATTTTATTTTTTTATTTTATAAAACCTGTATGGAATCTGCTATGTCAACTGAAAAGGAGACTTCTCTGTTATATCTTGGGTTTTTTAAACCTTTTTTTTTCTTTTGATCTGACTGTTATCTGGGAAAATCAATGGTATCTGATGAAACCACTTACGATTTTTGTCAGATATTTTGTGCTTCAAAGATTTCTCCCCATTTAACGTACTGGAATCTCAAAGACCCCCAGCAGAAGGAAAGCTTCTTGAAAGGTACTAGAGCCAAAGAGAACAGAAGGTCTTTCCAAAGTATCTTAGTCATAGGTGCTCAGGCAATCATCTAGGCAAATTTTAGGATTCTGTTTGCATATGCATGCAGCTTTCATTTGCATGAAAATCTGGCAGTTGTATTAACACTTATTGAGGTTTTTAGGTATTTTCAATCTTCATATGAACAATGAACACATAGAATTTGCTTGAGAAATTTTTGAAGCCAGATTTCCAAATCTGATGAATTTTCATATAATTGGTCATCCATAAATTTCATTTTTTTTGTTTCTAGCTAAGAAAATGAGACTACACAGGTGCAAACACAAGTTCTGGCTGGGCTTATGCATACCATAGGCTGGGCTAAGTGTGTGTGTGTGTGCCATAAGTGCACTGGCATTTCACGCAAGCTACTGAGCACTTAGAGATATCTGCTTAGATATTTTTGTGAACTATTACTTTTGAACTACAAAATCCATTTATGTGTGCTTGACAACTGCTATGTGAGGACCACTGTCTTTAGGCTGCCAGCTCCTGCTCCCATCTGTTCATTGTGATATGACAATACTGGCAAGTATTTTTCTATCCAGGATGCTTGTGATATGTGCAGTTTATCACAATAAGCAATGAATTTCAAAGATATCTAGCGAAGGTACTAGTGGGAATCTTCTGATCTTTTAGCCAGCACAGGATATGATTGCTTCCACACCTGAACGTGCATTACTCCTGTAAGGAAAACCCGATGTTTCTTCCAATCAATTATTTGGATGTGGTGAGTCATGAGGCTTTGTTATTCTATTTGAGCAAAATTCTAAGTTTACATACAGATGAAAGTAGGTTCTGAAAAGGAAATTGCCTGTTAACTAACACCTTAAATACATTTCTTTAAGAAACCCCAAGTGATCACTTAGCTATCTTCCAACTATGCACTTCAAATTCTTTCTGATTTAATGTATTACCTCTTTTACATCTTAACACACGACCTGTTACAAAAGATAGAAGCTGTCTTTTGTATTTCCAAACTACTGTCTTTTCTTTAAGCCAAAATATACTATGTTGACATGCCAAGTGGCTCGTTCTTCAGGTAGGAAAGTAAAAACATGTTCAGACATGTCCTGGAGGTTGGGAAACTCGCCAGAAAATGTTTAGCTCAAATAAAGCATCAACAGTTTCATTTTTACTACTTTCAGCAGCAATCAGATCTCTAATTAAACTCCATCAGCCTAAAATAAAGCAGAGCTTTGAAGATGCAAATCAATAACCAGAGTAAATGCCACCTTGGTTGTATTAAGACAGTTTTGAAGCTTTGCCCGCACTACACATTCTTCCAAGTTTAAGCCCTTCTACTTAACTTGGGCTTAACTAAATTGTCCAAATTAACATGTAGAGCAGGGAGGTAATAGGCCTTTTTGGAATACACGTCACCTCAGAAATCTGGTTTCCCCTCACTGTTGCATGTGAAACTTGAAAGGTTTTGCCTATTATGATGTGACATTTCTTCACTCATAAACTGTTTTTCCTTTTATAAAAAGGTTTTGCTCCAGATCTAAGTGCATCAGCACTGCACCAATGGTGAATTAATCTTCTACAAAGGCTTGCTTATAAAAAAGATAAAAAAATTTCAAACCAACACCATGAAGGATTTAAACCTTTGTATAATACACGGCTCTGTGGCAGGATCCAATTCACTGGTTTCCTTTGTACACAAGAACAATAAAGTCTCAAATAAAGGCTTTGAGAGAGTACATAAACAAGTCTTTTAAAACAAGCAAATGCGTCCTTTTAAGTTCTTCTCATTAAACAGACATAGGCTGATGAGAATACTGAGGCTACTTGTGCATATAAGAACGCCTGGGAAACAACCCCTGCTGTAGGCAACATGTTCAAAAGTTAGATCTAAACCACAGAAATACCAACTCCGTAGGACACATGTTAAAATGTCTGGAATCAGATTACTTAGTCCTCACAATCATCAAGCTTCACAGAATAAGACTAGGTAACTGAGACTCTATTTTAACCTTCTCATGTTCTGCCAAGAGCCTTCAAAAGTGTTCCTTTCTTAAGTGTTCTTAAGTATCTGTAAAAATGCTATTTAAGAACATCCAGAATTAATGTGGCCTCAAAACTGCTAATAATGCTGTTCCAGATGTTTGTGGTGAATTGTTCAGCAGGAAAATTAATAAAGCCAAACAAGTTTGCTTTAAAATACTTGTCTGGATTTGTCCTAAACCCATAAAGATCAGGAAATTCTGTACTCTCTGTCTCTTTAAAGCAGTGGTCCCCAACAAGCCATGTTAAGGTTCCAAATTTATCATGCATTCTTATCATCAAACTTTTTGAATTGGAAACAATATAAACTTTACAGTTTACTTCGGTTCTGTGGACCTCTTCCCATGACGTCATGGCTTGGGAAACTAGTCCTCCAAGAGGTATGTATATGATGATGGAAACCATGACTAGAAGATGTCTGTTGGCTGTCACTTTAATTTGATGCAGTGGATGATAGTAGCATGGAGACATAGACTTTTGGCAGGTGAGCAGCCTGGATTTCCACCCTCAGGTCCTTATCTACCCATACATTCATAAGGGCAGATTAGCTCAATGTCCCCTGGGCAATGACAAAAAGGAGCAACAAAAGTTCTTCTCTCATATTTGCTCTTACCCACCTGAAGAAATCCAAAGCTCTCTCCTAAGCGTATGATGCAGTCAGGGCATTTCAGCTCCTATGCATTGCCTTCTTTTTTCTGGCATCTGTCAGCGTATGGCTTGACTCTATAGCAGCCCTGAAGAGGTGAAGAGCTAGTTCCCTTCTGACTTGCAGGCAAAATAGCATCTAAGTGAGGGGAACAGTGTAACAAGTCCCCAGGCTAAAATGTAAATTTTTTTTGGAGACATACATGTCTGTGTTTTCAAACTTCACCGACTCAAAAGTTACACCACCAAAAAAGTGTGTGTATTCCGATCTCACATCAAAAATCCTTGTCCTTAAATACATTGCATAAAAGTCCTTAAATAGTCCTTAAGTATAAAAACTCCATAAATACATTGTATTTAAATGTGTAGTGCTACTCATGAATGTAAGAATAGCTACTTAGATGTGTATTCCTGTCCTTACAAAGCCAAAGCTATTTGTTTGCATGAATAGATTTTTGTCTTCCTGCTTTCAGTACTAACATAAAAGATGAGGATAAGCAAAATTTCTCCACCATTTAGTCTCCCTAGATGACACACTGTCCTTTGTTTAAATTATCTAGTCCCTTCTCAAAGACTAAACAGCTGTATTCTCAGAGGCTCATTGGCGTTGGTTGGTTCCAGGCTTAGGTCTATAGGGGCTTGAAAGGGTCAGGAGGAACCAGACCATGGTCCCTGCAGAACTGGGAGATGTGGGGAACTCACAAGTCCTTAGGCCAAGTTTCTGTTACAGCATGGAAGCTTTTGATTAGAGTGGGAAAACTTGAAATGAGAAGCCAGCTTAGCTGTCACCACTGGAGGCCACTGCTACTTAGCAAGAGAGAAGCAAAGGGAAGTTGCTGCAAGGCCTGGAGTCTGCACTGGCTGGAGATAGCTGCTGGAGAGAAGCAAGAAAGTGCCCCTGTGTGAAGGCCCTGTTCAGAGATGGGAATAGCCAGCAAAGATACGCACAGGGAACTGAAATCTCCTGAGAATGAATATATGAATGAGATGCTAAGACTTTTGCTGAATGTCACCATGAGTGATGGCAGAAGTGGCACCAACCACTCTTCGCAGCAGTACTCCCAGTCCTGTGCTGGTCCACATATCTGCGGGAAGTGGCTTGCATACCAGTAATAATTGAGACCCCTTGCTAATCAAACCTGCTCAAAAGTGGATCATCACTGTTGTCTTCGTTGACAAGGAATGACTTTTCTTGCTAAGAGGGAGAACAGGCAACATGGAATAGGCAAAAAATGAAGTCAGGTAGCAGAGACTTTTTAGGGAGTAATTAGAGAGCAAGACGAACTGGAAAATGGTGAGATGGACAGAGGAATTATGTACATAAGAGAAGTGGATGGCTTCTCCTTATAGTCTGAGATGTATTTTTTTCTCAATACTACTTTTCTGTATAAGTACATACTGCTGGAATAATGCAGAATTGTGAATTCTGGACTAGGTGCAATAGTCAGGCTTTTCCAAGGGTCTCCCCTAAGGATTAAGAAACCTCAGGTGAAAATCTTTCTCACTCCAGACATTATCCACATCTATAATCTTATTTTACAGCCATATTGACCCTTCTGAAAATCTTTTGTACAAAATGCATTCAGCCTTAAATAGAAACCAAGGCCTGACTTTTCCTATCTCTTATACGTGAGATGATGGCATAACTCACTGACGTTAAATGGGCCAGTGTTCACATACTTTACAAGTGACGAGGTGCTTACACCTCACAACCATTTGTCACGCTGATGCAATGTAACTTTTGGAGAGGAGCAGTTACATGTCACGTAAACCAACATTTGCCCCTTAGTACTGCTAGTTTTTAGACAGCAGCACGTATTTTCTTTTCAGTCTGAGCTGCCATGCCCTTCAGGAATGACATCTAAAGGGCCAGCCTGACTGAACATACCCCTTTCAAAAAATAAACATACATAGAGGTGAGAAAAGGAGAACAGGGCTAAGAAGGATTTCTCCTCCCAGAACTAGTGGGCAAGCTGGCATAATTGTTGCTAAGAATTGTTGAATGTTGACCTCCCACCAAACACTTTAAATACGTCTCTGGCACTAAACAAGGTTTGTACCTCATTGGGCTGTATCAACCCAAACCTCTGTTTGCAGGCCAGGGTGGAGAAGCCCATCAAAGGCAAATGATAATGAAAGCAGGTGTGGGTGAGTGAGGAGGGGTGTTCCTGGCCCCATCACCCTGGGAGATCTTTGGCACTGGTACTGCTATTGTACAGTGTTAATTAGATGATTCTAATTAATTCATTCGAAGTGTAAATTAGGAAGGAATGAAGATAAATTATACTAATACATTTAACCCCATGCTGTTTATTTAGCAGTTGAACAAAATAATGTGGTTAAAAAGATTCTAACAAGGCAAAAGCCCAAGACACAGCTGTGTAATAGCATTAAGCATTAAAAATGAGATCTCGGCCTGTGCTGCGGGCACATACTGCTTGTTTGCATTTAAAAGGGTTGCCAAGATAGCTGTACTGGCAAACCCTGCTACTGTAGATGCAGCTGATACTAACAAAACAAAACAAAAATCGTATTTCCATCTCCTGAATGAAATAACCTGCAGTGGTAAATGGATTATATTGCTGGTACAGCTCTGCCAGCATTAGAACTCTTGCTGGTGTCGCTAGAGTAGTCTGGAAGATTTTAGCTACATAGGTATGCCTACAAAACATTTAAGTGTCAATAAAGCCATATTATAAAGTTTGCTATACAGTCAAGGATCCAAAAACTTGTCTCAACACAGAAGTCAAACGAATTTAAAGTGTGAGGTTTAGTTAAAACAGCAGTGTTTCTCTGTGTAGCAAGCTGGCTTTGAGTTGAACAAAGAAGTTTTTGGTACCTTGATTGTTTTGGAGTCAAATGTGACACAATTCAAGAGATGAAAACTGAAGATATTTGGGGGTTTACATGCTTTCTGTTTTTGAAGGCCACACTTCCATTTCATAGTCTTTTTTCCAGACTTCTTATTAAAAGAAACAGACAACAAAACCAACCCTACGAGATTATCAATTTCACATGACTCTAGAAGCTGGGGCTTTGAGAAAAGGGCCAATTATCTTGTGATTTGTGATAAAATCATGGTATTTAGCAACACTTCAAAGATCCTATCTATCCTGGCATATGAATACTAGGAGAAACATGTTTAAACTAGTTCAGTGGGCATGTTAAACTATGTCCTGGGATAGGCTAGGCCAGCTTTGTTTTCAGCAGTGTCAAAATGCAGATTGGCCCATCTACCAAACTGGCTTAACCGGAACTGTGTTTAAGTGTGACCTGACTTAGTCCTTCGACCAACATAAACCAGGTCAAAGATTTGCTTTGGACCAGGTTAATTTCTTGAGTGTTTTTTCCATGTTAGCCATGCAAGCATTATTCTAAGTGTGTTTTAAGCTGTATTCAGCCAGGGCTATCTCGTTTTAACTCCTGTGCAGAAAGGAGCAGAGGCACTTTGGATGCTCTTTGTCACCTGAGCATAAATAGGAGCTCCTGTGAGCGCGTTCAAGAGAACCACTGTTGTGGTTTGCAAGCATTCCAGGTGTGGAATTACATGCAGAGAACTACGGAGTTACTTTTTCTTCTCCTTTTCTCTCTGCTCCCATCAGTAGCACTACTTTACACAGTGCATGTGTGCTGAGTTACATGCACACAAAGGAGCTGTCTGGCTGTTTCCCCAACAGATGATGTATAGCTCCATCCAACCATTCTGCCATGATTAACTTCAACAGGTTCCTCATTTTATGGAGGACGAGGAAGATCAGTACTTCATCTGGCCAGTCTCTTCGAGGATTATTGCCTCACTCTGTTCTTGCAGTGTTCCCCATATCTGCGTGCTGCGGGCAGACGTGTAAGCCTCGTATGTTGTCCTCTCTACAGACCTCCTTTGTCACTGTCCAGTCCTCATAGCCATGCTCAGATGAGATATTGCTGAGCGACAGATTAGGTAGCATTACTCTACCATTTCTGTTTTTCACTCGTGGTGCTAATTGTGCATGTTTGAAGTTTGTCCTGACGCTGTATGAAGCGGTGTCCCTGTGTTTTTTGTTGCACAGCTGACATAACCTGACTTTCTGACACCAGACTATGGAAGATTCACCAAATGGAATGAGCTCTAAGGGGACAGGATTTCAGTGGAATGTCTGCAGGTTTTGTTGGGGTAAAATGGGAGAAAATAGGATTAAGGCATTTTATGCGAAACATTATGATGGAAGGCAAAACCCGGACTCATAACATGAACAATGCAATGTGCAACAAAGGTTGCACATTGAGAGTCTAAAGCAAAATCCTCTAGAGCTACGCGACTGAAGTGAGCACTGGATTAGACCCATGGTGTCCATGAATACCCCTTGCGTAAGGTCGTTTACAATTTCCAACAGCTTCTCACACCTAAACAGCTTTGAAATACACTTTATTACATACAGATGTGCAAAATTTTTAGTCCTTGCAATCTGCAATGCTTCATGTTGTAATAAAAAAATATTGCAAAAAGAAATAATCTATGAAACAAATTACTCTTTCATCTGCTCCCTGTTCAGCCATGCTCTCCAGGCTTGTGTATGCCCCCAGGCTATCTGGAATTTCAGATGCGTGCTGCTGTTCACTGACTGTGTGCTTATCTGCAGGCTCTGGAGTCCAGCAACAGGAGTACGAGTAACCCTCTGCATGTTAGTGAATTGCCTGAAGGGCTTTTTTTAACAAGAGAAATTTGGCTGACATTGCATTATGAGGAATGAACAAATTCTCCAAACTATTATATGCAGCTAGGAGTTTCCTGCTGGTGGGAGTAAAATAATTGTTCTTATGTTCCTTGAAGCCTCTTTAGACTAATACCGTTGCTTTAAACGGTATTAGTAAACAGTAAATTAGCAATATGTACGTTTAGCATGGTATCCTGCATTTTTCTGGTAGAGAGCTGCACGCCACCATTATGTAAACACTACTGTTATGTCTAGAAGATGTTTATGTTTGAAATCGGCCTTTTGCACAAGTGCGTTTTTCTCATACTTTGTTAATTGGTAAATAATTAAAGCCAGGCTTAGCTTTGTGCTGCCGTAGCAGTCCAGCGTGCAGCAGCGAAGCGGTACCTCTGCGAAGGCCTCACGACAGCGCAGTGAAAGCGCGGTGGCTGCAGCTCCGCGGCGCTGCCCGCTTCCCCGGGGAGCAGCCGCGCCCGGCAGCGGTGCTCGGCCCCCCGCGACGCCCGCCGCCTCGGGCTCCCCGGGGCCCTCCCGGCCTCTCCTCGGGGCGCTGCGGAGGTGCTCCCCTGCGGCCGCTTTGCTCGGCTCCTCGGCGCGGCCGGCGGGACACGCCATGCGGGCCAGGGGCAGCTCTCGGGCACCTCCGCGCGGTTCCGCACCTTGCGAGCGGCGCTTCCCCCCGCCACAGCCCAGTCGTTTCGGTGTCTGCAAAGCGGGGCGCGCCCCCTCGTTCACCCCCGAACGCTGGCAGCCGAAGCCCCTGCGTAACACCCGCCTCGCCCCCCCGAGCG
>VYXH01005067.1:171416-188989 GCA_013397275.1 Burhinus bistriatus | reverse complement strand
CTTCAGCATGTGGCTTAAATATGAATGGATGAACCTATGATCTGGTCCTTGTGCTAGTAATTGTGGATTAATGCCAATATTAATCAGTCCTTCAAAGGAGAAAAAGAAGAGACAGAGCTTCTCTGAGCTGTGCAGCACACAGCACTTGTTTTCCATGGACTCTGCTGTTTGTATGTGAAATTTGAAATGGTTGTCACCTCTCTTTGTGATGGTTTGAAGTGCCAGCGCCAGCTGCAGAGGAAGCAGGCCAGGTCTGAAACGGCGAGATGCTGCTGTCAATGAAGATACAGCGGTATTGCTGCGGAACTCTGCTAACGGGAGTGTGCTTGTCTGTGGGCAGTGCCTACAGCATCTCTTAGATCCTGCGTTGCATAGTCCTGTGTGCAGCGAGTGACCTTACGCTTGATAAGGAACAGCCAAGTGGTGAAATGTTTTTGCAACAGTGGGGAATGAATGACATCCCCCAAATGCTCCTTGTTCCCTTTCTTCCCTGTATTTATAAGTAATTCAAACTGTCCCATTCCTGTTATGTTATTTGTTGTAGATATAGTTATTTATTCAGTGCTTGCATGCTGAAACAATGCCTGCAATTGTCTTCATGTTGCAAGGGCTTGTGTGAATTGTTGTATGTTTTGCACATTTTGTGATCGCTGACTTGCTCTGCTGCACAAAGAAAGAAAACTGTTGGGTAACAGTTGGAGGTGGGAGGCAGGGGTGGCTTGCCGGTCGGAAATGGAAGGATTACAAGGCAGGATCTTAAATTACACATGTACTAAAGGAAGAAGCCATGGAGGTCACTTTCTCAGGCCACCAGCTCCCTAGGTTGCATGTGGTGTGTCTTGTAGATGGTGTCCTTGCTACATTTCATTTGTTGGTCATGCCTTTCAATTTCTAATCTGGAAATAGCCAAAATCTCTTGCAGCTCTCTCTTTGTGCAGCTTCCTGATTGCAACGCAAATACTGTGGAAGAGCTTCTGGATACCAAGCCCAGATGAAGTCATTGTCCAAAGTTATTTATTTATTTATTGGGTTAGAGGAGTGGTACCTACAATATAGCCACATTGAGCTGAATGAGAGTGGAGTATGGTGATTCAAGAATAAAAACAAAAAAACCTCAAGATAGTCTTAAAAAAAAAAAAAAGCAGCAATTTTGCACTGACTGGATTGCCTCATCCATCTGGATTTTGGATGATCATCTGAGTGGCCAGATGTCAAAGATGCAAGTGCTCTGGCAAAATCTTATGGGGATAGAAAATGAATTTCAAACCTCTTAATCTTACAAATAGCCCTCAAACTCTGCTGCCTTTTATTTTCCTTAGCCAGGTGTGTCTTTGAACACTTGGTCACTCAGAAGCGTCAGATACAATCCTGAGAAACCAAACTTTGATTTTTAAATAAATTTGTTTCTTACCAGTCTGGTCTTGAGACAGAGATGAAGCTACTCTTTTTCTTCTGGATTTCAGAAGCTAATGTTTCACAGGTGCTTTCTTTGCCAGATCCTGTCACGAAGCATGTATTGTATATTGTGTTTTTTCCTAAATGTTTCTGGAGTCCAACTTAACTGGCACATTCAGTTACATGGTTGGTGTGTGCTGCAGTATAAGTAAACAGCTGCACATATGCATGCAAAACAAAAATAGTCACATTGGTGATGCTTGCCTTTCTCTGTGTGACAGTGATGTAGCTGTATTTGTGAAAGTTTTGTCATCTAAAAGTGTTTACACTGGTCACTGGAAGTTTCTCTGTGCTGCCTTACATTTAACTTGCTGTTTGGAGTAGACCCATACATTTCAGAAGTAGAGTATTTGGAGTTCTGTGAATACTGAGAGAACATTGATTAATTAGCAAAGGCCTTAGCAGTTTTTTAAAGGGTAAGACCCAGCTAGATGTGAACAGTTATATAGTTCCTCTGGTTAAACTGATTCCTTGAAATGATAGATTGAGTAAGTGTTTGGACCCACAGCCTTCTCCCCCCCGCCCCCCAGCATTGATTCTTTTCTCTTAGATAGCTTTTAAGCAATAGGAAAACATCTTAGATATGGTAGGGCTCCTTTCTGTATATCCCTGTACTTGCACAGGTTGCCCAGTTGAAGCAAACAGCCTTGAATTGCTGTTGCCTTTCATCTTGTGGATCACTCCCGGGAGTGCGAAGGGAGCCATAAAATCAGACTTCCTGTACTTTGCGTGTCCTCTCCCCAGGCGCTAGTGACTGCATGTGGAAGCAAAGAACCCGGTCCCCAGGGGCTGCCTTATTTGAATAAGGGCATATAGGTTCAAGACCTGTTTTCTCCGTCAAGCTGATTAGAGTCCAGACATGAAGCTGCACTGCATATAGCTACTTAGCTTATGAAATCCATCGTGTAGTGCCATGCAACTTCCAAAAGTGGGATGAATTTTCTGCAGCTGTTTCCAAAGTTGTGGTTGGCTTTCAAGTCCTCGATTAATTCCTGTGTGTAGGCTGAAGGAAGCTGAAGTCAGGGTGGGCCTCTGGCTCTGCAGGGAATAAGCTAGGCTCTTGCTCTTTGAATTGATGTGGGAATCCTGGCTAGCTACTTGACCATTCCAGTCCTGCAAAACTCCCCACACTTTGAAGCAAATGCAGTTCACAGCGGAGTGCACACAAAAACCCTGGCATAAGACGGGAAGGTTCCTCTTATTTTGCAGGCTGGTTGCTGTAGAAACATATAACAAAGGACAGCCTTCCTCTTCTGGTATAATTGTGTAGCCCCTTTTCTCTAGGTCTGACACCTGTCTGAATAAGAGTGATTAGAGCAGAATAACGTTCCCTTTCCTGGCTATTGAAGATGTGGTTCATGTGCTAAAAGAAAACTGTGCAAGTGAAGAAGTAAAATTGTCTATGTTATGTCTTTTTGTTTGCTACTACATCTTAAGGTTTTGTAAAACTTGCATTTTTTTTTCACAATGTGAAACTGAAGGTCAATAAATTATTAGAGATTTTCTCTCCATGGAATGTTTATTTCAAGTGTTGTCTCTTACTCCCTTCCATCCCCACCCCCAAATGCTTTGACTCCCTTATAATGTCCTTTTCATGTCCTCTTAATAAAAGCACATCAACAACATGCAGTTTACTGCTTTGGTTTAAGCTTCTGCTTCAGTTGCACTTCCCTTCCCTTTGTTCTGTTCTGCTGCTGTTACTGTGATCTCTGTCTCAAAGTTCAGCAGTTAAAACTGGAGAGCCTCAAAACATTTAAGAACAGGAAATGCAAGTTTGTTGATGCTTGCAGTACAGTTTAGCTGGTGCCTGATACTACTTGGAAGCGGAATTAAACATCTCAAATCCTTCCTAATTATTCTCAAGGCAAAAACTGCTGGCTGTGTGTAAAACATTCCAGTTGTTCTATATAATGCACACATATAGCCAAACTCTTTGATCTTTTAAACTTGCTTACATTTTTATATGTATACAGAGTGGCTGGTTTGATTTTGTTTTGTTTTGTTTTTTTAAATGCTGTTGATTTTCTATGTTGGCTTAGCACCTCTCTGGCCTTAAGGTGTTGCTGACCACTGTCCAAGTCTAAAATAACATAATGGAGGGGCATTCCTGCACACACCCTGGAGGTTCAGTTGCTTGGGTCTGCTAAGTACTGTCCTGCCTAGAAAAGGATTTTCCTCAAGTGTGCATCCATTGCTTTGGAGCAAAGGAACAGGGTCTTTCTTCCTTGCTTGAGTTTTTTCATTACCTGTCATCTCATTCCTTTGCCTGTACAGCTCTGAAGGAGGAAGTGAAAGAGAAGGTGTCCACAGGTCACAGCACAGTGCTTTCTGCTGCTTCAGTTGCCATCACTAGCCTCTACAGTGTGACTTGTTTAACTAAGCACCTGGGTTCCTGGCCCTGGAAATGAAATTGTAGTGCTTGTTTAGCAGAGAGGGAAAGGTGAGACAGTAGCAGGAAGTATTGCTTTCTGTGAGAACTGAGTTTTCTGAAATCTTCTAATCTACCACTACTAAAATACCTGCAGCTGCCCCCTGAAAGTCGCAGGTTTCTTGGGGTGTTTATTTGCTCAGAAGAATCAGGGCCACAATATTAAGTGACTTTCAGGCCTCAGCCGTGCTCAGTTAACCTGTGTTTGAAGCCTTTGCCATCAGTCTTGGCTGGGGGAGTGGGACACTTACTGCAGAGAATCTTGAAATATGAAGGGTACTGGAAGAAATCAGCGTTCTCACAGAACAGGATACAGTTAAATCAGTTACAGTGCCCATTGCAAGCTGTTTGCTGGACAGTAACTTGGGTGGTGGGTTGTTTTTTTTTTTTTCATTTGGATTTCACCAGGGCCTGGGATGTTTACAGCAGTACTGGGCATGAACAGACTAATGTAGAGTGACTCACTGGTGTCATTTTAGGGCATCCAGTTATTTATTGGAGGACTTTAATCTGGTCGTGGATTCAAACTCTCTTGCTTGGCTCTGAATGTGGAAGACTTCTCATACTGGAGGTCTGATGTTTATGGTGAGAATTTAAAAATTATTCTTAGATTTAAAACAGCTGATAATCTGTAAAATAGACACCTGCAAGGCATTGACTCTATTAATGGTAAGTATGAATACTAAATGTCTTGAATTATTAGAAAGGCATCAGCGCATTAGGATTGAGTATGGCTCCATCAAGCATACCTCGGTTATCAGCCCTGACCTGGGAAAGTCAAAGGCTCTGTCTATACTAGTAAATTGAACATGCCTGGGAACAGTCTCTGGCACCGAGGCCAGCTGCCATGAAACAGCCATGAGCTCTTTGAGCAGCCCCTCATCCTGGTAGGATAAGGTGACTGCATGTGCGCTCCTTGGGGTAGCTGCTGGAGTGCTCTGGCTCCTGAACCCTGCCCGGGAGTGCTCCAGAGGAGTGCAAGTTTGCATGGGCCAAAAACATGCCAGGGCTGCTCAAACAATTTAGCAGAACTGATGATTGCCTTCCAGTTCCTGGGAACATTCCTGAGCGCAGTTTAACATATTGCCATCATCCCAACCAGGACGTCCAACCAACATGATATTTAGGTCCTGCATAACTGGGTGGAAGTTGTCTGACCCAGCATTAGTGACCTAAATACTGTTGAAGGTGGAGGAAGGAATGCTGTCTCTGAGTCACTGAGATCTTGGTAAGTAGAAAAGATGGGTCCTGAAGAGGTGGAGATATGCTGCTTCTTCAGATGCTGTGACATGAAGCTTTGGAAGTGCAGAGAGAAGAGGGCAGGAGTGCCCACATGGGTGAAGAACAGTTGGTGTGCCTGAAGATAAGAGGTGGCAGTGCCCTGTGGGCTTTGCAGCAGCAGCATGGTGTCTTCTGGTTTCAAGAGAAGAAAATGGAGCACAGCTGTGTCACAAAGAGACAGCTCAAGTGTCCAAGTGGGAATGCATATGTGTGCCCATACCCTTGGCTAGCAAATACCAACTGAGACAAAGTTAAGATTCTTGTTTTAAAGGATCACTAGTCCCCAGCTTTACTGGCGTATCATCACTTCTGGCCCTTAGACGTCTGTAAGACCTGCATAATTTACTCCCTTCCGCAGTGTGAAAGGCTGTGATCTGAAATGGTAATCTGGTCTATCATCTGTGCAAGTGTATGCACATAAACCATGCAGAAACATAAATATAATCGGAAATTTATATGTTTATTCAAATCTTTATATTTATGTGTGGGTGTGTCATGAAGCAAAGTACAAACTCCCTCAGTGGTGACATATGCACATACACGACAGGACCATCTGTTCTCCATGTCTCTTTAATAATGGTCTGTGAATTTTAAAGTGTCAGTATTTGTTAGAAAGTGTACATTTAAATATGAGAATTACCCTTAAAACCAAAAATTTATGTAAGGCATGACTATGAATTAAAACAAGTGGTTGAATTAATTGCAAATTTCTTTCATAATCATGCTTAGGCTATGCTTCTGGCCCGACAGTGCTCTGACAGTCTCAGGAAACCGAAATAGACAATGTGTCCTCTTTGTGTGTGTGTGTGTCTAGTTACCCTAGAAACCGTAATCTTTATCTCTGAAGCAATGGGGAGCTGTGAAGGAGGCAAAGCCACTGGAATTTCTGCCAGGACCTCTCCTAATCCTACTCTTACTTTATCAGACATTTAGTAAATTACTTAATGCTTGTGTATTAGATGAAGTTCATTAGATATTTTGTAATCACTGTGTGGAATTTGTGGGTCATAGCCCAGGCTGTGATTCAGGCGTAACATTTATGGTTGACTGTGTTACTTAATTGCGATTATATATTTATATAAGCCAGAGTCACGAATACAAACTAAGATTTTACAAATCTGCAGCTCTTTCCATGAGATTGCAACATCTCTCATCACATTTCATCCCAACAACAGGTTCATGAGGGAGCAAAAATATATAGTCCCAGCCTTGGGCTGGGAAGCCAAGGATGGGGGATTTGTTGAAGGATGCAACACGAGTTACAGCAGAGCCTCCTCGGGTCTCCTGGCACCTTCTCCTGGAGACACTGCATGCACTGTGCCAGTCAACAAGATGTCAGGCAGCTTTGTGAGACTGACTGTGAAAACTTGTCAACTCATTCAAGTTGTTAATTGGCTTGAAAAGGGGTTAAACTATTTACAGAGATGTTGTCTCCCAAGACTAACAGAACTAAGGGGAGACTTGCCACAAGGTAAACACAAGAGAGCTGGCTTTTTATATAGCCTTGAAGGACAATAGTTCTTTCAGGCAGATGGTTACTCTTTAGCTAAAGAGTGCTGATAGGAAGCAGACAGGTTCGGGGAGCTGCTGGTAGCAGACTCAAAATGTTATCCTGCTCCTCGGCATCCCTACGAGGAATAGAGTAGAACGGTTAGAGTTGGAAGGGACTTTGAAGATCATCTAGTTCCAACCCCCCATGCCATGGGCAAGGACACCTCCCACTAGACGTGGTTGCTCAAAGCCTCATCCAACTTGACCTTGAATGTTTCCAGGGAAGGGGCATCTACAACCTCTCTGGGCAACGTGTTCCAGTGCCTCACCACACTTGTAGTGAAAAATGTCTTCCTAATATCTATTCTAAATCTACTGTCTCCCAGTTTGAAGCCATTACCCCTCATCCTATCACTACATGCCCTTGTAAAAAGTCCCTCTCCAGCTTTCTTGTAGGCCCCTTTCAGATACTGGAAGGCTGCTATAAGGTCTCCCTGGAATCTTTTCTTCTCTTCTCCAGGCTGAACAACCCCAACTCTCTCAGCCTGTCTTCACAGGAGAGGTGCTCCAGCCCTCTGATCATCTTCACAGCCCTCCTCTGGACTTGGTCCAAAAGGTCCATGTCCTTATATTGGGGCTCCAGAGCTGCGTGCAGTATTCCAGGTGGGGTCTCACAAGAGCCGAGTAGAGTGGTGGAATCAGCTCCCTTGACCTGCTGGCTGTGCTTCTTTTGATGCAGCCCAGGATACGGTTCGCCTTCTGGGCTGCAAGCGCACATTGCTGGCTCATGTTGAGTTTCTCATCTACCAACACCCCCAAGTCATTCTCCTCAGGGCTGCTCTCAATCTGTTCTCTGCCCAACCTGTATTTGTGCATGGGATTGCACAAATCCATGGAGAGGTGCTGAGCAAAAGAAAGATGCAGGTCAGGCTTTTTATCTTAAAAGAAATAGGCTTTCTTTTCCGTTCCAAAAATGGAAACATACTGTCTTACAAATACTAGAAGGACCAGTGTAAAGCCTGGCGGTTGCTGTGAAGGGACTCAGGCAATGCAGATTTTCTCCTGGGGCGAATGGCTGGCTGGAGTGGCCTGGCTTAGGGTATGGGAAGTGGCTGGGTGAGAGGAGGTTGGTGGGTTGGTGGAAGGGTCCCTGGGCACACAGGATTGTGATCCAGCTTTCATTTCCGTGTCAGCTTACCCCTTACTTTCCTTCACTCCCATCTTTGCCCTTTCAGCTGGTTCCTGCATAAACTCCTCCTAGACCCATCGCCCCAGCTCATACAGTTAGACAGGGAAAGCAGCCAGTTTTGAAGAAGTTAGGAGGAAGGGAGGTGAAAAGCTTTTGGTGTCATTTGCTTACATGTTGCCATTGAATGGAGTCCAGGAGCTGTATCCTGCAGCCTGATAATCCTGCAGAGGATCTGCCTTTGTCTCACTCTACCTGAATAGCAGAGCTTTAGCCCCTTTTTCACATGGCTCGCGGCTATTAGCTGTTTGCAACCCTGTTTGGCACAGGCCTGTATCTAGCTGTTTCTGGTTAACTTTGCAAAAACCCTGAAAATACTCATGTCATAAGGTAAGATTCAATGTGTTGTGTTAGCTAGTGTTTTGTTAGCTTTAAAAGGGTTAGTCATCAGTGCTGATGTATGCCCTCTTCTGTTTGGCCGAAACATGCCTTTCATCTTTGATCCTGCAAACCAGGTTCTGGAACAGTTGGAAGCATGCAGATGCTCTCGCAGGGACTGCCTTGCCCTGCTTACAGGCATCCAAACACCCGCCCTGTTACCGGGGGTTTATGTCAGGGTTTATTAGCTACTTTGCATTTTCAGCAAATTGATTCTCATTGATAGAAACAGTTCCCTCCTCCCCACCAGATGAAAATACCACCCCTTTAGACAGAGTAGGTAAGTCTGTCTTTCCTCACCTTATGTTTTTTGCAGATGTTTTTTTACCAATCTCCTTGTGATGGACATTTAGTTTGCTTGGTTTTCTATAGGAAAGTGGAAGTTTTTTTCAAGGTGTGAGTTGGCAGCCGCCAGGAAACCCACCTGTGTGTGTCCTCCTGGCTGCAGCATCACAGCAAAGTGGGCACTGCAAATTGGAGGGAGATCTGCTGCAGTAAAAAGCAGCTGTGTGTGGGAGATACCCTGGGTGTGCAGCCCGGGACGCAGAGGTGGAGGCATTGATAGTACAAGTGGTGACTGTGGCACCTTGAGAAATAGAGGAGCTTTTTTCCAGTTGGAGCAGACCTAACATAAAGCCTCCAAAACACTGAAAGAAGATAGTTTCCTAGGGACCCAGAGGATACTTTGTGTGGTTTCTTCAATGCTCAGAGTTGCTGGACTAGTGGCCAAGGCTGCAGGAAAAATTACATATTTTTCTGAGTCACAGTCTTCCTCCAAGAAAACACAGTATGTCCAAGCACCTCCACTTTGCTCACCTCATGCAGTCCATTTTGGTGTTTCTATTTAAAAGTTTTTTTATCTGATGCTATAACAAAATATGACTTTATTGATCAAAAGCCTGTAGGTATCTACGGTCTATCTTGCTTTCAGGAAAGGGTAGGGCACGTTCACCTCAAGTCTCTGCCTTGTTCAAAGTCATGTCGAGCTGCTGCTTGGCCTTGCTTGCCCGGAACTATGGACAGAAAATGGAGAGAAACAACCTTACTGTAATTGCTGGCCCTGGTGGACAGGTGGCTCAGAGCTGATTGCAGCCGCAGAAACTGAGGATGCAGCTCTGCATCCTGACTCTGTACCAAGGCTCAACTTCAGATAACTACAAATGCAGCTGCCAATAAGCTGAGGCATGTTTTCTCACTCCTTGCAGCTAGCTTGGTCCTTGGAAGAACAAGTCATTTCTTTCTCTTGCTCCAATCCTTTTCAAAGTTGCAAGAAGGAAAAATATTTATGGTTTTAAAAAAAAATTAAAAACTGTGATATGGGCTTCATAAACTCAGAGGTAAACTAGCCAGCTGTTTAGACAATTGTACAGTCAAGCTCCATAACAAGAATATTTAAATAAAAAGACATAAGGGTAATCTTTCATTTAGTTGGAATAGCAAACAGTGGATTCATTTTGGTCTCTAAAATAGTTAAAGGCTTTTTTTCTTGTTTTTGTTGACCTATTCTGGTTAAAAGGTGTCCTATAAAATGCCTTAGCTTTCCCCCTGCCATTTAGATTAGAGCTCAGGAAGACATTCTTCACTGTGAGGGTGGTGACGCACCAGAACAGGTTGCCCAGGGAAGTTGTGGAGGCCCCATCCCTGGAAGTGTTCAAGGCCAGGTTGGATGGGGCTTTGAGCAACCTGGTCTAGAGGGAGGTGTCCTTGCCCATGGCAGGGGGGTTGGAACTAGATGGTCTTTAAAGTCCCTTCCAACCTAAACCATTCTATGATCCTGTGATTCTATCTCAGATGCAACCTTTACCCTACAAACATGTCTGTGTGTCCTTAACTTCACGAAGCCTGAGTACTTCTATTAACTTCAGTGGATTCATTCAGAAACCATAATGTTAGCATGCGTTAGTTGCAGAACTGAGGCCTATGCTAATAGGAAATAATTTCACGATGGAGCACTGCAGGGTACCGATATAAAGGGTTGAGGGATGGCCAAAGTCTTTAATTTTTCTGTTGAGGGAATTAAAAGATTGTTCCTGTGACAAGCAGAGATTACCTGCTCCTAAGGGTGTTTGAACAACAGAACAGACAGAAAGCAATTAAGATGCTTTGAAAAATCCTAATACTGAGCATAGAAACAATACAATTTTAGTAGTTTTATGTTGTCATTGTTAAAATTTATTTAGCATTCTTTTCTAGTTATGCTATATTAGTTTCTATACAGGATAAAATGCACAAATATACTCTGTTTGCTGAAATTTCCCCTGTCTAAACACTGGTATGTGAATTTAAAAAAAAAGTATAAAATAGTTTCCAGCAGGTTGCCAAGAACTGTATCAGCAGAGAGGTAAATGACATTACTTTTTCTTATCTGAATGAATAGGAGGAGACTAGCTACTTAGTGATCTTACAGCCCAGTCTGAGAGTTCACAATATTTATGAAGAATTAGGTGCAAAAGTGTTAAATTTCTTTCTTTCTGTTCTTACGATCATGACAACTAGTGATCTACCCATTCTCTGTTGCTGTTGAACATCAGCAGCACCTCTGATGGAGACATGCTCAGTGAATGTGCTGTTAGCACTGGGCATATCTTGGGATCAGGTGCACAGACTAGGCCTACCGTCAAGCTGTGGCAGACAGTTGTAGCTCTAGTCAATCCTGCATGCATTAATCACCTTACAAAATGCATCAGAGTGGTTACAAGAAATCCTGCGGCAGGCACCTGTGGCGTAACTAACCTTCCTGAGAAGTTTCTCTTTGCTTTCCTGGATATAAAAGGGGTTTCCTTGAATTCACCTGGATTGAGTACTGCCTCTCCCACAGCAGCCTGTGACCAGTCTCAGAGTTGCTCTGTCCGCCAGCGGCCAGGAAACCCTCTGCCTCCACCTCATGTATCACCTGAGCCTGCAGCAAGGGGCAGAAGATCTCAACCCAGGACCTGTGTGCATGCAGGACCTGGAAAATGGTGCATATAATAATTTTATAGTTTTATTAGTATAAAGAGCTGAAAATGAGTGTCTACCCAGCATGTTTAAGTGTCACAGAGTCACTGAATCCCAGAAGGGCTGAGGTTGGAAGGGGCCTCTGCAGATGGTGCAGTCCAACCTCTGCCCCAGCTCCCAGCAGGTTGCTCAGGGCCGTGTCTAGTCAGGTTTGAATATCTCCAAGGACAGAGATGCTACAACCTCCCTGGGAAACCTGTGTCAGTGTTTTACCACCCTCACAGTAAAATATTTTTATTTATGTTTAAGTGGAATTTCTTGTATTTCAGTTTGTGCCCATTGCCTCTTGTGCTGTCACCGGCCAGTGGTCTGAAGAGTCTGGATATGGCTCCACACTCTCCCATCAGGTCATTGAGTACATCTTTTCAATTCAGCTGTGTTTTAAAAATAGACAAATGTTTCTCTTTTTTAAGTCATCTGCTGAAATGGCGTTATAGTAGGAAAGATGTTTTATTGAAGTTGTTTACAATGAATGCGTGTGGTTTGCATAAGCTAGAAGAGGCTAGCTATGACCCATCTAACCAAGATTTGGTACTAAATTAAAACAAGAATAATATGTTATAATATAGCTGCTGGATTCAGAATCTCTTGTAGAACAGGGGGTATCTATTAAATTACAAACTCCATGCATTGTGTCTTCTTTCACCAGGATTTTTACTATACGAACCCTGAGTATATTAACCATGTATATGAGCTTCAGAGATATAGTCTGCTGCTCTGCCACTTAAAATATATTTTCAGAATTTAATAAAAGAAGGATCAGTCTTTTTATTATAAGGCAGACACCTAGAAATCAGTATTATCTTGTAGATAGGCTCTATCATTCCAATGGATGAGGTAGGTAATCTCCGGGGCAGAGGAGTTCCTAGCAAATACACTAAAATACTTAAGGTTTGGAAGGAAAATCTTTCTTGTTATTAGCAGGTAAATGTCCCATTCTGCCAGTAGCTGAGATCTTGTTTCTGTATCTTTTTGGTAACATAGTGCTCACAAAAAAGTTTGTAGGCAATGTGTGAAACAGAGCAGGAATTACATAGACCTATAGCCAACAAAGTACAAAACTTGCTCGCAGTGCATTGTTATGGCACTCATATATTGGAGGCAGAGAATGTGTTGCTGCATGTTCTAATATGATGGTATGAGAGGCTTTGTTAGGATGAATAAGTTTATTAGCAAGTGAGTAAATAGTGTATTGTGTTTGACACAGAGTAGAGGAGATGGTTTATTCACCAGCCCAGTGTGTAGAAATGAAATGCAAATCCTCAACAAAGGCATCAGCCCTTATGAAAATAATGATTCCAGCCCTAAACCTTCCTGTTGTGTTTCAGATCTCTGCACCTACACTTTGGACTCAGTCTCGAAAAAACACGTGCGCACTGTTGTGCAGCTGGAAGGTGGCAACAATGGTGCTGTTGGGATTTTTAAGATAAAAAGATTGTTTTTATTTAACTGGATAGTTGTAGCCAAATACCTCATATTTCTGTAAGGATCTGGAAGGAAAAAGTGCTGCACAGCCACCACATGTTATTAGCTAAATCATGAAACCAAACCTACAAAAACAGTTTGCCATGAAGGCAGGACAGGCCGTCAGATAGTTAGCTGCTGGTTTACTGGTAAATTAAAAAGTGGATGAGTTAACATGTGTTATAGATCAGAAAGAGAGAACTGATTGTGTTTTGTCTTGACTGTGCTGCTGGCATTGAGGAATATTTCCAACAATACTCCTGAAAAAAAAAAAAAAAGGAAAAATGTGGAGTTTGCCTTGACTGTGGCCATCGTCCACAAGCATTCTCTCAAACAGGTCTATGTGGGTAAGGAGATCTCCAGAACAGTGAGAATTTTCTAGGGAACAGCGTTTGCAGATTCAAGACTCAGATTTGTTTTTGTTTCCCTTTTCCATGAATTGTAGCCACAGCCTTCCATTTGTTGTTTTTGTCCCCTCATGGTTTAAAAAAAAATTATTTTTGCCCAAAAAATCGAGTGCTATTTCTTCAAGATATCCACCGTTTACATGTTAATTTTTTTCTCTTTGCATTAAAAAACCATGATCATAGTGATACAGGCCATAGCTACAAAGGGATTAATGAGCTGTAGAGAGTTGCTAGGTGTATCCAATCAGTGCACATCCAATCCCATTGTCCTCTGATCATACGCAATCTCTGCAGTCTTCCCAACCCGGTGCCTTTTGTTCAAAAGCCCTGCTGGACGTGTTCAGGAACTGGAATCTCTTTGCCTCCAATGGAACAATCTCCAACTTGCTGGTGATGTTGAACTTGGCACTTAAATTAATTTAAAAACTGGTCTTTATTAGCTTGAGAAACTCAAAACCTCTTATACTTCTATTTCTCCCCCAAATACATAAGTTTTTAAATCTACAGTAGTGTCTGCACACTGCGTAAATGTAGCATTATGCAAAACCATGTTCTTTGGTCAGGACTCATTCCTGACTGCAAAAGCAATGAGATTCAAGGTCTAACAGTTATTGCTAAAAATCTTAAAGGTACATCCCATAGAATCAAGTGAAAACTTCATTTTTTGTTACAAAGACTAAAAGGGTGGAAGCAACTGACTGTTCTTGTCATATAATGTCTAAAGGATAAGAAGAAGTCTCTCCCATCTGGAGTCAACTGTAACTCTATACGATTTAATCAAATTATCTTGTTTGTATCATACCATTGCCTTTAAATGTTAATTGTTGACCATGGTAGAGAACACGTCTCAGCCGTTCTCCCCTGTTTCCGTGGCAATGTGGTTACTTGCGAAACACCAAGTGATGGCTAAGTGTGGCTGGGAACTGAAATTCAGAGCTTAAGAGACCCTCCCAAGGATATACAACTAGTTAGATGTACAGCTGACTTGAAAGGTCACACTGATACCTAAGCAAACAAAAGCCTAAAGAAGCTTTTTCTTCTTCTTTGGGCCTCTTTCTTTACGTTTTAGAGGCATTTTTCTGGAGTAGCCTTCACAAATATCCCCCGTTTCCAAGACAGAATTTTTCTTTACCTGGTGCCTCATGCTTACCTGCTTTGAATAGGCTCATGTTTTGTGTCCGGTTCATGATAGAGTATTGAATAGTCTTGGCTAAAGAATGGTTGGTACTGCGTGACTGTACCTGCTGTCGGCAAGGAGGAGTTTGGGCTGTATGTGACTGCCGCTGCAGAACCTGACAGGGTTGTGCAGAGGGGATGCTCTGCGACCTCTGTATGCTCTGCCCTGTGAATAATGGAAGGATGAGGCTTCATAACTTTTTGACTGTTTTGGCTGCCAGAAGGGGATGGGGACTGTGATGTGCTCTAAAGGGAAGGTGGGACTTTGTTAGGTACTGCTGGGAAACATACTTTTTGGGAGAATTTGGGAGCAAAGCAAAGAGGCTACTTGTTTCCCAGAGGAGAAACAAAGGGCTGAGAAAGTGGTGGGATGAGGAAATGTTTATGAAAGGTGGCCTTTGTCAGCAATTTTCACCTCTTGATTGATGCTGGGCGTTGGAGTGACTTACACAAACAGAACAAGCTGCGTGGCATTGCACTTTGCTGACTTTAACCACAGTAGGGTTTGCCTTTTGCAGGTTGTGATGAGTTTTTGATCAGTGAATTGAAATAGATCATTCCTCTTGGAAAGTATGCAATGAAGAGGTAAAACATCCCTTTACAAGAACAGAACTTGCTAATTAATCAATAATGTATATAAATCAGTACTATTTAGGAGAATGTGAATTGCCCTGGCAGAAAGTATGCTTAGACCTGTTGTAACAGTTAAGCGCAACAGATTACTGGTTTAATTTACTGGCAAACGTGTAGCCCATGGGTTCTAGTTTGCTCAGCCGTGGGAAAAGGCCAGGTTGTCAGTCCTTCTTCTCACCAGGGGACAAGTGTTGACAGCTGAAGATTTACTCGTCTGTCACACTTCCCTGCTATGGAAGAGAAAGGAGTCCAAAGGGAGGATTAAATAAGCAGAATGACTGAAAGGAGATATGCAGGAAGGGCTGAGGAGGCTGAGGTAGAGCTTTCCAAAAGCTAACCTGGCTGGTAGAGAAAGAAACTTCCTAACAGCCACGACTATACAGAGGACAGGGAGGCTTTAAAGCCAGCAGAGATAGGAGACTATGCCTGCTGGAAAAGCAAATGACTATGAGATGGCAAGAGCCAGGAACAAGGCAGAGGGCCCTCTGAAGACCACGAATGTAGTTTTGTGCTGAATTCAGGACTGTGAATGCAACCAGCATAGGGAGCAGCATCATGCAACTGCCCTTGTCTGTGGAGACCTTTTATGCAGCTTCTATTCTGAAATACTCAGCAAGATTCAAGCATATGAAAAAAAGGCAGCTGATTCAGGTACACAATGCAAGAGGTTAAGATGCTTTTGTGTCAGATTTTATCCTGGTTTCATGCCTATCTGCTAAGCTATTACAGTAGTCCAAGGTTGTCTTCATAAAGCTGCATTGTGGTAAGTGACTCTTGCAGTGCATGGTGTTTTGTCAACTCACCGAGTGCTGCAGGTGCTGGGCTGGAGTCTGCACCACTTCTCCAGCAGCTCCACAGGAATGTTAGGACTGCTTGGGCAGGAGACAGGACTTTTGTAGGAAGGGAGAACTGGGGTACGTGGGGGAATAAGTAAGAACGAGGTTTTTAGAAAACTGTGAAATTAACTTCCTTTGGATCGAAGACCCATTAAATTGCCTTTATGCTCACATTTCCTCAACTTCTCTAAACCAAAGCATAACAGCCTGTGTGTATATGTGCATGTATAAATACACGTGTATACCTACAAAGCATCCCTTGCCCTCATACTCAGCTGTCCTTTGCAACACCTGTGCGTGCTCAGCACACTGCTAGATTTCACTCTGTCTTATGCTGATAAAGATGGTGTAAGAAGCTACATAGGACACAACAGACATCTGCATTGTAATTAAATAAATCTTTCTAACCCTGGCTGTGAGGTAGAGAAGTATTATCAAATCAAATACTATATTATACAGTAATCTACTGCAAACATTAAGAGTCCTACATTTATGAGGAAGGATGCTGGGGAATTTTTTTAACAACAAAGTGGAGAGATTTGGCAAGTCCCTACAACATACTGTGGCCAGATCGCCACTTTTTCTGTTCATGGCCTGGACTAACAGAAAGTTGTGTGGGACTAGATAACATTGTTCTATATCTGAGGAATTAAGCCCTGTAGGGAGTCAGAGTATGTTAGCAGAAGCAGTAGCAGCTTGTGCTTGGACTGTACTGACCTATGCACAGTGCTGCTTGATGGCTCAGAGCAGGAAGAGGACTCACTTCTGTCCAGCTGAACAACACCCCACAGACAATTCACTGGATCTGCAAGAACTTACCTTTAACTGATCAGCTGCATTAGCAAAACCTTTTAAGATCTTGCCTTTGGAAAGTCTGATTTTGCAGTTTAGCTTTAGGAGCTAAGAACAGCCCAAACACGCCCCTCTGGCTGAAAACCTATTTTGTGCCCACTGAAATGGATCCCAGAAACCAGATGGTTTCTAGTGTATTTGTTCTTATAACAGGTCCATGAGGGGAGGCTCCATGCTGTGCATTGGCAAAGAGGGACAGAGAGTCTTGTCTACACAAGGTAATTTTACTGACCAATCACTTCAGCACAGGGAGTCACAGGAGTACGGCCATGTAAACTATAATTTGTACTGTCTTACACTGTGATAACAAGGGGTTACAAAGGAACTTTATGGCATGGGATGGAAACAAATCCTCATCTTCCAGAGCCTTTAACAGCATCCGGACTGCCAGACCACCCTTGCTATGAAAACTGATGACCTCAATGGCTACAATGAAACATAAGAAAGTTTGTTCAAAGGGAAATAATGTTGACAACTGAAGATATCACATACATACATTTTCCTAGATCGGTCTGACAGTCATAAAGTTGTGCTAATATTGCAGCTGTGCTTATCTGTCCCTTACTGTCCTTCCCGCTCTCGCGTACAGTATGTCCCTAGACATCTGGAGTATGCCCAGGGTCCCCTGCAGAGTTAACAGCGGAGTGACCTGCTGTGCAGCCAGTGCATGTGAGAGCCCAGGTGTGCTACCATTGTAGCCCATTGTGCACCCCAGCTGGGGCATGGGGCTCTGGTAAGTTCAGTGGTGCTCACAAAGCTGTTAGGAGACACGTGCCTTCCTTCTTACCTTCAGCTTTGTCAAAGGAAACAAGACGTTTCAAAACACAGGCACATGTGAGCTAGTGGATAAATGTAAAACTTCGCTTTTGGTTAGAGCCTAACCAATAATTGCACCCTTGCATTCTCACTCTTTTTTTTTTTTTTTTTTT
>VYXH01005067.1:148400-171409 GCA_013397275.1 Burhinus bistriatus | reverse complement strand
TTTCTTTCCTTTTTTTTTTTTTTTTTTTTTTTTTAATGTCTGTTCTGAAAGGGCTTAAGAAACAGTCTTTAATTAACCAATAAATAGAGTCTCTTGCCACTGAGAAGGAGATTTAGAAGATCCCTTTAATTACTGGAACCAGAGTTAAGTTTGATTGCAAATACATTTGCTCCCTGTTCAAGTGATGTGAGGTTCTGGTAAAGTGTTACGAAAATTTTTCATTAGCATCATCCCTCTACTCCAGCTGAAGCTGTTATTACATAAAGAGAGGACTTGTTTAAATCCACATATCCATGTAGTTCTGTTGTTCAAACTGGAAAGTCAGGTGAAATTGGATTCACATGATGGCTCATGAAATTTAAAGCAGTCTTCTCATGGCTGATTTCTCCTTGTTATGCAATTAATGCCTTGCAGTGTGTCTTTACAGTCCAACTGTACAAGCCAGAAATTGACCAAGAACCCTGTTATATTAAATGGATGCTCTAGGTCAAGGTTTATAAGTCATTCCAAGAACTTCCTAGCTGACAACATTTTTCTAGGACTCCAGATCGTGACCTGCTTGCCTTGTCTTCCAAGTAAGCACTGAAGCCTGTCAATGTATTGCTATTTTCCTCCCATGCTTTGGCCCCCCTGCTTAGGTATATAAAATTATGTTAATCCTGCTTCTCTCAATGCCCCTCCTTTTTGGAACCATCTGGTTTAAATTTTGCTTACCTGCTTAGTGGGAAACAAGTCTTCTCTGCCTGACTGCATAAGGAAGTCACAAGTCATTAACAGCTTATGTTAAAGTACCTGGTGGGAATATGTACTCTGCCTACAATGATATGTTTTCCTAAGGTGGGAAAAAAATGTATCGAATACTACAAACTAAGAATGATGATTGAGTTAGAGAGATAGCTGTAGGACTTTTCCCTGCCCCCAAAATCATTTACAGTTGCCTGGAGAAACTCCAAACTGGTGTGAAATAATTCCATTTGAAACATCAGATCCTCTACAGCAGCAGCTTCAGTGGAGTTGCTTGCTCTCAAAGCCAAAAGCTGTTGTTAGAACAGGTTTGACCAGTTACTGCAATTCAGAGCACAGTTTAAATAGTTATATAGTAGCGTTGCTGGATTAATCTGTGTGAAAATACCCCTACTGCTCTCATCACCACCACAATGCACTAGCATGAACCTTTACCTCTGTTTCAAGAGTTATTGAGCAGCATTGGTGCCTAGGGTTAGCCCAATCAATGCGTCAGCAGCAGGAGTGCCTAAATCCCCAACTCTAGAAGTGTGGGATTGAGAAAAGCTAAGGGAGCAGGAGGAAAATGTTTAACTGGAACAGCTGTGGAAGAACATGATGAGTTCCTGTGGCACTTTCTTCAGGGGAATGCTCTCTCTCCTGCTCTTTCTCTCTCTGTTGCTTCAGTGTGTATGTTAGCTAGCTCTGCTTTTGGATGTAATTTGAAAACAGCTAGCAAATAATGAGCTGTGGAGGAGAGGGCTTTCAGCTCTTACTAATGGCCTAATTATAGAAGGAAAAGAGAGGATCAGTGGGTATTGTTGGACAGGAAGGGAACAGAGGGGGGCATTCAGTAGTAAATGGCGGGGACAACACAGACAGAAGAGATCCAGGCCTGCTGGCTTCACACCATAGCTGGGATTAATGGTTGCAGTATCTCTAGATATTATTAAATACAACAAAAACAAAATGTCATTTCTTACTGTTGTAATACCATACGTCAGGATATTCCACCACACACAATGAGATCTGCCTGGTGCGTGCAGGTGTTCCAACATGGACCAAAGGATGAGTCCTACACCCCAAGCAAGATGTCTAGCATGGGAAACAAATAAAAAGTGTTGTCAGATGCCAAAGTGTAAAGAAACAGTGGAAAGATCAAGTGGAGATACATTTTGGTGGCTCTGCCGTTATGCTGCCATGGAGGAGTTACAGGCATCAGGCCAGAGTTATTGGTTCTTAAATGCTCATTCTGAGGCCTACTGCCTCATTTCCAGTTCTTTTATTCTCCTTAGCAGGACATGATGGGAATGTCCTATTTTCCTTGCTTTTCCAAAATCTGCTCAGAACTGGCTAGAGTGAAAGTGGGTCAGAGAATATATCAACCTCTGATTTGGCCTACCAGCCAGATTGCTGCAACACCGTCTGTCACTGATTTTATCTCAGAGATCTCTACAACAGCTCTTGACATTTTAATATGTTATTCCAGGCTTTATATCGCAAATGTTGATGTGAACTTTGGTTTCAAAGGAATTATGATAAAGTTTTCACCGGAGGAAGAAAAAAGGCTAACAGCTGAAACTGATTTTCTTAGATAAAACAATAGTAGGAATGTTGGTGGCTTAAGATCAGGGCTCATAGATCTCTGGTGAGAATTGACTGAAGGCCCTTGATTCTCATATGTGAGCTGAAAATGGATTTCCCAGTAGGCTGGTGTCAATGTTGCAGAACTGCATGGGAGTTCTCGAACCATGGGTATGTGAAGAAGTCACTGGAGATAACAGGTTACTCTGCATCAGCTGATCTGCAGGTTCCTATATCAGCTCCTCCTCCATGGTAAGGGTGAGGTAGTTTGAAATCGTGTGCCCTTTGATGAAAAATGGACGGACCAGTTTGCATTTGCCAAGTGATACTGTGGGATGAAAACATACATGAAGGGGCAATTTCTGTGGGAAAATACTGATGATTGCTAGCTTGCTATTCAACGATAACATGTTATGTGTCCTTGTCTGCAGCGTCCATGTGAGTACAGAGTACAGAAAGTGTTAATGGCTATGGCAGCTGTACTGTGTTGCGTTGCTCTCTCATGTGAAGAGATCCATAGTAGTGGGACCTAAAGCGGTTACTGCTTAAGATATATCTTCTCCTGGCTAGAGGGAAGATGAGTGCTTCCAGAGCTATTAATCCAGTTTACTTTGAGCAGTCACCATGATGCCTGCTTCTGTCTCATTAGTACATTGGCTGCTAATGTCCTTTAAACGTAAACTCCATACAGAGAAAAACACAAAGAATTCCTCACCTCTTTGAATCTTTTTAAAAATTGCAACTATTTCCATTTAAAATATTTGCTCTTGCTCAGCCCTATCCTAACAGTCATCAGGCTGGCTAGATAAGCTATTAGTCTTTCATGTATATAATATGCTTTTGGCCTGAAGCAAAACTTGAGTTGCTCAGTAATGTCAGGAGAACCACACTAAAATAAACATCCACTTCTGATGTCATTTCTCCAAGGCTTTGCTTTGTGTGCAAAATATTTGAAGTCCAGCTGAAAGTTGGGATGACTTCTTCAGGCAATGGCTTCTGCTTTCCTGTTAGGAAGAGATGATTACAAGGATTATCACTCAAAGGGACAAGGCGCTGATTCTCCTCTCATTTCCACCAGCCTGGATCAGGACTAATTCTACTGACTTCAAGGATTTAGTGGCTATGAGGGAAGAATGTGGGTGAAAAGGTGCTCATAAAGCTGCAACAGCATTTTGATGCAGATTAGCACTGTTAAACGCTAGCAGTCTGCTGTTGCCAGCGAGTGGCTTTCTAGAATTAGCCAGGGTGCCCTAAGCACAGCAACAATCAAGAGTTCACTTGCACCAGGGCCAGGCTTTTAAAGGGATATTTGATAAATGTACACCAGAGTCTTGCCCTGCTCGACCTGTATTGACTTTTGAAAATCCACTTCTTCTGTTCTGTTTTGCTTATAAGTTTCTCAAGCATTGATCTTTAATGGTGGAGTTTAACTTTCACTTCCTATCTCACTTCCATCCTGTCAAATACAGTTTCAAATAACTGGAGCCACTTGTCTTTCATGATCAAAGTGATAAAGAGACTTGTATTCTCAAGCTTTCTTGGCAACATGTCAAGAACAAACCCTTCTTGTGTGTAATATATAATAATATGATTTGTTGCATGGACTGTACCTGTTTGAAGAAAGGGTAACTGTGTACATTTTAGGATGGAGATACAGTTTAAGGAATGCAGGAAAAACTGAAATCAGACACATAGAGACTTGATGTTGCTATAGGGAAACAACAGAGAGTCATACACTATCAGGTCAGATAGGACCGTATGATCTCGTCATTTGACTGGCTATACAATTTATGCTGCAGAATGTCATTTAGTATTTGTTGCAGTGAGAGTTACTTCTACCCTTCATGAGCTTTCCCGATTAGTGATAATTGCTAATTGCTTAGCAATTTATTTAAATTCAATGGCAATCGAATAAAATACAGAGTAAATTTACCAGTCATTTTCCTGATTTCATACGCTGTGGGGTTGGTGACCTGCAAACCCCTTTATGATCCCTGTGTTGTGAGAAGAACTCAAGGGCTGAAGTCATGGTGCCCTCTGAGTCTCAAGAAAATCCACAGGTCAATAACCTTTTATTTCTGAGCTTTTAACTGGCTCTAGTGGGCCATGAAGACCTAAATGCCAGCTCTTTCAGATTCCTGGGAAGCTTCAAGACTCTTGAATCTAATTCTCTCTGAGAGTTTTGCTCTCATATATTCAGGTCACTGATGCTGCAAAAGCAACTCACAGCCATGTGTGAGGGGGAAGCTTCGGGACATCCAGTGCTGTGCAGCTAGCACTACACAATGAATTCAGGACAGTCAAGTAGCTCAGGAATTATACTTCTGCCTGCGAGTAACTCATAACTGTGTCTCATCTAACTGTGCGTTTCCAGGGAGAAGAGCAGTGATGCAGATTCCTCATGTGTTTTAACTGGATGAGTCTAATCAATTCACTAGTCACAAAGGAGCTTCTCTTGCAATCATCTGCTGTGTTCTCCATTATAAACTCTGCTACTTTCTTTTTAGTCATCCTATCTTTCCCCTTCTTTCGAAGAATGGCTCATTTAATTCTACTAAAATCAATGGCCTATTCTCCTAACTGTTGTATTAATTTCTATTCTGCAGGATTCCAAAAAATGTTGCAAATTGCCTCAGGGACATTTTGAAGACAACTTCAAGACATTTTGACTATGAGGGATGGAGGGTGAAACTAATTGTGTTCAACACCACTAGTATGCAGCCACTCTACTGGTGGAGAGAAAGGCCACAGGAAAGAATAAACATGCTATCCTTTTTTTGGCCAAGGATATAAAGGAACAACTTTTTTTTTTCTTCCAGAAAACTGTCTTGAAATCAAACAGGACCTCCGTCTCTTGCAATCCAGCTAGTGGAATGGAAGTCAGAAGTTACTGAAAAGGTTGAAACTGGGAGTGGACCTTTCTGATACTTGTTCACTTTTTTGAACACAAACATCCATACTGAATGGGGAAATACTGTCATACAGTGTTATATTCTTTTATTCTGCTTTTCCCTCCACCATCAGTTAAAGCAATCATTCGCCTGCTGTGTGGCAACTGTTTCCCCCCTGTGCCCCAGAGAAGGGAAGATCCCATGGAAATGGCAGCACCCATCTGCACCGATTGCTCCTGGTGACTACCGCAGTGAAAGTGTGTGGGAACATCACACTGAGGCCACCTCAGGGACCTCCTTTAAGATCAATCCTCCCAGGCACTGAGGCTGTAAGCCTTGCTGACATTGCAGCTGAAGACTGCACTGCAAAGCACAGAGGGGCCAATGCACTTGTGTGCACTCAGATGGATCACAGGTACTTTCTAAGTGCCTGCAGCAGTGTTGGTGTAGAGGCAATAGCACAATCGAGTTATGGCTGTTATGTCAAAGCAGATCAGCTGCTGGCCTATGCTCCTTTGTTGGCTGCTCTGGAAGGCCTCCTCTTTCAGTATAAATGTGTGTGAGATACTGCGCTGTCATCCTTGTATCCAGGAGGTCTTGCCTTCAAATCAAAAAGTTAAATCTCATTTCCACATTTAAAGGTTGACATCCCTCTCATCTTTGTACCTTAAGTAAGTTGGTACATGTGTTGAGCTGAGTTCTGTGAGATTAGAAAAAGTTATTTTTACCGGCTAAGGAGGCCGTGGGATGTCTGTTGTTGGATGTTTTTCAGAACAGGTTAGATAAACATCTGTCAGGAATGGTTTAGGTAGAGCTGAGCTTGCCTTGGGGCAGGGGGACAGATGAGGTGACCTCTTGCAGTCCCTTCCAGTCCTATTTTGTACGATCCTCTGCTTCCTTACAGGAATGCAGTCAGTGTCCAGTTTGTGCAGAACAATTCACACGTTCATTGTGGCAGAAAAGCCTGAATTCCCGCCTGTAACACCAGTCAGCCATATGGGTTTGGGTGCACTGTGAGACTCGGCACTCAATGCTGCTCCAGCAGGAGGTCCATTCAGTGTGGTTACGGCCTTCAGTGCAGTCGTTCCTGACATCTCATAAGGAAAAAGGCAGGCAACTTCCCAAAAGCTCTTAGGAGCCTGGGGTCAGAATGGCAATTCCACATGCCACAAAATTGCCTGCTGTGGTTATTCGGGGGCTTGCTGGTCACAAGGTTCAAGCAGACCAATTTTCTAGGGTCACACTTCTGGGTTCTGAGTCGCTGACGAAGGTAGTATAACAATTAATTGATCTTTTCAGGTTTGGCTATCTGGGTCACTGGAAGCCAGTTAGTTTCTAGGGAGTCTTTCAGGGCCATGGGATGCTAAAACATCTATGGCCCTTTTGTGATGGCCAATTTCACTAAAAGCCTGGAGGAGTCTCAGCTATGGCAGCTCAACCTTATCTTTCCTCCTTGTTCTGAACTGGGGACACGCTGGGGCAGGCTGGTGTGAGCAGCAGTATCTTCAGTGCTGTCCAGACTTCTGGTTGCAGTTCTTTGGCCAAATTCAGGATCAGAGCATGATGGGACACTTGCCATCTTTATCCACCTTCTCCTTATAGGGGCACAGAGCACCACATTTACTGCCCATGAGGAACAAATCTATTTTGTTTTCAATGTTGTAACAAAGGCTGGATCTTCTTAGCAATACTCTTGAAATAAGCTGGATCTCTTCAAGGGAGCCACACAAGTGTCAAGGTAGGATAATCACTAGGTACTATTTAGTTTTGGATTTTAATATGCCATGATTTTTTTTAATGCCCATAGGTATATCTCACGCTGGCCTAGCCAGAGAGAGTCTAAACCAAATCCTGCTGAAACATACAGCAATCTTTCCATGGACTTCGATGGGATGCCAGGAACGTTGTTGCCTGAGACAGACTACTATCACATAGGAAAAAGCCAGGGCCTTAACTTCAAGGGCTCCCACACCCAATCAACGAGACTTTATTTGCATTACAAGCTAAATGGTATCAGCAAAGTGTAAGGATAAACTTCTGCCTGTCTCAGAGAAAGCTCTTACTAAGGCTGAGTTGGAAAATTTTCCTGTCACGAGAAGCATTATTGTAAAATGCTGATTTGTTGAAAAGAAAACTTTCTCGAGAAAGTTTTGTTAAATTTATGGCTGGAAAAGTCTTCTCACAGAGGACTGGGACTTCAGGAGAGGGTGACAGAGAAAAGGGGGAGGAAGAAATGGGAGAGCACATATATCTGATTCTACTGGATCAGACAAAAGATCCTATTTTCTGTCAGTGCTTGGAACTAGATGACCATGGAAAGAATTTAAGAACAAAGGATGTTATGTGGTGATGCCATTCTTTGCATACTCCCCATTGAAAAGCAATGGGAACAGAAAGAAGTTCAGCACATTCAAGGCAGACAGCAGCCCAATGGAGAGGGATCTCACCTGGAGGTCCCAAGCCCAGCCTCAGATCAGATAAAAAAAGCTATAGTCTGGGCTTCCCAGTAGGTGACCACCCTGAAGAGTGTCACTGGCAGTGCGTAAGTGCAGCTCTAACCTTTCATCAAAAATTTGTTCTGATTTAAAAAGAATACATTTTCCAAAACCGTGCAGTTTCCCAGGAAGTAGGATTTGCATACTGTGGCCAGTTCTGGGCTTGTTCCACCACTGCTGTCACATGCTCTCTGCTAGAGTCAGAGGTATCTTTCCCTCTCTGGTGGTAGGGAGCTTTGCACAGCAGTGCTGTCTCCACCACCTCCCTCTTTGCTCTTTCCATCAGATCATCAGATAAGTTTCTTCCTCATTGCTCCTGGGTGTGGTGGTACCATATCAAAAGAGAATATTAGCGCCTTTGATACAAAGGCAGTGCAGCAGTGTGATCTACCTGGGTAAGAAAATAGTACCTATTAATAACGAGCAAATGTTAAGAGCAACATCTCTCACAGTACGGGCAAATGAGTTGCACAGCTCTTTGCTAAGTAGGAACATATTAGGACTGGGAAACCTGTATTTCTGTTCCAAGGTCTTAGGTAAGTCCACTTCTGTTCCTACCTGCCTCTCCATGCTGGCCCATCAAATGGTCTGTTTCCCCTTTCAGAGTTTAGTCCCTTCCCTAGGGGATCAGAGAAGATATTTCATTGGCCTGGTGACCTGGGCTGGGTGTGATTTTGGAACAAAAAATTTCTGTGAAATTATAGCCACATCATTTTACTCTCATGGGCTACTTTTCTGATATCTTTGAGTATATATTTTTGTCGTTAATATTTTTTTGCTAGATTTTATGTAACTGAAGGACACAACAAGAAAAAACATATCCCTTTTTCCATCGTAAAGAGCAATTTTAATTTTTTTTTGCCAACTTGCACTAAAATCTTATATGTATTCAGCAGCAGAAAAACAGTTTGGAGTGCAAAACTGAAAAGTGATGTGTTGCTAATCATGCAACAACATGGATCAATATGTCTTTGATTTCTAGCTGGCTTTAGAATGACACCTTGAAACACGATATTGATGGGCCTGCAGTTAATGATTTATAGTCTCCAAGTGCATTTTTTTTTTCTGATATCAAATAATACAGTAAAAGACTGTAATGGGAAAAGTTACAGTCGAAGGTATTATTGACATGTTTCTGCACATGTTTCTCTTCTTGATAAAATACTTTTGTTACCCAGGAGATTTCTCCCTCACTCCAGAAATGTAATACTCAGGTTTAACATAAAGTGGCAGGCAAAGCGACATGAGGAAAACACAGGCTCTGCAATGCAAGAAAAGCCATGAGAAATGCACATTCTTGTGTGAGAGATCTTATGTGTGATATACATATTCACACTGTATGGATGACTTGTCAGAGCATTGTAGGTCTGGAGGTAGCAGCAGGGGGTTAAAACAGGATGCTTGACTATAGCACTTTGGTGGTTTAATATGACAAGGTTAGGAATTTAACCCCAAGATAAGTCCCACAAATTATATTTGCGAAATTGTGTCCAAAATAAGGTGGGAATAGAATATGCATGAAAAAGGATAATGTGGGGTAGGGGAAAAGAAAATTACTTGCTAAGGTCTCTGGGCCATGGTTCCTGTCTGCTTTGGTTGTAGTGGCTAAGGAGATTACTGTACCCCTCTCCAGCCACCCTCTTGCCAAAGGGTACCACATTGCACAGCCCTGCCTACTAATTTCTACTACTTTCCACTTGGGTTCAAGTTGTTGGGCAATCCATGGGATTGTCTGCCTCTTCTGAAGTGATAACTTTTGAGTGAGGGCTTGCAGACAGTAGGGGGTTTAACCCATCTCAACTACTGCCATCAAAACCAGCAGGAAATGCAAGTAAAAGCTCAACACCCTCAGGCTGCCAA
This sequence comes from Burhinus bistriatus, assembly GCA_013397275.1. Classification (NCBI taxonomy): domain Eukaryota; kingdom Metazoa; phylum Chordata; class Aves; order Charadriiformes; family Burhinidae; genus Burhinus; species Burhinus bistriatus. The sequence goes on along the minus strand of VYXH01005067.1, from coordinate 161,856 downwards.
AAAACCTAAAGCTACCCCTTTTCTAATCAAAAAGATAAATAGAATTCTATCATTTTACTCATGGCTTTAAGTAATCAACACTGGCACACTGTAGCTCAATGCACTTCTAAACTGTGTATTTTATTCTGCACAGGTAAACTTGAGAAATTCCAACCCAAATTACTTACTCGCAGACTCTCCTGCAAGACTTGCACTATAGAGTCACCAGAAGTGACTTTGAATGACAAAATATTTCTGTTGTTCTTGTGAAAAACCAACATGTTACACAGCCTGCCCTTTCTTCCAAATCACCTGATATAGTTTAATATGCTACCCTGAAAAATTATTTTTAGTGATGAAGATAGTACCTTGTTGTTATCTGTGGAATGCAGGAAGTGCAATGACTAATCCTTTAGTCAGTCATTCTTCTACAAATTCTTCAAACCTGTAACAATTTCCCATTATGTCATTCTTACTAAGACAGATGTGGTGGAGAGATAAGCCTTGGGGAAGAAGGCAAAGATGCAGAACAATCTTAAATGCAGAGTAACCTATAGACATTGCCCCTTACTTATAGTTTTTCTGTTTTACAATAATGGATCCTATGCATTAGATCCCATATCCTTAAGACATGAGGAATGAAACAAATGAAAATGTCAATTGTTTCATATGCTGGTAAGTTATGTACTTTTAAGTGGGTTCTGCTGCTCAGCGAAACAAGTTTTCTCTGACAGATTGCTCTGCTACTGTATTTGATTTCAATTTCCCACTGAATAGCGCCAAGTGAAATCTGTTATGCTTTAAGTTGTAATATGACTTTCTCCAGCACTATCCTCATATCAATCATCTCAAGCCTTTTTTCAGCTAGATGCTTAAAAATGAAATTAATATAGGACCCATATTTCAATCAGTTACAGGCCAAACTCTGGGCAAGTACCCTTATGCCCTTCACGAGCACCAACAAGGAGAAATCGGAGAGTAAGAATTAAAACAATTTCAGCATAGGGACCTAACCTTGCTGCGTATTCCAGAGATACCCTGCTTGGCCCCAGTGAGATACCTTATGAGGCATCTGACTACATTTACCTCATTGCAACTGAGATCATCGTACCTTCAAAATAGAAACCTACTGTCTGGAGGAATTTGTAGATTGCCAGACTTTTTGTTTGTTCTCTTCAGATTTGTTTGTGCATCATTTTGGAGAAAGTTCAGATAACTTTTTACTAGCAGAAAGCAGCAGGAAAACTCCATTTCAGAGAACCCAGCCTGCTGACTGCTGAAAAAGCTTGTCTTCTTGCAGCTCCGGGGATGCAGAAGTGAGTGATCATATGAGGCATGGGTTGTTCTTGGCTGCTGTCTGGCTTAGTTCACACTGGGAAATAGATGGGGGGGGAGCCCTGAAGTGAATGTGGTGGGGTCGTCCCTGCAGATTTCCTTAGTGCACAATGGGAACAAAACCCAAGGGAGTCATCAGCTGACACAATGAGAAAGAGTCAATGAAAAGCGCAGACCTAAGGGGATGATATTTTCCTAAGCTTGTATGGACTCTAATAGCTGCAGCTCACCAGGGTAATCCACATCCTTGCTCTCTGCTTCTGACTTCTAGTGACCCATCGTGTGCCCAGACTGGGCTTCCCTCCCTCTCCTGGGCTACGTAAGAAGTGCTCCAGAAGGCTCTCTTGCTCGTATCGTGGATATCTAGCTTCCCAGAGAGAAGGAAATACCTCTTAATATGAGTATACAAATGCAGAAAACAGCACTAGAGACAGGGTTTTCTTATATGCAGACAATACTATTGCAGTTAGGCTAGTCAGAGTGGAATTAGAAGTTTCATTTAAAGGTATTAATTCTTCCAAAATTTACCCAAAAGTCAGTTCACAAGCCTACTGAAGGAAATGATTAAAATCTCTTGCCATTTGGCAAAAATCACTTTGAAGATCTTAATTTTTCTTGTGGTAGAACGATTCATTTATGATTTCAAAGTGCCTTAAAATAGCTAAGGTAGAACAAAAGAGCTTTGGTGTTTTTTTTCAAAGGCATTTTTCTCCCCGATTTTCCTCACCTTTTACCTATGATGCACTTTGCAATTTTTAATCTATGGAATATTGTAAAGCTGCCACTGGGATCTTTTGGAATCTTTCCTGCAAGTGGCTTATCTGCTCAGCAGTCATTACCTTCAGCCATGTTTCTTTTTCTATACTCTTTCCATTACAATATATTTTTATTTTACTGTATCTTGCCCCTTCAGTGTTAGTATAAGAATTGCTTGCTTTGGAAAGGACTCCTGGCTATCTGTTATTCAGAGTGAGTTGATATAAAACTTATGTTCTGCAGATCCTTTGTTCTTCTTCTGGCCCTGTCACTTCATTGTCCACTGAGTGAGATTATTTCCATAGTATTTGTTTTAGCCACATGATTCCTTCCCCTGAAACTTTCTTGGAAAAACTTGTTCTGTCTATATTGTCTCCTACTATGTTTTATCATTTAATTGTGGGTACCTTCCTTTCTTGTATTGATTTAGTAAACGCCTTATTCCTTGAGATACTCTTTTTCTTGTTTGTGTAGTTCTACGTGTAAGCAGGCAGACTCATGCATTAATCCCTAATAATTTTGGTTCTACAGAGGACTAATTGAGAGCCAATGATTGTAAAAATCATGCTCTGGCATTTATATCACTGTGCTATCTCAGCTCCTTCTGATGTCAAAGAAATCTGTTGGAATGCCTCCATCAATTCCTGCCACAATAGAGGAGCCTTACTGAGTATTTTTACATAGTGGAATTTTCTTTGGTTCTTGTTTGGTTTGGTTTTTTTCAGTGCAGCTTTTTTGTACTTATAACTCATATATTACCCACCAGGAAACATGTGATTCAGCAGGATTATGGGTTATGCAAGTAAAAGAAAGGGAAGTTTACCTCTAATGACAATTTTGTTCTGTTTTTCTGAGATACAATTCTTTTACTTTCAACAATGTAAGATTTGTGATGCATAGGTTATGTGCACAGAAAAACACTATTACTTTGAGAGTTATTCAGTCTAGAATGCTGTTCTCTTTAATTCTGTTCTGTCTTTAGCTTGTCTGTCCCACACATTATGGGCTACATAACTTTTGGTCAAAACAGAGTCTGAAGAAGAGCAAACTGTTTTTGATGACTGGATTACATCCTGGATCCGTTAAAATCAACAAGAGTTTTGCGACTGATTCCCTGGAATTAACTGAGCTATCTACTTAAGGAGGTAATGTAGGTGATCAAAATATAGCTCTTACAGCATTTCTGCCTAAATAATTACAAAAAATGTTTAATTCTTTTCCTATATATTTTGCTTTCTCTGGCAATCAGATCAAGACATCACAGTACTTATGAAGCAACACTAATTCATGTGGACTCTGCAATCTCTACAGTCCCTTGCTGGGCCGTGTTCTTAACTTGCCTCCTTTGCTCTCCTAGAAAATGTGAGGCTAACTGGAGGCAACCAGAGTATCCTGCCCAGGACTAGGAGAACGAATGGATGTGGTCAAACAGAGGCAGCCCATTGTGTGGTTGCACTTCAGCTGAACAGTTCGTGCCTTTCAGCTGTTTTTCCTTTAGCAGTGGACATGACAGTTATATATAGGAGAGGGCTGGGGGAAGCTGGAGCAGAAGCACTTATATGGGACTTCCATATTTCTGTGCTGTAGCCCCAGTCGTGATCATAAGCAGGAGCGCTGTGCCACCTGAGACTGCTGTCGGTATTGCACATGCTCTGCACAGCTGGTTAATACAAGCATAGTAAATTTACTGTGTTTAGAAGGTGGGATTTCTGTGCGTGCCCAAATGCACTGCGTAACACATCTGCTAGAGGCCCAATGCCTTCTGGATATACTGCACAGTCTGTGTATACAAACTGCATGTTCACGTGGACTTTCATGTGGGGCTTCAGGGCATTGGCTGAGTAAGACCTGCCGTCCTGGTGGGGCTGAGAAACGTGCAGGGGTTCTGGTCAGAGGCACTTTACCTAGTTCTTAACTTGTTTTATGTTGCCATTAGCCAATTCTGAATTAATAATTCAGATTAATGTTTTGTCACGTTGGTGCAATTTCTTTGTACAGAACACAGCCGGTGTATCACCTGAGTGTGACTTTATAGTACAGCTTGAAGGTAGATGTAAAAGCCCTTTGTCTCAAAAAGTCAATGTTCAGACTACATGCTTGGCAACAGTAGTTTGGAAAAAGCTGTATAATCTCCCCTCTTATCAAACAGGTTTCCTAAGAACTGGTCTGATCTGAGGCCTCTAGCAGTAGTTAAACTGATTGTTCTGCGATCTCCTACATGTTTGTGTAGCTGTGCTGGCTCATGTTATGGATATGGGAGGGGTGATAATCAGCAGGAGGGCAGATAAGAAAAATCTTTCCCATCCAAGGATGTCGTTCCATATGTTTTCTTCAACAGTGAAGTTAACTTGAGAAAGCTCTCTTCCTCCTCAGCCATTCATTCATTCATTCATTCGTTCTTTCCAACACTCCTCTACAGCCACCACCCCTTCACTGGTGCTGACGGAAGTGCTCATGGGACATGCTGCAAACCCCATTGCAGACAGGACTGCACGGCACAACTGAGGGCATGCAAGGCTATGGCATAGCAGAGAAATGGGCAGTTTGTGGGAGGGATGAATAAGAACTTCTAAACCAGCTTCACCAAGAAAATGTGTTATGAACTACATGCTTCAGCATTGCTAATATAGCCATTCCCACTTATACGCGGCTGCATGAGCCATGAAAAAAGACAGCTTTGTCCAAGAAGTGCGCAGTATACAAGAAAGACATTTTGAATGGACAAAGGAGATGAAGCAAGTTACATATGGACTTGGAGAAGATGGTGAGGCAGAACAGTGACTAGTTATCTGTTTGCTTGGCATGGCTAGAGCTTGGGATTTATGTGAAAAAAACAAGGAGTACTCGGGAAGTATTTGATTTGCTAGAAAGTCATGTCTGGTGCCTTGCTTATACATAGAGAGTCACGGCAGAAGGATTGAAAGGAGTCAGTGAATTGACAAGATGGGAGGGATAAGAGAGCTGTTGCAGTCAATCAGGCAGCATTGCCCAGTCCAAATGGGACTTGCTGTATGACAGATGCTGTACCAAAGACCATCATGATCCTGAGATATTTGCATGGTGAGGTGCAAGGTCCCATGCAGATGTGGTGTGCTGCAGAAAGCCTTGAAGACGAAGTTTGAAGAGAACTGTGCACTGATGGTTATCCCAGTAACGAAGTATTTACCCTAATGAATTCACTATAAATGCCTCCTCTTCAGAGAGTTCATATGCAAACCTCTGAGGTGTGAGAGTGCTCGCGTCTCAGACTAGCTGTTAGAGGCATGTTGGGCAATAGCCTCTCCAGCTTACTCAGAGTTTGGCAGGTAAATTATTTCTCATGGGTACCTGAGCTATTTTTAGATAATGCAGCTGGCACCTTTCTAAAGGCCTGATAATGAATTAGGAATGCTCATCTCAAGCATGTGTATTTGTTGTTTCTTCAAGGCAAGCAAAACTGCCAGGGATCAACAAAGAGATTTATGAGCCTCGCTGGAAGCGGTGGGTTTCCCCAGCATTGTTCTCAGCAGGGATGGTGTAGAAAGGGACGCGCTCCCCTCCTTGTGTGAGCCCTGAGGGGAAGACTTTTGCAGATAGTGTCTATGGGAACCAGTTCTTTAGTACTTGCCTGTCAATAAAATATTCAATATCCCCTCTGGAATTCACCCGCAGACTGTTCCTGGGGATTTAGAAGTGCGGAAAATGATAACAGGAAATAAAAAAGCCACCTCATTTTGGCAAGGGCAGCATGAATTCACCTCTGGGGAGATGGGGAGGTTCCCTGCATAATTTATGGAAAGTTTTGAATAAGGATTTCTTGTCGACAGTTAGAAAAAGGGCTCACTCCCCGTTTTCACTGAATGGCCTTTCTTCCCAATAAGCAATTCTCTCAAAGGAAGGGTAAACCCTCAGATTTCCAGTTGAGCATATGGTGGTAAAGCCTCTCCTTTCTGATTTCAGGCACTCATATGTTTGTAAACTGAATGTCTGATAAGACTTTATTGGATTGTTAACTAAACTATTTTGATGATTGTGATCCTGAGCAGGAGATCAGGATCTCACTGTGGTTGATGCCGTACAAGAACAGGATGAAAAGGCAGTTCCCGTTCCCAAAAAGCATGTGCACTCTAGATGTTAGACAGCCGACAGAGGTGTATAAATGGACAAATGAGCACATCAGAGATCTTGTGGAAGCACACTCAGAATGAAAGACAAGGGACTCGGCCCCTCTGCATCCTAATCCCCAGGTTGAAATTTTTGTTTGCATCTTCACAAGGAAGACTTCTCCAAAGAGAATGAAGAAGGAGCTCTGTGGATGCACATGGGGCATCTTCCAAGAGAAAGGGCACCAAAGGAGAGCAGGATAAGGCAGTAGTCAGGTTATAAGGATGCTATGCAGAAGTAACATCATGGGAGGCTGGCACCCATTCTGTTGTTTGGGATCTGACCCCACTTTCATGCAAATGGCTGGCAAAACTCCAGTGAGATGAACGGGACCTGGCAGGAGCAGCAGAGGCCTGGGGACCAGATGCCATCCCTGAAGTCATTTGTTGGACCTGCCAAGCATCTGGTAGGCAGAGTATCACACTGGCTGCCTGAGAGGCAGCAGCTGGCAGGCTTGTTGGTGCACACCTTGTTCCCATTCTTGAATTCCTGGGTAGTCGGGCCTCCTGCCACATGCATACCAGCTAGTGCCTGGGTGGCTCCACACCAGCTATGTTGCATACACACTGCTCTTCGGCAAACATCATTGTGGAAGTGGGGCTGGGGTTGTAGGACGATAGTGGGGAAGGATCTTGAAGTTGCTGTCGGGAGCACAGGAGACAGAGGGTTAGTTGAGGCTGTCACTGCAGGAGGCAGGGGATGTGGGGAGGAACCGAGGGGTTATGGTGTAGTGTATGTAGGGAAGCTGGGGGACCTTGGAGTGCTGCAGTGAGGATGTAGATGAAGTACATTTACGGCAGTCTGAGTGTGACCTGTATTTGAGATTTATGGTATTGTGTTGGAAAATTCAGTAAACCAAAAATATTGTGACAAAGCAGGAAGAGACGTTAGCAAGATGTGTATAAAAAGATGGGGAGGTGGTGATGAAGGATATGAGAATATTATGAAGTGTAGGAGGTATGGAGAGAAAAGCATGTATTATGGAAAGGATCATATATTGGGAAAGAAGGCCCTTCATGGCCTCCTCCTTATCCTGAATTGAGGATTCTTCAAGCCTTGTCCATACAGACTATATCCAGCCTTGCACTGGATGCTGCCTCTAGAATAAAGTAGGGTTTCTTTCCTTATTTTGAAATAACCGTATGCAGATTAAAAGCCACAGTGCAAGACACAGGCTTTCATAGAATGGATAAAGTATGCCAGTCAGAACTAATCCAATTATAATTTAATTTTTAAAGATTTGTTTCCATTTACCATAATGGTGTAGGCTCCCACTCCTGGCTCTGTCCTTTTCATTTGTGCTTTATCAGAAATGCTGAATTCCCATGCTGGCAGTTGGAAGTACCAGGACACTTGAAAGGAGAGATCCTGTTCTTATGGATTTTTAGTTGCAGTTATAACAGATTTCTGTGCATATGTCCCTGAAAACATGAACACTAGATGATTATTTTTTAATATTTAGTAATTTTAGTTATACTAGTACTTATTGAGGAAGCGTGGCTTGAGAGACAGAGTTGCTTCTTCAGTTGAGGAATGGAACAGTGACTAGAAGACTATAAAAGAAGAGTTTCCTGAGATATCTGCCTTGCCTGCCACTGTGGTGTCTAAGTGACACAAAGCGCAACAACACTGCAAAGAATTTGAATGCATTGCCACCGCCTTCGTCACTGGTGATGTCCTTGTTTACTGCTGACTTTGATCAGGAGTTTTGCTCTGGATTGACTTAGAATATGAGACAACAGTAATTAAAATTACGGTTAGGAAAAATGTTTTTCTGCAAATAAGCATCAGTGCTGGTTAAGACTGCAAGTCCTCCAAAGAAGGGTGAAAACAGGGTCTGATTCAAGTGTGTGTTTGATGCTGAACAGACCCCATAGGAGGATTGTTTTCCCACAACCTTTGTGAGTGACGCTAAACTATTGCTTACTCTCTCTGAGCCCTAGTTTCCTGCCTGAAATTCCTACCTTTGTACATGTCCTGGGAGGATGAACCTACCAAAGGGTGTGACGTCATTTACTATCCTACAGGCAGCCAGAAAACAGGATTCTTTTGGATTATTTTTCACCAAGCAGGGTAAATCAAGCAAAGAAGTTGAGAATGGAGCATTGCTACCAGAAGCCTTGTTCTTCAGCAAAGAAAATCCCTTGGTCCCAAGCCCAAGACATGACTGAAATTCTCTGCTAACTTTGACTTTGGCAGAGTTGTAACAGCAGAAAACTTATCTCAGTCTCTTCCACTCCACTCCCAGGTAATCATGTAATTTTAATTCCCGTTCTTCCATGTTCATGCTGTAATATAAGCTGAGAGCTTCAAGCACATTCCATGAAGTGCCTAGGTGAGAAAAAAAAATGCCATGACTGACTTTTTGCAGATGCTTAACTTGCAAGGGGATGTTTATGTAAGATACAGTAGAGACCTGTTCTCCCAGCTAAGAACTGCACTTTGAAATGAAAGGTGTTAAACTTTGGCTTGTCATCTGTCATAGCAAGATTTTTACTCTTTTTTTAACACCCAGACTCATTGCTAAACCCATATAATCCTGAAATGTAACTTTTAAGTGTGATTTATGATTATGGTTAGATTTATTGTATCAAGTTGCTGTTGTAAAACCCCTTGTTTTCCTAGGAAGGTGGGGCTGTAAATATCCTGGGAACAGGAGAACTGGGATGATATTGCATAGCTTGTTCTAAAAGCTTTTTCATTTCAAAGCCAATTAGAAGAAATAACACCCACCCCACCCCCCGAAACAAAAAACCCTACAACCATCACGTAACAAAATCCCATGTAATGTTTAGTTATCTAATGGCAGTAGATAAAAAAACAAGAAAAGCTGAGCACAAAACAGCCTGTAGGAGCCAGAAAAAGAAGGCACAGATTCAAGTTTTAACTGTGAGAACAGAAACGTTTTCAGAGTGACTGTCAGCTTCCCCAGATGTGAAATGCATAAGCTCTAAATTGTAACATCGCTGGGAAATTAGACAGATCTTTTGCCCCTTCCCCTTGCTCACAGGGGGCATTGTGATGAAATGAGAATACTGCAGATATTTTGCAAAATAAATTTATCAACACCTCAGACCGTGGCTTGCAGCTGCCAAAGGTCTGGATTGTATTCAGGAGATTGTAGGAAGTCATGTAAAACAAAAAGAAAAACAAATGGTTTTTCTTCGTAGTGGTGCTTTCGTTTCAGGGCTACCATCTTGCTATAACCCTGGGACAGGAGCTTGCAACTGACTGTGCATGCATGTGTGTAGCCACTCGTGAAAGCCTTTACTGATAGAAAGCATTATTAAGTGCTCCTGGTTTGGATATGTGGAGCACCAGGGGAGTGAGCTCCTTGCTTGCAGCTGAGCAGGAAAAAGCATTGCCTTTTCCCCAGCCTGCATCCTGTACATAGGTCAGCCTATTCCCATCAAGCCTGCTGGACGTTGCTTCCTCTCTCATAACCAATATTCGCTTTCTGATTTCCCGTGCTTACGAGGCAGTTTGAAATGCGTCATGATGATATAATTCTGTCTGCTCATCAACAGGCTTAGAGGTATTTTGCGTGCAGGGGAGCAGCGCAGAGGCATTGCATAGCACGGACCTTCTACGGAGATAATTTGGGGAATACAGATCTATCTTGCTTCTCTATGGGAGAGAGAGTAAGGGCAGCCCTTGACTGGAGGAAGAAGGGGCATTCTTGGGGAGAGAGGCCTCTCCATGTGGGGCTGGGAGGGAGGGCAGGCTCCCCATGGGGAGGCTGCATGGGTCTTCAAGAGCACTCTTTGCAGGGATGTACTTTGACAGCAATCGTGCAGCAGTAAATCTACAACCCTATCCAGTGGGAGGAATCGGGAGTTCAATCAGGGTTCAAGAGTTGTCCTCGGTCAGCTGGTGCTCTCCTGGCGTTTTCAACAGGACTTCTGAACTGTTTGACTTTGAAGTGCTCTAATCACAGGAAGAGGACAACAGGAAACCTATCCTCGGCAGAGCCGGTCGGTGGGAAGGGCTGGCCTAGCAGAAGTAAACAAAAATATTTTAATTGCCTGTGAGAATACCAAACGGGAAAGTGGGAGGGAGATCTAGCAGTTTGCTCAGCATTGAGGCTGCTGAAATGTCCTTAGGAGGTCAGAAGAGCATGGCGGGCTGCTGGTGTCCTGTACCATTTCCATGTTTATCTTTTGAGTAATCTTTTGTTCAACAGCCGACTCCTCTGCACTCCAGGAATATGCAAGCTGAGCACCAAAATTACAATTCTGTCTGGTCCTTTTGTCATTGCACTGAGAAACAGCCTGAGGGCCTGACAAAATCAGTTCCAGTGTCTTCACTCAAATACTCAAATATGTCACTTCTATTTTTTTTTTTTTTTTGAGAGGGACGGATATGGTGTATCTGACTGTGACTAGAATTCAGTGGTTATGTTAGAAGTAAGGACCCTCTTTGTGTAATATAAAAAGAAAACGAGCCTAATATTCCATGGGTAATGCCATAAACATGTTTGCACACGGAGTGCTTAAAAGCACGCCATGTTCCATACAGACAAATAAAATACATGGCCCCGCCTCGAGGAATAGGGACTGTAGTTTGGTTTTCTGCTGGGAAGGTGTTTTCTGTCAGGGCTTTGTTATAAAAACAACCCATTTAACAATAAAAAAGCTCTCAAAAACCCAACATCGCAGTCCAGGATGACGACACATTTTCATTAGTTTGAGCTATTTAAGCTTAAGCATTTTCTTCAGTTTAAATTTCTTGGACTGCTGAGCAGGAGATGGATCCAAAAATGGAACAGAATAATGTTCCTCCCCGGCTCTATGATATCTCTGTCAGGGCCAAAGGTTTGAGTGAATGTATTATATGAAGAAACAGCTTTCCTCTTGTACAGAGGGTCTATTGTGCTTCAGAAAGAGTTCTGGAGTCATTTAAATTTTCACTTCTTACCCATGAGTACAGAGCCTCAGACGGCTGGTTGTGAAGCTAGCAGTCTGTAATCACGTCGGGTCGGGCCAGAACCGCTCCTCCGACATTGACAGATACTTAGTTTTGCCCTTAATCACAATGTGAGCTGAAGAACGAGAAGCCTGCCTAAAAGGTTATCAGATCTAACGCACTTTTACTGGCATGAGGAGGAAATAGAGTGGTGGTAAACAAATATAAGAACCTATTGTGACTGCGGCTTAGAATCACCAGGAGACCAATTAACACCTTTTTGTTAGGATTAACCATTATGATGTTTGCAGCAAGAGCCTTAAATTGGTACTTTCTTGTAGTTCAAAGTATGACTACATTGCAGTTACAAGGGAAGTGGAGATCAAAGCTCCCAGAACAAATAATTACATGAAGGTAAATTCCATCTGATGTAGGAAGCAGCAGAAGCCTCCAAAGAATAGCAAACAGTCTGGCAGGGAGCAGCCTGTAGGAGTGTGAGCAACACAAAAGGCAGGCTTTCAAAGGGAGAAGAAACGCCTCTCCTCAAAATGATGGAGTGCAGCGGCCGCTCTGAAGCCATTTCGTTATATTGGTCTGCTCTTTGCTGTGTCAGCAGCCCCATTATGAAGCTTTTATTTTCTGAGGTTCATCACTCAGCTGAACCGGTGCTAATACGTAGCATAGAAAGCCTGTGTGGGGTCTCTGTGCTCGGCTGGGAATTTTAAAGGTAATTAAGGAGGAAAAAGCCTATTGTGCTATATTTGGTGACTGTATTATTTTCTTGGTGTTGGTCCTGTGCCTAGGAGAGGAGGTTGGAGGGTGGGAATGATGGAATTCCCCTCGTTGCCTCCATGTTCCTTTTGAGGCCCTTCAGTGGTACTTTGCCAATGAGAAACTTGCATTTATATAAATAACTCTGGAATTAATTGAAGTCTCAGCTTTGATGTAGTGTACACTCAGATGATGTTGTCTCTAATTTAGACTTTGAGCCTAAAGTAGAGGGGATTTTCTTTTTCTTACCTAAAACACCAAAAAAAGACTCCAGGCCATGAAATGGTTACAGTGTTTTAGTGGTTTTCTGAATGCATCATTGTTTTATTTATTTCTTTATTTATGCTGAAAAGCACCGATGAAATGGGTAAATGACAGCTGAAGAAGCTGTAAGTTTGCATTGCTTCAAATAATAATGGGTTATGTAAGGAGAAAAAAAGCCCAACCAAAAAAACCAGAAGCAATATTTTGAAAAAATCTCAAATTTCCATTTTGTCACTTTCAAAGTTTAATATTTCTTTGTTATTTATTTTTCCCCCAGCTTTAAAGGTGCCAAAATGCACCTTTAAGTAAAGGTTTAAAGTCAAGGAAACGGCATAGTGCAAATAAACAGAAAACTGTCCTGTTTTGGTTGGCATATGAATGAAAGTTACACAGCACAAATGTACCTGTCCTGGAAATGAAATAAATTATTAAGATCTCTATAAATGACACTGCAATTACTCTTCTTCTAATTAGAAGCTGGGAAAATTTAATTCCATAAGCAGCCTCCTCCTTATTCTCCTAGGTTATAAAAGATGTATTTCTTCAAAGACTGCATGTCTTGGAATAATAAACTAACACTTCAGTATGGGGTTGACTCACCTGTTTTCTCTCAGCTTGCACTCAGCTGACCACCTGTATTCCCGTCAGCCTCCTGAGGCAGATAAAATATTTGTAATACGATTAAATATTTATTGTGTCCTGAGGGTATTCTGGGTGAGATCTGCACGGGGTTGGGAGAAGGTGTGTGTTAGCTGAACTGGTCCAAAAAGCTGCACCGACAGCCTGAGCACAGCTTGATTCAGCCTCTTTTCAATTTAACTTAAACTGTCAGGAATGAGTATAAATACAACTATGTACAGTGCGTTTTTAATGATAAGAGGTTTGAAGCCATTTAATGAACCCAGTTTAAATAAGATACTAGTTATGATACTGCAACTTTCTTTTTCCCAATATTTTGGTTTAAAGAAAAGGATTTAGGCCCAGATATTTTTCCTTCCCTCTCATGGGCAATGCAGGGATTAGCTGCCACCTCCTTGATCTAGAAATGAGTACCAAAGCCCAAACTGTTCCTAAAAAAGTAAAAATATTTCTACATAATTTCCCCTCCCTCGAAATTCCCCCGAGTTTGTCTTTTTGCCCGCTAGGAAAATCTACTACACTATTGACTGTCAGGTCAGTGTTCATGAAAGTAATACAACTTTTAGAAGGGAATTAACATTTTTCAGGCTGTTCACCCTTTCTCTGCCTCCTTGAGCCACTGGCATGCTGCCAGGGCTGTTGCAGGGCCAGGCGGGTGCCCCTA
>VYXH01005067.1:132194-148341 GCA_013397275.1 Burhinus bistriatus | reverse complement strand
GTCCCCTCTGCCAGGGAAAAAGGAGGAGTTTGTCCCTTGTGTGGCACTGGGATCTATAAAGGGGTGTGTGAGTGCTATAGGCTGGCCTTGGCAGCCCCTCCACCCCATCAAGACCCTTCTCCCTCAGGGACCCCAGCAGCACAGTCCCTCAAACCCAGCCTGTACAGCTGCCTCCTGCCCAAAAGAGCTTGTGACGCTCATGAGGTGAAGAGAAGGGGAATTTTGGCATGCCTGCAATAAAGCCCTTGATTCTTTTTCTGTAAGGACAAGCTGAACAAATGAGACCATCCGCTATGCAGGGGACAACCCTTAGTGTGTGTTCTAGGAGGTGTCCACCCCAGGAGGCGACGTGTCACCAGTGGGACATGCTCTCCATCCCTGGGAGCCAGGGCAGGCACCATGGCTATACGCCATCCCTCCCTGAAGCCAGAAGAGCCACAAGGGGAAGGCAGGTGCACCTTTCTCTCTTCCCTGCCTGCACGGCTATTTTTAAACCCAGCAAATCTCGTGTTTAGGTCAGGTGGAGGATGTTTTGACACCATCTGACAAAAGCCAGGAAGCACACACTCTGTACTGAACCTGGGCACCTCGCTAACTCCCACGTGTGTTTTCACAAAAGCATGAGCTAAGGGCTGGATTTAACTTACGAATTTCCTGGCTTTTGTCAGTTTGCCTTAAAGTCATAACCTGATTTAAACATATTTCTTTCCATATTTAATATTAATGCTGGAAGTGTTATTTACAATAGCCATCTTCTAATAAGTGGAAAAGAGTACAATGCCTTTCTGGAGGAGGAACATAAAGTGTTTGAAATTGGTAACAGGCATGGGGGCTGTTGGGAGAAGATCACTTATAATAAATGCTCTTTTTGTTTTTACTCATTAAAAGGTCAGTTGCATAAAAAAGAACACTTCTCTTTTAGCTGCTCTTATACAAAAAGGGCTATTCTTTTATTTACTGCCTTGCAGACACAGAAGGGGAGTTATTTGTATCAAAGAATAATTATGAAGCATGTCTTAAAAGACCATTTAAAAATGAAGAGTATGTTTGTTGGAACATGTAAAGGAGGAACTCTTTCTTGGTTCACTTTGATGAATTTGACTGTAGCATCTCTTGATGGCTCTTTTTTCCCTTCTTTTCTTTTCTTCCCTCTGAGGTTTGAGTATAAAAGCTTGCAATCCCCTTGGAAGTTATGGAAGGTTCCTTCTTACATGAGTTGGGCAAAAGTCATGCTTCCCTTGAAACCAGTAGCATTAATCACTGGAGACGACTTCCCAGCAATGTAGTATCACAGAACTCAAGCTGCATTTTATATGCAGTAAATGAAACAGACTTACTTCATTGCTCATTCTGCAACCATTCTCTTCTGTTACAAATGCGGTTGTACAGGAATTCAAAATATTAAAGGGAGTAGGCAGAAAAAAATATATATGTCATTAGAAAAATGCTGAAAGAAGACAACTCAGAATGACTCTGAACTACGGTTTCTCAGAAAGAGTCCCGAATGCCACAGCTGCTAAGACTTTCCTCTGTGCTTCTGAACCACATTTTGGCATGTTTTATCAGCTTGCCCCATTCACTTCCTTATGGTCTTTTCTCTTATGTGATGCATTTATAGGGTACAAGACGGCCCATGTGTTAGAGTTACTTTCTGTGCAATTCTTCCATCTTGTGATTGAATTAGCTTTCCCCCCGTGCACTTTTTCTTTTTCTTGTGTGTTTTCAATGGGAGAAGATTCCTTCTGGCCTTTGCTGAGATGGATTTAATAGAGCTGCTTTGCAGTGAAATTATTTCTCCTCTCTCCTCCCAGTCAATCAAGAGGAGTCGCCTAGGAAGTTTAGAGAAAGAGCCCCCTGCAGCTGACTTAGTTTCTGATGTTAAATGACTTGCCTTAGTGCAGCCATCCAACTCCCTGGTCTTCTATGGAGTTGTACTGTGCTGTGCAAATTCAAGTCATATTTTCATCTGGCACAGACCTTACATTATTTTACAATATAATGACTATTAATATATAACATTAAATGGTAAACAGAGTCCACATGGCATGTCCTCATGCTCTACTTCTGCGATTATTGGTACTTGATTGTTTCAACACAGCTATAATTCGTCATTATTTAGGCCATCAGCCAGCCTCAGGGGTGCAGAGGGGTACCATGCTGAACGGCCCCTGCCAGGGAACATTGTGCCTGGGAGCTGGCCGAGCCGGCCTCCCGGAGGAGGAAGGTTTTGTTCTCCCAAGCAGACATCCTGACCCATTGTAGAAGGCTGGCAGGGCAGTGAGCTGACACAGGGCTTGACACTGCCTGCAGAGATTGTGCTCAGACCCTAGAGGTAGAAATTGTCATTTGCTTGTTAGCCTCCTGCTGGCAGAAGCTCTATTTTCCTTTGTTTTGAGGCAAAGGCTCCCTTTCCCTCTCTCAGCTCTTAAAGGTTTCTTCATAAGAACAAAATAAGGGGTTTCTGCATAGAAGAAAAGGGGTTTTGGACAATGGGTAGAGTTACAAAGGAGTGAATGACAGGCTTCGTCTGCCTGACAAGCAGCTGGAGTGAGGAGCCTTTGAGGGTGCACATAGAAATCATTGTGCTGGGTGTTTGTGGAGTTACTTATTCATTAGATCTCTTTTCACTAAGTTAATGAACTTATGCAGCCTGATCCTGCTTCTAATTTAGTTGGTGTCAGTCACAGTTCTGCAGAGTTTGGGACAGATCACTGGATTTCTAAACTAATCCCACTGAGGCCACTGAATTTTACTTGCATACGGCTGCTTGGCTGCAGTGAGTATCTTTCAGAGTTTGTTTCGGAAAGGCATTCAGGCTTGATTCAAAAGCGTGGGGAGAGGAGAACTTACCCTCCCTTTGGTAGCTTGCTGCAGAAGTTAGCAAACCACTTTGTTAGACTATTTTGAGTATATCTGGCTTCACCTTTTACCTATTACTTCTTGCTGTGCCTTTCCCAACTAGATAAAAAAGTGTTTTAGTGTCCAGCACTTCTCATTGTAATAGAGTCATTCACAATTGTGCTTTTTCTTCTTATTACTTTCGTGATTCTTTGCTGCCTCTCCTACAGTTTTCCAACATTGCCTTAAAAACACAGGGCAGAACACAGATATTGCTGCCAGCCCCACTTCAGACTCAAGGAAAATTGCATCCTTTTTTTAAAAAAAATCATTTACTAGCCCCTGTTTATATGATTGCAAAAAACTGTTAGCTCTTAAGGTAAGCAAAACCTACTTAGTTTTGAAAGTTTGTACATTTGGCATTTGAGATTACCTGGATTGTCAAGTTGGAGGCGTGTAACCAGTGGTGTCCCCCAGGCGTCAATACTTGGCCCGATCTTGTTCAACACATTCATCAATGACCTGGATGAGGGGACAGAGTGTATCCTCAGCAAGTTCGCTGATGATACCAAACTGGGAGGGGTGGCTGACACTCCAGAGGGCCGTGCTGCCATCCAGCGTGACCTGGACAGGCTGGAGTGCTGGGCAGAGAAGAACCTAATGAGGTTCAACAAGAGCAAGTGTAGGGTCCTGCACCTGGGGANAAGGAGAATGGAGGCAGACTCTTTTCAGTGGCTCCCAGTGACAGGACGAGGGGCAACGGGCACAAGTTGGAACATAGGAAATTCCATTCAAACATAAGGAAAAACTTGTTTACGGTGAGGGTGACAGAGCACTGGAACAGGCTGCCCAGGGAGGCTGTGGAGTCCCCTTCTGTGGAGATTTTCAAGACCTGCCTGGATGCAGTCCTAAGTAATGTGCTCTAGGCATTCCTGCTTTAGCAGGGGAATTGGACTAGATGATCTCTAGAGGTTCCTTCCAACTCTAAAAATTCTGTGATTCTGTGATTCCATGATTTGAACACCTTCCTCCTTCCTATCCTAATTGCTGCCTGCTGTATCAGGGACCATCAGAGGTCAGAGGATGGTGAGTTAAGCAAGAAGGTCAAAGTAAGACTTCTCTTCCCCAGTTTCACAGAGAAATATACTGGGTTTTGACATTCAGAAGGTTTTGTAGCATTGAAATAACCTGAATACTTACATACATCTGCACAAAAGGCTTGTGTGATTGCGAAGTGCTGTTAGTCTTAAGAAGGCAAAAATTTTGTCACCCTTATTAGTCTAATTTTCCTTAGGGTTCAGGCACATTCACCTAGGCGTTTCTACTTGGTACCAGATGAGAAACCTGTTAAGGCAGCTTAGGCTTTGTACACACTGAGAAGTCTTACTGATCACACTGTGATGGTTAAATTTCTGTAGTCATATGAGTTTAAGGAGTAGTTCCCTCTGTCCCAACAACTATTGATATTATTGGAGGGATATTATGTTTCTAAAATAATATAAACTAAAACTAGAAAAAAGATGTTTGTATAAGAATAGGGTTATTCAGCAGGAGACCACATCAGTTTGTTTTAAAATTCAGCTTATATTGATACAAATTTCCAGTGTAGTCAAACTGAGTTGTTTTACAAAAGCTGCTCGAAAACAATCACCAGAGCTGATGATCAGTTCTTCATTTTATTTTCTTAATATTTCAAACATGGAGAAACACAACAAAATATTCATTTTGGAATCGGAGGAAACACAAAAGTTTCTCTGAAATAATATAGCAGTAATACTACCAGTCCAGTTTTAACATCAATTGTCTCAGCACACTGTGTATAAAGTTTTCTTAGTACTACAAATATCCGAGCTGAACTGAGAAGGTTTTGATTCCCATGGTGTCCCAAGGGGAATGATTATAAAGTGTAGATGATAGAGGGGTTATAGCATCTAAAGGTATGGTGTGTACAAAACCTGTGCTGGCCAGGAAAGTGTCAACAAAAGCCAGCAAATGAGGTGTGACTGCAGCTCATCTGAGGGCAGATTGACGTGGGGGATAGGTGACCCTCTGGCTGCTGGTGGGAGAAACTGGTATTGAGAAGCTGAAGCAGTCTGTGGGTTATCAGGACCTCTCTGTGATGACATAGTCTCAGAGCACAGGAATCTTTTTTGCAATATGTTGCTTGTTAGTACTGTGAGACAGAGTTTCCAGCTGTGAAATGCTTGGAAAGGTATGGGAGTTGGTGGTAACTGGACTGAAACTGAGTGTTACAAGTGACCTAATGTAAGAGCTACTCAAGGAGACAGACTTCTTCCTCTTTATATTTGTTGTGGCTATGTACTTTCTGTCCTTGCTTTGGTTTTGTCCCTTACGTTCTCTGTGAGTTGGTTTGATTCACTCATCCTGCAGAATATTAGCTTAGTCATCCCTTACCTACCCAGAAAGAAAAAAGAAAAGTTTTCCACTGGGTTAGCAATGTGAATCAGCTCAGGAAGGACTCTAACATGTGCTGAGGGAGTGGGAATCAGTGGACAAAAGAAGGAGTGAGAGGAGGAGGGAGGAGAAAGAAAGTGGGGTGGCAGAGGGTGATGAGATTCACTCAGCTGGAATAGCTGCTGGAGAGTTCTGATGAGTGCTTCTGAGAAGCATATGTGCTGACCAAAAGGACAGGGTCCAACTGATTTCAATTATGTTTTATTTCAGAAGTTGGCATCTGGAAGATCTCAGACAGAGGCCTGTATCTGAAGATATTGTTGCTGGTGGCTGTGTAGGAGGAACTCTGAGGTAAGGTGACTAAAGCCATGGAAACACAATAGAACTTTGCAGAGGCTGAATTTGTTGTATATAGGTACCTGAGCTCTCTTACCAGATGCTTGATGGAGGTCTTGACTCTCCAGGGGATGAGCTGATTCTGCTGATTCTGAGGTTCTGCTGAGGCCCTTGCGTGTGGCTAATGTTGCCTTTTCTATGGGGTTTTAACTTTGCTAAAAATTGTACTGTTACTCTTATTTAAATAATAGGTATCGCTGAAGTAACTTTCAAATATTTTAAAATATAATTATAGGATCACTTCTAATGTCTAGATGTACTGAAATGTTTGGTGTTGAAGACCCAGCACCCATACTATGTGTGTTTTGTGACTGATCTGTGTATATCAATCTATATGTATGTGGTGTGTATATATATATTTTTTTTTTTTTCTTTTTACACTTTCGAGAAGCTCCAGTATAGTCCTGTGAGCTGAAAGTCCATGGATGCTTAAAGAGTACTAGGTGTGCTCTTAGAGTGCATCCTCTGGATTAGTTTCATCCAAAAGGGATCCAGTTTTACACTCTAAGATCACCTACAGTGCAAATAAAAATACCGGTAGCAGGGAATATTACAAGATTGGTTTCAGAAGTGTGTCTCCCATCTGAAGTCAAATGCTGATGTAGGCACTCTGTTCTTTTCTTGCTGATGATGTAACTTTGAAAATGAGCATTGGAATACATGGTTGAAATAGAACTGTTTTCTTTTCCTGGTGAATTATAATATCTTGTTTTGGAGACTGCCAAGAGCCCTGGGTCTGTTTTGCAGACCATGTAGATCATGGCAGTGGAAGATTAATATTTGCTCCTACAAACTTCAGGCAACATTTGGGATTTGTTGTAGTACATGGTAACTAACTGCATGTAAGAATGTCTCCAGGCTTGGCTACCAACAGATAAACTAGACTGAGCAGAGGCAAAATTGAGGTTAATCATTACTTTAAATACAGGGAACTGAGATACACCTCTGAAAAAACTTCTCTAAAGTTAGCTGTGAAGCCTGCCTCAAAGATGGTGAATTCTCTTAAGGATCTAGATCAATTGGCCTGTTACTGTGCAATAATGCCTATTGACATAAGTATGCAATCCCTTACAGAACACAATAGGATGCTTTCCCATGACTTGAATCACAGTATGGGCTGGCTGATGAGCCAGGAGTCAAAAGTGACCTCCTGTTAAAGAGTTGCACTAGAAGAACTCTATAGTCATTACAAGAAAATCCTCCTTTTCTTTTTAAGGTCCTCAAAGTAGAAAACGAGGGCATCACACAAGAATTTCAGGCTACTGCAATCAGAGTGTAGGTTGCCTATTCTTGTTTATAGCTCTCTGGACTTCATTGTGTGTACAGTAGGTATATTTAGATCAGCAATTTCAATATAAGCCTCAATGCATTTTTTTATCTAGAACAATATAATAAGAATACAATGATATAATCTGCTTACTATCTTGGCATAAACGGTTAGCTTTCCAGGGTATAGTTTTTCTACAGTAGGACATACTGTTGTTGTCTTCAAGATATCTCATAAATTCATCATCATTGGCATTAGTGCAACTAACCGAACTTAATTTTGTTATTTTCTATTCTAATTTTAAGTGCTACACTGTTTTCTCTCCTTTCAGGCTGACATTAATCACTTCAGGAAACACTTTGCTTTGTAGCCGGAGGCCCTCAGTCTTGCAAGTGTTCAGCCAGTAGTGATCTGATAAGCTTAGTGCTGAAAGTACTTCGTGAAAAGAGATTTCATTTATCTTGAATATTGGGTAACAAACTGTCAAGATTTCTTTTCCTTTTTAATACATCATTTCTGTACGACTGAGACATCAGACAGAACAAATACTCAGACCAGGAAAGTGAAAATGTGCAGTTGAATGAAATGTGTTACTGAACTCTTAATTTTTTGTCTGGAAAATGCAAAGGAAATCCTATATAATTAGGTTATCATGTTTGACTCGCACCATCCAGTTTATATGTCAAATTGTCCAAACAATGCATTAATATGTGACTTCTTTAGTTTGAAGTTCTATGTACCAACATAATACTAGAACGAAACTCAGTTGTTAGTTATGATAGCAAAGCAGGGGTAAAGGTGTTTTTGTTTTGTTTTTTTTTTTTTAAAAAAAAGGGGTGGCGGGGAAGAAAAAAACAGCATGGCTTGAATTCAAGCATGGCTTCAATTCAGATAAAACTAGCAAGGCCCAAGGAAGAATGAAAAGAAAAACAGATTACAAAAGACTTAAAAGGCACAAGCAGCCTTTGCTAACCAGGCATATGAAAATCTATGAATTTTGATGATTTGTGTTCCCAGATCTTGAAGCTATTTAAAAGGCTCAGACTTGGAGGTAATGTCCAAATCAGGCACCTGAAGCTTTGGTTCTTTTCATTTAAATAACCAACACCTGTTTTGTTTTGTTTTTAATTCACTTTTACATTAAATGTACTCATTGGCAGATACCTGACTCATTTCTGGATCCCTGTCCTTGCCCAACAGAACCCATATTGGGTATAGGTGGAAAGTCTGTTTTGTGACTCAACCTAGAGGAGTAGGGAGCTCAGAGCTATAATCCTGCCTTAGTCAGAGGTGTTCCCATGGAGCCTAGTTTCATTAATTAACTACACTAGTCTTTAAATGGGATTAATTACATGGGTCTAACTTCTAAAGCCTGCTGAATTTGAGAAATAATACAGTGGGTTATGGGAAATGCATCGGTGGGCGGTAGTTTAGGAAGTTCATGAACCTTTTTCCGGGCTACAAAGCAACGTGCATCTGAGAAATGTTAACACAGCACTGTGCAGCTCCTTTTACATCTTAGTTTATCAATAAATGCTCTGGCTTCTTCTGGCCTTTATTTTCTGCATGGAGCCTGAAGCATCGTATTTGTGTAACAGTAGGAATAGTAGGAAACGTATTCACTGTGGAATTGGCAGTAGTATAGCTGGAAATAATGAAAATACAAATATAAGGCACAAAATAAGAGCTATATGGTGTACTTTTGAAACAAAACCTCAACTTGAGGTCTGTGGGAGGGATGAATTTGGTGGACTTTGTACTTCACCATTAACAGAAGTAATTCTACAAATAAGTTCTACATTATTCTGGATTTATTTACTGGAAATTTGTTCTGAAAGGCATTTAGATAATCAGGCTATCTCATTAAGGCAAACATAGATATCAGTGTGCTAATAATCATCTTCACGGTGTTTAACACCTCTTGTACCATGTTATCAGATTTAACTTATTTTACTGTACACACTCCCTGTGGAGTCCCTATCCTCGACTTGCATTACAGCAACTCACTGGTTGTTGTCCAATTAGTATTCACTTCCTGTTTTGACTGTACTAATGTATAAATTGTGAATCAGGAGGAACATTAACAAAACAGCATCATAAATCCAACCATCACACTCTTATTTAGCCTTTCTGTTGTAGGCTTCAGTGCTGGTTGCAGCAGATGATTGCAAGCTTCGCTTCAGTCCTCTGATGACAGTCGGTAAAAAAAGTGGGACCTATGAAGTGTGTGTTGATGGTAGTGCATTAGGCTAGAGGGATGAGGAGAAAACTGAAATAGTCTGTTAGGATTTTCCAAGTAAAATAACTTACTTGGGAAAAGGAATTTTGTAATTAGCAGTGTTGTCTTTCTGTTTCAGTTTTAGTTTAGCTGTTAATTGACATTGGGGAACTACATAGACAACGTAGAAAAAGTCTGAGAATCTCAATATTTATTGATCTCTGCTTGTACTTTCTCCCACCATAAGATGTGTGGCTGTAGATTCCAGCTTGTTCTTTAAAGACCTCTTTTCCCATCCATGAGAAAATGCAGTATTTGGACAAACAGGTCCTACCCCCTAGATAGTGCCATTAAGTGTTACTGCGGTACAAACAAACAATACCACTGGGCATACAGCTTACAAATCTTGCTCTCAGCTGGGCCAGTTGAAGGATTACTTGCCTACTGATGCTGAAAGAGCCATGTATTGCAGAGTTTTAATAAAAGCTTTCTTCACTTTGTAAAGCAATCTTTGCAGTTGGTTCGTGATCTTGCAAAGCAGGCAGCTGGCTGACAGTATTACATTGAGCTTTAATGGAGAAAAGCCAGGTCTGAAGAAAATTAGTCTAGTAGTCTCAAATGTTTTAACAAAATATAGACTTTCTATGAGCTCAGTCTTATTATTTGGTTTAAAACCTGTTTTTAAAAAACAATGTCAAAGAAAACACTCAACAGTCTGGGAAAAATCTCATGAGTAATCTTATTTTAGTCTAAATTCAAATATGGCATAGTTTAGGAAGCTATTTACTGAGGACAAATAGCCAAAAAGCTAAAGAACATGGAATATGCAACCAGCGCTAGTCCTTTTTACCGATTTCTTTGTGGGAATAAAAATACATGTTCCCCTAATGAAAACAATCCATCAGTCTTTCGCAAGCCTACTGCCTTTGCAGCCATTTGGTGCTGTATCAGAACAAACTTGCTCTGGGAGTTATGCACTTCTTTTGAATTAATAGAACCTGGCCAGTCTTTATCTGATTAACACTAAGCTGAAACTGGGCAATGATTCTTTACCTGTATTTATCTTGACATTTTACTGCTTTTGTTTCAGACCTGAAAAATTATTTTTGTTTAAAATTTTTCCATTTTCTTACCCCAACAGTAGCAGTTAGGCTAATACTTATTGCTGCTTCTTATAAATCTTGCTGGACTTTTCTTTGTAAATGATTTGCTTTAGGTATATAAGATTATTACAAAATGAAATATAAAAGAATTTTTTGAAGTATTGTTTTGGAGCAATATGCTTCAGTTTAATGTTTTCATTATTTGATTTGAACTAGAAGAAATGGATTTGCCACAAAGCAAATCTTGCCTATCAAAGAAGCTGTTAATTTTCAGTGAACAGAGCACCATCCTAAAACTTTGAATATTAAGACCCATTTAATTGCCCTGGGGAAAGGTGCTTTTCTCAGGATCACCATGCTATGCTTTATTTTGTTCAATGTGTGAGAAAGGCATGAACAGATGGATTGGACTACTTCTTAATTTAGGGGCTTAGTTGAACTGCAGTCTAGGTGCATTTGTGTTCATTTTGAACCATTATAAATCTTCTCATCTTGCAAGTCAATGCATAACAAGAATACGTTCTGAATGCTATTGGTTCCTGCATGTATTGATTTCTAAGTTTAAAATCTGTGATTTATCAATGTGGCTACTTCCAGCTGAGAAAACCACTCTTCAGCTGATGAAGAAGTCTTTTGGCTCACACAGTCTGGCACCATTGGAAGCCAGTGGTTGGCATGTCTCCTTGTGATGTACAGATGAGGCACAGGCAGCAGAGGGTCAGTCTGTCTCAGGAAGGAAGATGCCAAAAATGTAGTGTATGTGAAATTGCTGGTCAGGACAAAGAAATACAGTATTTGAAAGAATGATGGGAGGGATGGGTTTGGTGTGAGCATGTTTATGAAACAGCACATATGTAAATTACAAGCCAGTTTAATTTCCCTAACCTGTTTATGTACTCTTCTAGAGCCCAACTCGACTTGGTGCCAGCCAAAGGCAGTGTGAGTGACACCTCCCAGAACTCTTCATCCTGGGAAGGATTTTGCTTCATTTGTGGCTTTACAAAATTGGAAGATAATAGTCATCTCTGAGTTACGCTGTTACCAAATCTTGTAGACCACGATCTGTAGGCTGTTAGTACTGATGTTTACAAGTGTCTTTGTAAGACAGCAACCAGAACAATTTCTTGAAGCGTAAATGGCCTTTGTACATGGCTCAGGTTGTCTTGGCTGTAATGAGCTGCTGTCTTACATAACTTGTAGTTTTCACGTATTGTTTTGTACTATAAAGGGGTACATTTTATCTTGCTTTTTTGAATAGTCTGTTGGGTCTTTAACTAGCAAAGATTTAATCAGGAAAAATGTCTTAAGTGTTGTGTTGTCCTGGTTTGAGGTAAAAGAGAACTAAGTTTCTTCTCAGTAATTTTACTTTGCAGCTAAGACTCTTCTAACTAACCAAATTCTCTGAAATTAACAGCATATTTTTCAGACACTGTTCGCTCCCAGAGTGATAAGACCTGATTGTTTCTAATTTATGCCAAGGAATGGTATGCAGAGAGGCTCTTGCTTATCCTTATTGCTATAACAACCAAGGCCAGCCAACTTTGTTACTTGCCCCGGTGGAGGGTCGGAAGCAGAAAAGCGTAGAGGGGTCACACCTGTGGGGAGGAGCGGACAGGACAGGTGACCCAAAACTGACCAACAGGGTATTCCATCCCATCTGCCTCATGCTCAGGATAAAAGCTGAGGGATCAAAGAGTCAGCCCTCTTTCTTCAATGGCTGGCGTCTGAGGAGGACCCTGTCATCTACCTTTGATCCTGATGTGTGCATTCCTGGATCCAGATCCGGAATCCATTTCCCATCCATTGCTGAGTCCAGTCTGGGACTTGCCCAGTGCCTGCTGGTGATGTGACTGTCATCCCCGGAGCTTGATGCGGTTTTGTATATATTGTATATTTTTCATTATTTCCTTTTTATTGTTTTATTAGTATTTCATTAAAGCAGTTTAGTTTTTTTCTAAACTCATGTCTCTTTCTCTCTCTTCCTCCTCTCCTGTAAGGGAGAGGCTCTCCCTTCTCTGGAGAGAGGTCAGAGAGCATCTGTTGTTTGTTTCAGTGGCCAGCCTGGCCCAAACCATGACAAATATGCATACAACTCCCATTGCCTTTCTCAGTCTATCTTTATATTTCTGTAGGGTAGCATGATGCTTATTTTCCCCATGTAACCAAGGGGCAAGGAGTAAGTGACTTGCTTAAGGTCGTCCATGGTGGTTTTAGGTGGTGAACCTCCATCTTCCAAATCCTGGGCAGATCCCCTGGTCACTAGACCGCTTTCGCCTTTATTGTTGCTTTTTATTGTTAACATTAACGCAGCTATCATAGAACTGGCCATTTTGGGGTTGTATTAAAAGCAAGAGAATAACTACTCCTTTTAATCTTGTGAATGAGTCCTTTTAATCCTTTAAACCTATTCAAATTAGGCTCAATGGACAAGATGCTAGAAACAGCTCTGGGAGTCATGAATCTAGCTATGGGAAGAGGAGGTCCCTCTGTGCAACAGTGAAATTGGAAACGGTCACTGTGAACTCTAGAATAACACGTTTCTCCTCTTATCACCTTCTATGATGCTTGCATTTACATTGCTTAGGGTAGAAGCCAAGTACTCGGTGCTGTCATTTGGCCTGCCTGTGTGTATTAGGTTATATGTTGGCTCTATAGACTCTAAGTTGACTGTACTATGGCTTCATTCTATTTTTTATGTTATTACATGTTGTTGTTTGTAATGAGTAGGCAAGATACTACTTGGTCACTTCAAACATCTCATCACCTGAGTCAAAAGTATTCCGGAAAGCCCTTGCCCCCAATGGCAAAGGAAGAGCTAGTTCAGAATGCAGTAGTGTAAAGATTTTCTTTAAAAAGAGACCCTTTGGTTTTTTAGCAAAATGCTGGAGTGCAGTTCTACAGTACTGCTGAATGTAGTTTAGGCTTTGACTAAATGCTGGCAGGCATGGGTATTCTCTAACAGCAAATAAGTACAGCTGCTTTGTTTAAAACATTGAACTATCAGTTCAAACCATTCTCAGCAAAACCCAGTCAGGATGATGACTTTCCTCTAAAAATTGAAGTTGGATACAAAGTTTGGATTCAGAAAGAGCTTTTCTAAGGTTGCCAGGTCTTGCCTTACTGCAGAAAATGCAGAAAGGATGCAGATAGGAGTTTGTCCAGATTTCAGGAGACAATAGTACTTTGAATTGTGCCAGTTATGCCAAGGAGAAGCCACAAGCTTCACGGAAGTTACTTTTAGTAGACCTCGGCTAGTATTTGGCATTTCAAAAAATTTTACATTACTATCCATAGTTTGCCTGACATTTTTTAACAGTGGTTACGTATTCCCCAAACTACATATCTTGAAAGAGAAAAACATAAAATTGTCTTGGACAGGGTACTTAAAAGGGTGGGCAGAAGAAATGCTATTTTGAAGCTTAGGGAAATTCTGAAAGTTTGGTGGTGTGGATGAGGTATCGAACTTTTAACTCTTCTACATATACAAAAGGTCTCTTTCACAGACCTGTCTAGAATAAGGATGCTGGAATGACGAACTCAAATCTACATTCAGATCAGGCATAAACTGTGTTTGGACATTGACATGATATTGTCTACTGTATTCCTGGGGGAGATCCTCTCTTTCTTAGCAGTCTGTAGGGGATCAGGAGTAGGCTGCTGATGGCACACAGTGCTTGGATGCTTTAATGGTTGTCTCCTGGATGAGCAAATTTTGATTAAAAAAATTACCTACTGTAGATTACTGTTCAGCTTCTACTCTGATTGAGGTCAGTGCTGCTGCTCACTCGGTATTCAATGCGAATCTTCTTTAGTCAACAAAACTACGGCAATTGAGAGCTCACAATTTGGGAGAAAGGTTTGTTAAGAATTCATGCTCCAGAGATCCTGAGTTCTTGCTAGTTCTGAAGATAATGTTGACTTCCAGTTGCAGAGAATGAGTACTATTCACTGTCAGCTCAGACATTTGAAGGTTCCAGTTACGAAGTTTGCCTGGGTGTTGTGAAAGCCCTCATTAAATTCTTGGCTGAGGGTGGTGTCTTCTTTAATAAGCTAAGCCTGCTCAGGCTGTCTAGACCAAGACTATTTCCACAGGGTGACATGGCTTTGTGCTTTGATCAGTATTCATAGTGTCACTTCTTTTAATATGGCATAGAGTTAAAATGTGTTTCTGTTGCATCAGTGTACCACAAAGTGTGCACTTTGGGTTCCTCCCCACTGTCTATGTTTACATGTGTCATACCATAATCCTTGAAACTAATGAAGCCTGATTTCCCAAAGGATTTGTGTTGTGTGTGCACCCCAAACGCTAATAACACTCTCTTTATAGCATCTCATCTTCTTCCCATGGCCTTGACGTTGCTCTCTGCAATGCCTTTCCCCCACCCCAGTGCCTTCCCAGTTCTCCTCACATTTGTTCACGTGAGTGCTGGTGTACCTTACTGCTGACTGGAAGGTGGATATGTGCAGATCAGCTGGTGGCTATGTGCAGATCACTTGTGTGCTTATGGGCCAACTGGATGAAGTTTATTTGGTTTTGTTAGGGAAAGGTGGCTTTAATTCATCTCTTCAAAAGGTGGTTTAATCAGTCTTCTATTCAAACGTGAATTCTCACAACATTTTTTGGAGATTTTTATTTCTAAGCCTTCAAACACATTTTACAGACAGGTAAAAGATGGACAAAATTGAAGAAGCTGTTATAGGTGAAGGAGAGAAACAGACAGATGGACAGAGGTATTGAATAGGTCTCACTTCCCCAGGAAAACAGTGGAGTGAAGCAGCTGAAACATACTTGTGTGTGTTCCTTGAACTACTTGTTACTGAAGGCCATTAAAGTTGTATGATGGGACTGGGATGGGTCAGTGAAGGGTGGACTTCTGCTGTGTCAAACACTGCTCAGACACCAAGGAGTGCTACAGGGTCAAGCCAGAGAATTTGGAAATCAGAGTGCTCCTCCCTGAGCCTGCAAGTACTGGATGCTGGCAAAAAGAGAGGTGGTTGTATGTTTCAAATAATTCTTGGTTACTTTCTTTAATTTCTGTCTTTTGAGTTATTGGAGAAACTTGAGAACTGTGTTTTTTCCTAATTAAGTTTTAAGAAATATGACTTTAGATAGACTGCAGAAAAGATAACAAAAGCATAAGGCATAGCTGTACAGTGGGGTGCGTGATAGAGCCGCTTGGTACTGTGCAGCACATAGAGGCATGTTAATTCTGGTCCCAAAACCTGTACTGGTGTGTCATCATGACACTAAGTAATTACTGTGGCCTCCCAGCCAGTCTGAGTGTTTGGGTGGCATCCTTCATGGCACACTGTGGCCCAGGGAAGTTCTCCTTGATCCTGGAGACCCAGAATTCCCCCATTAAAGGAACTGACATTTGCCTCAGCAAAAGACACTGCCTAACCCTGAAGGTGCTTGAAAGTCAGAGTTGACTGAGAAGCCCAAATTTGACAAGAAGAGACCTGAAGCAGAAAGGTCTGTGACTTCTGCAGCTGCTCCTTCTCCTTTTCTCTGGAGTTTCTGGCTCATTCTTCTCTTTGCAGTCTTTCCCCAAGGTGAAAATTTTGTGCAGCAGATTGAATCCCTGCCTTGCCCTGAATTGCATCTGCCTGTGTCTATTGGGCTGAATTCTAGCAAGCCAAACTTGGAATCAAGGTAGAGATCAGCTGAAGATATGATTTCACACTTAACCTGGGCAGCCTAGTCCCATCTGTATATGCGCTATGCAGCTGTAGCTGCATAATAAAAATTTCACTCACAACAGACCACCTATGCCCATACCAGAGAGGTTCCTGCTGACTTCACCTAACCTTCCAGACCTCTAACAGCTTCTCATGGTAAATGCACACTGAAATCTCCTCTCAAGATCTTTCTTTTAAAATTATTTTCTTTTCTTTTCTTTTTTTTTTTTT
>VYXH01005067.1:100849-132178 GCA_013397275.1 Burhinus bistriatus | reverse complement strand
AAACTTCTCTCAAAATCTTTTTTTTTAAATTTTTTTTTTTTTTTTTTTTTTTTTTTTTTTTTTTTTTACCCACAACCTAGTAAGTTCATTGTCAGGAAAAGTAATACTTCAGTCTACTTAGTTATCTGTAAGGACAAAAACTGAATGCCTACACTCCTGGAGGGATAGGATCTTCATGGAGACAGAAACATATCCTCTACTTTTAGACTATACTAAGATGCTAGACTAATTTTGTGATAAAATGTTACTCTGCGCAAACCATATGTCAGGATGGTTTTGGAGTAACTTTGAAATGCCTCTTGAGAAATGTGTTCGTACTACCATGTTTTGTATTTAAATGCATCAGAATTGATCCTGCTGGAGTTGAGGTTATTAAAAAAACCACACACAAAAAAACCAAAAAAACAAAAAAACCCCCAAAACCAAAGCAATAACCTTCCCTCCTTGCCTCCCAACCCAAAATCTGATTATTTTTTTTTTAAGTGCTGCTGGCCAGTCAGAAATTAGACTTATATAATTGCAAGACTCCAGGAATTTACTTTCCAGAAAAATGTCAGATACTGTTGCAAACAGCTGTTTCTTGTATTCTTTAAGACAGTGACTTGACAGATAAAAGAAGGTAAAGCCTGGTACCAACACAGGTCTCAACACTGCTTAGCTCATCAGTGGCATCCTCATTATTGCTAATGTCATTTCAAACTCATGCTATAATTTTTTTTATTTTACAGTTGTTTTTATATCATACTATATAGCATACAATTTACTGCATACACTTGTGTGTTTAAGATATCAGTATAATTAGAACTGCTTGTAATTTCCCACATGATTAAAAATGACATCTTCTACTCCTGAATGAAAATAAAATCCTGAATTTTTCGTAGTCTGCAAGATTTAAAGTCTTTCAGTTAGGAAACCCTGAGACTTACTAATGCTTTCCCCAAGGAAGGTATTCATTTTTTTCCTCTAAAAAAATCATTTCACCTAAAGTGTTGAATGTCTCCCTACAGTAACATAACTCGTGCAGGCAGCTGGATTCTTAAACATGATGATTTATAGCACAATGAACCAAACTTTATAATTAATCCTTCAACATCTTTTTGAGTGGCATGTTAATAAACACTATTCCCATCAATACAGCACCTGACTTGCTCCAACAGTAAAAAACAACCACAATGTGTCTCTTCTTTTCCTGCCAAAAAAAAATCAGCTTGTAAACCTAGAAGACCGGGAGATTTGATATTAAGATACTATTATATGCATGTTTACCTGAGCTGGGTGGGGATGTGTATTTAATTCTAAAGATAGCAATGTAACATTAGGTGGTAAAAAGCAAACCTGATATTTATTTTTTTTAATTGCCAAACTTTGTCTCTACAGTAGAGTTTATGTGGATTTCAGAGTAGCAAAATGCTCTCTAGCTATAAGCAATGCCTAGAATAGCAAAGAATTGCATCACACAACAAAAAATTATAAATTGTCGTGGCTACAGATACACAGCTCTGTGAGAACCACAGGCTATTATAGGTGAAACTGATGTGATAAATGACAGCCAACTCCAAAAATTGCCATGCTAGCCTCATGCGCCAGCAGCAATCATGACAAAGTTGAGTTTTACACCACTTTTTGTGTTGCATAGTACTTACCTAAATGTGTCTGGCTGTTTGTGACCTGGACAAAGGCTGGTGGTGGGGGAGGCTACCAGGAGCCCAGTAGGGTGCCAGCCTGGTGTGCTGATTAGCTGATATGATGAGGATGGAGAATAGGTCTGAGGAAGAGCAATGAGAGAACCATTTCAGAGAAGCTGAAAGCCCTTCTCTAATTCATTCATTTTGATTTCTGTTGGTCCCACTCCCTGAAGGCAACAGACAGTGCCACAGATTTATCTAAAGTTAGTGAAATGTAAGTCCTTTTAAATATTAATATTTCTTGGAGCCTCTGGGTAGGTTCACCACCTGCTACCTCATATAGCAGCTGTCTAAAGCAGTTTTAGTCACTTTTTCTATTTTAAAACTTTCATTTTGCCTCATCACAGGCTGATGGGTCTTTAAGGGACTAAAAGCTTTGCAGCTGCCCCATAGCAAGTATTGTGAGCCCTAGGCTGTACTGGTGGATATACTTCATATGTCATCGGTGCAGCTTTAAACCGGACAGTTAAACACAATAAATCTGCACAAGGGCACTGGAGTCCCAGATTACGTTGCAATGGCACACCAAATCCACTTCTTTCTGCCTGTATCTATCCTGGAAGTTTTCAAAACACCCATATGTCTCACACTGGTTTTTTTTTTTGTCACAGAGACAAGGGGGTCTGGCTGCTCCCAAGTTACAGGGGAGCTGGACACTAGCAAAGAGCAACCTGAGGTCGTAAAAGCAGTGTCTGAGTGTCTTGTAAAAGTTTCTATAGTTCAATTTTGTGAAGATTGGTCCAGTTTCATTGGCTTCATTTAAGTTAATTCTCTATTATACAACGATGTCATTTGGGCATTGCTTCTAAAACATTTCAGTTAGAAGTGAAACATGGACAGTTCCATCTTCTAATTAAATCAAACCCAAGCTGTTGCAGTAAACAGCTACATAATCCTACTCAATCAGTGTCTTTTAGGTGTAGCTGCAAGTAATTTTCTTAAGACATAACTTCAGCCTAGCTTTGGTACTGGCATCGTTATAAAGCAAAAATTCAGAAAATGGATTGTAACTGCTGTATCTCCTACAAGAAATCCAGCCATTTCAAATATTATTTCATGTACATGCTTTGGCTTAATCATTGTTAGCATGTTAGTGGTGAGAATGGTGTAAGCTCCATTCATACTAGTAATAAACCTATGTAATGAGCTAAACAACACTGTCTAAAATGTGGAGACACTAGCTTGCCTGTTGCTTCCCAGGTTTTTCTCAGTATATGAAATTATTTACTATTGCATACACAGCTATCATTTTAAAATGGCATCCTTGGTTCTTAAAAGTCGCCATGAGGACAGATGTTTTTCTTGGACATAAGCTTTTGACTTGCTGAAGATCCTATAAGAACAGCAGAGTGTCAAAGAAGTCTCCAGCCTTTTACTCTTAAAAGAGACTGGGTGGCTGTGTGGTTATGGCAAATAGTACTGAAAATTGGGTGTGTGCAGCACAGGATGGCTTTGAAATACTGAGGGTGGTCTGGAGAGATTCTCACCAATGCCTAACTTTCCTTCCATGCCTCAGTGACTTATCACCAGCATAACTGGGAATTTCTAGTTAAAACAGACTTCCCTTCATAGTGAGAGGTATAAATGCAAAACCACATATGGAAAGACCAATAAAAAGGACAAATAACTGGACTAACGTCACTGTGCTCTGAAAGTGCATGTCAATGGAGCTTTTCAGAGCACCACGTGAAACCACAGACAACGAGTCTTTCTAAAACATCACAGATGGTGCTTCCATAAGAGCCCGGGAAACCCTTGCCACCTCTAGTACCCTTTACTCCCTTTGGGGAAAACAAAACCTGGCACTCCTAATGCCACAGGGCATTAACACCTTTTGATAAAATGCCTGCCAAAACTCCATGCAATTTGGGGATTTACCACAATTAATCAAAAGTATTTATTCATCATTCTGAATGCTGTCTCTACCTTTGTTCGGTAAGTGACTTTTTCCGTGGCCTCAAGATCTGGTCCTAATGTAGTGAGTTGGGGGTATTGAAAGAGAAGCCTGTAAATGAAACCATTGCTTTTTCTTATGGCATTTCACTGCTCTTGCTCTGTAATGACTGTGAAGGGGTCTGTGGCAGCCTAAAGCATCATTTGCTCTTTCTTACGATAGCTCCAAATAGAAGTCTGAATATCCCTGCTTCCAGGAACCTGGCTTCTTAATGTGGGCTTGATGATTCTTATCTGTTTTTCAAATTATTTCTTCGCTTAACATAAACATATTAAAGGCACCTAACCTTACTCATGGTCATTGCAGTTGTGAAAGGTGAAAGCCAGCCCCTTGAGCTTAGTACAACAAAGACTTCTCTAAAATGCTAAAGATACTCTGTGTGTGTGTGTGGTGGATTGTTGGTTTGGGGTTTTTTTTGGTTTCTTTTTTTTTTCCTTCTACACCATCTCTGTGCTTTGATTTTATTGAAAATTTTAAAATAAAACTGTGCTTTCAATTGACAGTTTCCAGCTCAAACAAAAACAGCTGGGAAGAGAGAGGCAATTGAAGTTCCAGCATATTCTTACAATGTCAACAACAACAGCAACAAAAAAGAAATAAACTCTAAAATACCTTGGAATATAGAGTCAGTCACAGCTTAACAACTTAATAGAACATGAATGCTGGACCCCACCTGGAGTACTGCGTCCAACTCTGGGGCCCCCAACATAAGAAAGACATGGATGGACCTGTTGGAGCAAGTCTAGAGGAGGGCCACAAAGACAATCGGAGGGTTAGAGCACCTCTCCTATGAAGACAGACTGAGAGAGTTGGGGTTGTTCAGCCTGGAGAAGCGAAGGCTCTGGGGAGACCTTATAGCAGCCTTCCAGTACCTAAAGTGGGCCTATAGGAAAGATGGGAGGAACTCTTTATCAGGGAGTGTAGCGATACGACAAGGGGTAATAGTTTTAAAATGGAAGAGGGTAGATTTAGATTAGATATAAGGAAGAAATTCCTTACTGTGAGGTTGGTGAGGCACTGGAACAGGTTGCCCTGAGAAGTTGTGGATGTTCCATCCCTGGAAATGTTCAAGGCCAGGCTGGGTGGGGCTTTGAGCAACGTGGTCTAGTGGAAGATGCCCCTGCCCATGGTAGGGCGTTTGGAACTAGATGACCTTTAAGGTCCCTTCCAACCTAAACCAGCCTATGATTCTATGCTATTTGGATTCAGATTCAACTCTTGATTGAAGGGGGATGTTCAGAGACTTAGTCTTGGATATGGGTCTTGTCTTTTATATGCATAAACTAGAAACACATACCTTTTATTCTTTTAGAATCTCTTCAAGGATTTTTTGGCTTTCCAATCAATTTTTTTGTATCTTTTGTCATTGGAAGAAAAACTGTATTCTTAGACAGACAGTTACCTGCGAAAGATGGTGTACCTAACTATACTGTAATTTGATTGATGACAAGAGACTTTGATGTCTTCCAGGCACACTTAGGAACCTCCTTTCTTGCCATTACTTTTGACCTTAAAGATCTTCCAAGAGACAATGGCACAAGTTCATAACCAAACAAGTCCAAGAACACCAGAGACAGCTAGACAAGGCAAAAGCAATTTATACACCTGGGGATTTCTGTCAAAGGTGTTCATAGACAATTTACTTCCCAGAACTTCCTTGGGCATTGATCTGTTTTCTAAGCTTCTGAATAAGAACTGTATTTTAAGACAAAAGTAAGATATATGGTGAAGTTGCAGGGTACTAAATTGAAGTTGGCTGTCAAATTGACACCCAGGTTAGATAACCGATATCTCTTTGCAATGTTAATTATCTAAATTGATAGTTCCCCTTTAAAGGCTAACTCTGCTGGAATGCTGAAGAGAGGGTCTGTTCTGAGTTGGGTTTAGGGGAAATTTTCTCTTTACTGATTAATGCAGATGATGTAGCTATCAAGCCTCTGCCTCTTGGCTTTTTAAAATATTGTGTGATGGATGTAGGTGACTGAGAAGAATGCATTTGCTTTTCTTGTGGCCTTGAAGCAAAATAAAGAGGCAAATTGCAAAGTGGTGTCAGAAGGTTTAACAATAAGGAAAACAATCCTATAGAAGTCTAGTACTGTTTGTAATAAACAAGCAAGGCAAAGAAGTCTTCTCATACTGTCTTATGGGATAATTCAGCATTTTTTATTTTTTTATTTAAAAAAAAGAGTCTACTCTTCCTATGAGGTGTCAAACAACATCACTCCTTATGAAGAATATCCTTAACCCTACTGCCTTTTAGAACAGTGCTCCATATTTTGTTTTCAATCAGTTTGTTTCATCTATAAAAATCCAAAAGCTGACTGAGCAAAACATTTATAGGGAATATCATGTGCATTTTCTTTGCATAATTGAATCATATTTTTGTGCCCAGACATATTCAACACCAAACAGCAGCAAAGTTATTAAGAAAATCAATGCTAGGGTTTTCCTGCTGTATCTCTGCAAAGCATCAGTTGATCACCTAAGCTAAGATGGCAGGAATCCAACAGCAGGATTAATTGCATTACTAATTGAAATTTTCATACCTAGGTCTTCTATTAGAATTAATTTTGTTGCTGTGAAAGGGAAACGAACTGAAAGCTGAGGATTAGAAAATTGAGGACTTTTACATTTTTTTTCCATCCAAAGAGGTCCGAGCCCTTTGGAAAGCTGACTGCCTGGGGTCATTGGTACTTTCTGCAAAATAGAAAATTCAGATAAAGCTGAAAAGGAAAAAAATATACAGTGAACTTCTGCTGTGTTATACCACGAGGGTAGGATTTGGGGACTTTACCTAGACTTGAGAAGATGAGATTATTTCCAGGTGCCTGGACCCCTTTTTTATGCTAAAGTTTTTTTCTCAACACCGTATCAGAGTGAGACCCAGCACGCATCAGGGTGCAGCAGCATGCACTAGGGTGCATGCATCAGACCCAGCATGCATCCTCATCCCCCTCCTCCTGCAATGTAGTTTCTATAGGAGTGTATGGAGGTGCTTCAGGCTGGAGCCTGGTGTGCTCCAAAAGGGGACCCTCTCCAGACAATCAAGGAAGCAGGATGCTACAATGTGCTGTGGTGTATTTAGGCAAGGTGTGTAGGTACAGGCTGAGTCTCTGAGATGGAAAGCAGAATGTGGTCTCTTCTTAATGAGACTGGGAGAGGCCACCACTGCAGTTGTTTCTGGAGCAGGACTGAGGGGGCAGGGGTACATGAAGCTGCTGATTTTACAAGTATATTTATGCATAAGATCCAGAATAAGCAGACTCAGAATGACTATCAGAAGGCCCCCTCTAGCTGTGCTGCAAGAGAGAATATTAAAAATGTTTTCAGTGGATGATTAATAGGGAAAAAAAAAAACCCCAAACAAAAAACAACAACAACAACAACAAAAAAAACCACCAGCAGAAATAGATGTGGGTTAACCAGTAGACACAGCAAAATGGGCTGTTACCAGCGGATCATTAACAGCCCACAGTGATGCTGAGGACACTTTAATAAATCCATTCAGGGAGGATTACAGCTATTAGGAATAATGATCAGTGGCAACAGTGTGTTTTATATGAATAATGGGGGCTATATTCACCAGAGACAATCTCTGTTGGAACCATTGTGTGTCTACTGATACACAGGACATTCTTCCTTGATCAGAGCATAGTGTGTAGTTTGATACTTATATTTTCACCATTACAAAAACCCCAATGAAACTATTAGAGGTCTGCAAATTAGTGTTACAGAAAAGATGGGCAAGCATCCGAAGTCAGAAAATATTTGAAATGCGGCAGAAGACTGCAAAGTTAGAGCTCTAAAATGGCTCATTTTTGTTCTATTGACCTACCTCTGTCTGCTCAGAATCATAGCCAGGAATTTCTGCACAAAATCTTTCCTGCTTTCCTATGAGGCTTGGCGCATGAGAGTGAACTGAATTATGCATCTTCTTGCAGGCTCTTTGCAGGCACTCTCCTGTCCCAATCTGCTGCCTAAGGTCCAGTGCAAAGTGCCCTGAGGCCTGGGGCTGCCCCTGTGTCATGGAGAACCACTTCAAGTGATGGAGCAGATTACTTCTGTAAATGGTAATTTTGTAGTAAGTAGAGTTTCACTTATTGAGAAGTTATCTTTGAGATGTATATTGCTGTAAGAGAAGAAATTGCTCTACTGGTTTAATGTAGATGTGGCAAGGGCTCTGTTGTGTTACAGTGTTTTGGAGCTTTTGTTGCTGTTGATCCAACAAAAAGAGTGTCCTTTCTTCCCTTTCAAAAGATATCAACTCTGAATCTAAAGATGTGTTTGATTGGCAGTTAGGAGGGACTATATTTAATATGGGGTCTCTGAAGCTTATAAAAAATGGAACACGTAATACAATTTTTGCAGAGTGAATCCATACATTAAGAGGAATTCTCGCTGACTGCAAAAAAGTACATTACCATGCACGAAAAAGAAAATGAAAGAAAGTATGGGACAAAGAAAAGGAAAAAGCATGCAACAATTCCCAGCTCTCCTTCTCACGGTGTGCTTCAGTTCCTATGACAGGGATCATATTCCAGCAGTTAAGCCTTTGTCTAGCAAAACTTCCACCCAGAAGGAATTTCCAGGCGAGATTTGAAGAGGGAACAAAATGGCTTTATATTTCATTTACATTCATTTATATTTCAAGGTCTTTCTGGAGGATCACTTTTTCAATAAACCTGTACAGAGCCAACAAACTATAGAAATAGTAACAAGTAATTGGCCTCTGGCATCTTGCGTGAACAGTGAGGATCTGACTTTTGCTCAAAGAAAATATGCAAACTTGTCAATGCAAAACAGTGACAAAAGCTAAGCAGGGACTGTTGTGTATCCCGAGGACTGTCTTGCACTTGCAGGCATCATTAATTTTCAGTTTCACTTGAATCTCACTGGCCTAACCCTGCTGCCACTGGGAATTATGCTTACCGATTTCAAAACAAGCTGAGTTAAGGCACTGGTCTGGAAATCCCATCTCTGACTCTGATAGAAGTCTAGTCCTGCGTGGATGGAGAGAGTTTTTCCTTTCTAAGTCCCATCAGAAAGATGAGAGCCCTGCCGCAGCATCCCCTGGAGCCCAGGCCATCCTGGAGTTCAGCATTGGCAACTGGTGCTACCTACTGTAAGAGATATTACGTATGTAAACCAGACATCTGAACCACAGTCACTATACTGAGGTCCGAAAGGTGCTGTTCCTGCCTCTAATCCACTTTCGTCATTGCCAGACACGTGCAGTATCATTAAAGCTGGAGTTTACTCTTGTGTGTGGAGAAGTAGAGTTATGTGGTTGGACTACATTAGGACACAAGAATGTCACTGAAAAGCCTACAGGAGCTAGATAGCATGCCAAGTTGTTATTAATTTATGACACTTTCAGTTGAAAATGCAGCTTCTCTTTAGCAGCTGTCTCATTTTAACAATATTTTGTGCTGATGTGATGCACTGTGAAGTCCTCCAACATGCATTTGTCCTAGAAGTAACCATGCTTCAGCAACATCCAGCTTCTAGAAATGAAATGTCATGAGCACTGAGATACACTAGCTACACAGAATATTTGGCCTCAGTTGCTTGTGGGTCTCTGCGGGTTTCATGGGAGTGTGTTTTTGTCTGAAATGTTGATGTAAATGTAGCTAGTTTTTCCTGATGATTATATTTTTCCATGCCTGTCACCACGTGCCATTGCTGTGACCCCTGAGCCACTTGTGTTTTGCTCTGCTTCACATGCATCCTCTTACCACAACAACCAGGGAGGTGGCTGTGTATGGAGCCAATTTTAGGTACTTATGGTGGAGACTACACACCTGAAATAACAACATGCGAATTGCCACGGCATCAAATAAACAACGTAGGAAAAAAATTTCTTTTTAATGCAGAAGCTTGTTTTGTTTTAGACATTATCTGGGCTGTTACTAGACCCTTTCTGCCATCTCTTCTGTTTTATCTGACATGGTATGGTATAACCTGTTGAGTCTACTTAAAGCTTCACATTCCAAAGAGTACTTAAATGGAAAATAATTCAGAATTATAAGCAGTCAAAGCTCTGTCTTACCCTGTTTCCCAGTTTGTTGGACAACAAAATAGCTAATTTGGTGAAGCGCAGTGTGCTGGGTCATAATAGTGTCCCTCTTGTAACACAAAATGAATGCCATTATTCATGAGAAAAGGTTATGATGTAACTTTCCTTTACGTGCTCAAGGAATTCACTATTCATTGCATACTACAGGTTGCTTATGAGAAATACATTGGAACCGCTTTATTTTTTTGGTCAAAGCATGCAAATCATGTCTGAGTAACTAGAGTCAATGCAAGTCCATGGCTTGTTACCAGTGAAATGTCCTGGTTACTTAGAAAATGCTTTTCAGCAGTTTGATATGGAAAGCCACGAGTCACTTGGATAAATTATTGAACAGCTTTTTCTCTCTCCTGTCTTTGTCTGAAAAGATACTGTTAATTATTTGGTAAAAGCTGGTATCTGAACTTCTCTAGTGTTTTCTCTGGGGTCATGGCAACAAGACCCTGAAAGAGCAGCACCCTAAATCGCAGAGTAGCTGGGGCTGTCATTGCAAGGTAGCTGTGCTGGAAGCTCAGTCTGCCAAGGGGATTTCAGTGCAGGGTAGTGTGAAGTCACAGGTCAGCTAGTGTCAAAATCTGATGCTCCTCCTCTGTCTAGGAGTTGTTTTACCCTGAATGAGTGTCTCTCTCTGCTACCAGAGAGGACACAAAGGAAACTGCTTCAAAAAATGTGAAGGGAAAATGTAGCATTTTGTGACACATGGCAAAGCCTACCAAAAAGTCAGGTGTGTAACTCGCTCCTTGCCCAGTGAGGATGGTTAGCTGACCTGATGTGACAACCAATGCACCATAGCTGCTGGCATGCCTTCAGCTTTGCTGGTGGTGTAGTACACACCACGCTGCCACCTCCGTGCTACAGTGCCCACTGAATTGCACACCACGCAGGTTGTTTCACGCACTATCAGGTTCAGTTAGAAAAGATGAAGACTGGCTTAGTCACATAGTGAAATGTCCTGCCCATGCATGTTAAACTGGGAGCCTGCTGGTTTTCCCTGTATCTTGCACTGACAAATCCTACATTTGACAAATTAAATGGGAGTTTTGGCATTGACATCAAAGACCAGAGGCAAAAAACGCATTGCAAAAAAAAGGAAAAAAAAAATAATATTGTTTTGAGACCAACTAAATATCTCTGGCCTGGAAGAAAGAATGGTCTTTGGCTACACTAGAAAAGGTGGTTGTAAATCATACTTGCTCTCTGTTGCTGCTGACCAGAGACAGATTAGACCTTGAAATAAATAAGAGCAAGTCCAAGGCAGCTCTTGGATTTATCCCAGCTGTTCACAGCCTCAAGCAGAGAGCACTGTGTGTCCGAGTCTTTTCACCAGGCTCAGAATACCACAAGCTTCCAGCAGTGGAGGCAAGCACGCATTATTCTGTCCTCATCTTTGGAGGAGCAAAACTCTCTTGTGGTGGTAGTGACTGGGTCATTTTGTGGGAGGCTGAGGGCTGAGATGGGAATGAAGTGCAAGGGATTATGGCTAAAGAGGAGGAATGAGGCAGAGTCAGTGGGGAGCTGGGAGGGGGACAGTGATGTCTTCCATCTTTCTCTCACTAAGCCTTCCCTCATCTGAGTTAATCCTAAAATCTGTAACTTCCAAACTCTTTCCACCCCTTTCCCTTCAGCTACAGCTTTTCCTGCTTCCCTCTTCACTCCCTACAACTGCAGCCTGCTCACCCTCATGGGCTCTGCCGATGAATCTAGTGTGATGGGCCCAGGACACCAAGACAGTCAGACTCACCATTTCTCCTATAATCTGTGCACAGGATGAGCGAGCACCCTCAGGAACATCTCACTTCTTTGCCTGTAACCCTTCAGCAGTGGTCTCCACCCCATGCCCTCCAGCTCCAGCACATCTGGGTCTCCAGAGTCCTGTCAGGGGCAAAATATTCAGCAAGTTTCTGTCTGTCAGTGGTTGGGATGCCTTGATTGCTCCAATCAGTACTCCTTATGTCTCCACCTCAAGTAGTTCCTAAGCATTTTTCTTTCTTTGCCCACATACTGTGTATATATATGTGTGTGTGTGTGTGTGTGTATGTATACACATACATACATACATACACATTAGCCCTGAGAGTGAAGCGCAGTCTAGGAGTCAATACATAGATGGAAAAATTCAAGGGATTTGCTGTACCATTCTTGTAGCTCTTTTGTGTTGTCAGTGACATAATGCAGATAACAGTGTAGGTCAGATAGGGCATCTCACTGTTCTTACGCTACCAGAGCTAAGAAGGAATTATTCTTCTGGAAGTAGAAAGGCTTTTATTCTCCACAGAATGTTTTTTCCTGAGGAAGCTTGAAAATTATATACAAGGGACCTTTGGAAGACCTTGGAGCTCAAAACTCTGAATCTGAAATCACTGTATCCACTGAGGCTGGAGTATGCAAACTCCAGCAATACCATCCCCACCCAGCATGGAAATTCTTGTGTGTAAAGAGGTGGTGTTTCATGGATGTCTCCAGGCTGTCCTGAGGAAGTAGCATATATTCTAACAAAACTGTGATCATAAACCAGTTAAACAAACTTAGGCTAGGCATACCACTCAGAAGCACATTACCTGTAGAAACTGTGTGCTGGGTCTTTTTCTGTGCATATTTCATATTGCAAAGAACAACATTGTTGTTACAACCATGCAAAACCACTTTTTTTTTTTTTTTTTTTTTTTTTATTTTCTACAAAGCATACAGGAGGGTGCTAAAGGGGAGGGATTATGTGTCATAAATTTGCATGTTTTCCCCTCCTGTTTGTGACCTAACAGGATGTTTCAGTTAATGAGCGTGGCTATACTAGGGTCATTCCTTGGAGAAACTTTCTCTCTTACTTTTTATACTGAATTTTAATTTTGCAAAGACATTTTAGAAAGCCAGCACCTATTTACTTTCAAAGATGGTATATTGAGACCAGAGGTGACCTAGTATAGAAACCAAGAGTCATCCTCTTGCGAAGCGTATGTTGATGAATTACCAGAGCAAACAGTAACAGTAACCTCAAGGCACTGTATTTTCAACATACCTGAAAATGTGTGAAACATATATGAAATATGTGAAACAGCTTAAAGCACAAATGGGAAAGGCTGGCCTGGACCCAGCATTAGCATCTCATTATCAGAACCATTGCCTGCTTTTAGTGTATGTGACAAAGTGGGAAGAAAGAGAAGGGAAACGCCCTGAACAGTGGAGAGATAAAAGGAGAACAAGGTGTAATGAGGGTTGGATGTATGACTTGAGACTCCCTTCTAGTGAGAGAGAGAGGTGAGAGACCTGTGCTTGCAGACTTCTACTGCTGCTGATGGAGAAACATCAGCTTCAAACCCAGCTGCTGGTACCAGGCACGCACTCACATCACTTGCTGGCCAGCTGGTGACGGTGACCTCCGGATGTCCCAGGTGGCTGGGAGAGAGGACTGTGAAACAAAGCAGCCGTTCATTCCTTTCCCTTTGGAGCTCTTCTCACAGTCTCTCTCATCTAAATGTAGGAATCAGAAGGGCAAACATACACTGTGTTTTCTGTCTGGAAACACAGTCTTTGTGCCTCCAAAACACTTCTCTGGCACACTGGAGAGTTACACTGGTGTTTAACAGCTGCTTGTTAAACTGGGGTGAACTTCCAGGTTCCTCAGTGACTTTCAGGGGAGGTAGGTGCAGGTGCAGATGGGAAAGCAGGGCTGTAAAGACTGGAGAGAAAATGTTATGTCTAGGAGAAAGCTGCTCTGCTTTTGGTCTCCTTCCTGTCATGGCATCCTTATGTCCTGACATAAGAAAAAAAATTGAATGGCCCTGGTTTTGAAGTGGGTGGGAGCAAGTCTGAAATACCACCATTATCAACACCTTGAAAAATCTTTTTAAAACTTGGTCAGGCTTCTATG
This sequence comes from Burhinus bistriatus, assembly GCA_013397275.1. NCBI lineage: Eukaryota > Metazoa > Chordata > Aves > Charadriiformes > Burhinidae > Burhinus > Burhinus bistriatus. The sequence goes on along the minus strand of VYXH01005067.1, from coordinate 118,601 downwards.
TCCTTATTTGTCTAACTAGTTTCCTCAGTTAATATGTGTCAGATAGAAATAAATGTCATGGGAGGAAATAATTAACAGGATCTAGGAAGATTTATTGCCCATAGGAATTACAGTTTCTGTGGAGAAGGGTGGATCTGGTTAATGAGATGCTCTCAAGTGCAATCCCATTACAAATGTTTCTTCTATCTGTCCTTAAATGGCATTTTATTAAGCCCAAATATACATATTTTTTCTCCTTTACACTGTAGAAGAGACACATTAAGATTGAAATAGGATGTATGCAGCTAAGGAAATTAGCTTTCCTAATACCAGATGCTTCCATACAATTATAATGTCCATAAATTAATAATCTGTTCAGCTGTACAAATGGGATTCTATAAAGCAGATGCTGTCTATCATTTAAAGAAAACTACTACCTGTGTTTAGGAAGGCGGGGAGGCATAGTTTGACCAATCAAAATATGGAGATTGAAGTTCTTGGACATGTAACTCCAGATTTTGCAATGGCTTTCACTGTATTGTGACCTTATTGCTAGAAGTGACCTAATGTTTCACCTCACCCATATGCTCCGAATTATTTAAACAAGAGCAACAAATTCAAATTTCATTTGACCAAAACATATGTTTGACCAATATATATATAATTTCAGAACATTTTCTTAAAATGGGAAAAAATGGTATTTAAAGTGGTCTGGAGAAAAAGCGGACATGCTTTGTTTTGACACTTTAAAATACAGACATATTTAAATAAAAAAGTCTTTATTTTGTTTTTTTAAATGAAGCCCTTCAAGAGAAGCATAGTTTCAGTTGGATCAAAAGAAAAATTCTAACCTGTAACATTAGTTCTCTCTTTTTTTGNAGTTGTCTCTGTTAAATGAGAATAAATCTGGAAACACCACTCATGAAATCTATAATTAAGTCTTCATCAAACAATCTGTTGACTATTTTTTTTGTATTTGGACCCTTCTCTCTTACCTGTTGCTTTTTTGCTTCATTATCTCTACAATGTGAGATCTCTACCTCCCTCATTTACACTACCTGGAAAGGATCTCCTGTCTGTACATGTCTTTAACTCTCTTGAAAGTCAATGAGTTTGGCTCACTCCTGCTGTGGTGAGAACCAGATAGACACAAAGAGTTGTTATTGGCATTCAGATTCCAGTTGGTTCAGAGAAAGTCATCGAAGGATGGACTTATGGGAGGACATATGGAGGGTACAGGATTGTATCCACTGGTTGGTTGATTTCGGATAGTATGCACATAACCTCTCATAAGTTATTGCTTTGTGTTATTTTTCTTTCTCTTTTTATACCTTAGGATGTTTTAAAAATATCTTAAGCTAGAAGATGTTATTTTGGCTAAAGTGCAAGACTGTGACAGAAGTCTGGCTTCTGGCAGTGATGTCGTGGCAGATCTGTGCCGCTTTCAGGGAATGGTTTAAAGACTGCTTCCTTTTTTTTTAGTTACTTAGGGGTTTAATCTCAGCAAAGAAAATCATAAGTAAGTTAAATTTCTCACTCTGTAAAATAGCTTGATGCATATAAATACAGCGCTGAACTTAAAAAGAGGGGAAAGTAACAGATATGTATCTATTGCCAAATACGGCTCTTGGCTATAGACCTGCACTCCCTTTAAATTTGAAGACTTTTCACTTCTCAAAGTGTTACAGAGCAGATGTCATGGTATTTCTCATTACTGTCCTTGACTGCAGGAGGCAATTTTTATAAATCTGTCACCTTTATCTTGAATAATACTTTAAATATAGCTTTTTACAGTTTCTTCTGTGGCTTCCAAATCACTTGTGTAGGTGGAAGCCTAGGCACATTTTTCCGTTTTTGAAGGCAAATAGTTCTCAGGCATTGCACATTGCAGAAATGCCTTACTGGGGGAAAAGCATCAGGGTAGATAGTGTGACAGTCTATATAAATGCTCATAGTTTCTGACAGCTCCATTTTCTCCTGCCATCTGTGTCCTCAGTCTTTCTGGAAATCATGGTGCATCAGCAGTTCTGTTTTATTACCCAAAGCTAAATCAATTTAGAAGGATATTTGATATGGCAGCAATTTCTTGAGTTTCCACAGAAAAACTAGAACATTTAACACTCAAATAAAAGAAGTTATACATTGTGGACTTATAATTACTAGTATGTGTGTATTTAGTATCCAAAAATAATTTCCATATTTCTGATCCTTCAAGACTTTTTGCCAAATTGCTCTGAGCCTTTTAAAAGTTTTTTTAGGTTAAAAAAATCAGAAATTTTAGCTGTTTTATCCAAGGAGAAAAAAAACATAGAGCCATGTTTAGGCCTTGCAGTCTCCTGGGAAAACCCTTGGGACTGCTTGCAAAATTCTAGGGGAGCAACCTCTGCCGTGCCATTTCCTGCTATGCTGGGCTGTGCCAACAGCACCTCCTGCCTAGCTGCAGGCTTATCCCATTGTTTGGCACCATGGATTTTCTACATGAGTCAGGAAAAAATCTGCCTTGGTCGGTAGGTCAGAAAGAAGTATAGCAGTATCTGTGGACAATGTACTTTTATTGGGATAGGCAGACCGTTGTTCATTTGATATGCAAGCGTTTGCAGTGTGGAGAGCTAGAAATGCCTTTTGTGGTTAAATTCTAGGTATAATAATGCAAGTTCTTGTGTATCTTGTGCAGGGATTTTAAGTTTGGAGTATGTCAGGATTTGTATGCATTCAAATCAGTGGGAGATTTCTTCACTGGTTTCAGTGGGGCGACCTCAAACAAGCTGCAAGCTAGGATCCACAATGCTGTTTCAAACATTCCCAAGCTCTCTTCTAAAGGATATCTGTACTTGTTTCATCTCTGTGGTTTTATAATCTTCCCATTACACCTTACATTCTTCTCAAGCGATCATGTTTTTCCTGTTACGGGGCTATAAGGTGGAAAACTCACCTCCTATTTCTCTTCATTTAGTTAAAAACAATATAAAACACCCTCTGGCACAATGTTCTTAGACCGTCTACAGCCAAATTGTTTGCTACGATTCCTCCCTTTGTTTCTTTTTACTGAACGTTTTAATTTCATCTTCGTTGATGTCAGGATGTTGTCAGAGGCACCTGAAAAAATGCAACATTGATGGTGGATTCCAGTACTTAAAAAAACATGGATGGCAGATTCTCAGAGTTTATAAATCAACATAACTCCACTGACTTTTACTACCTGAACAGATGATTCAGGAACATGTAACGCAAAGGTAGCATTCCACGTGTGAGTTGGGGTTTCTTTGTGGTTTATGAAATATAGTGAAATATAAATAAGAGAAATGTGCATTTGTGGCTCGTTTTTCCAACAGAATGATTTTTTTCTCTCTTCCGTATGATTTTCATAAAACTTTTAATCATAATCTGAAAACTATTTACTAGGTACTGTAAATTTTTGTTAGACCCGCCCACCAAAGTTTCAAAAATTATTGTAACCACATGACATGAGAATAAACTATAGTCCCATCTCCCACTTATTTACACTTTTTGTATCTGCTTTCAGCTACAGCTGATAACACACTTTTGTGGTAGAAGTGGGATGCTGTAGCACATCTGTACCACCAGCCTGGCTCTGCTGATGGGATATGTACCATGTGCTGGAACATGTGCTGATGTGACTCACCTGTCTGTTCCCATGGGTGATTTGGCTATCCAAAAGATGGTTGCTTCTCTTAGCCCAGTGACAGGGAGCTGGGTGTGGGAAAGTAAAGGTTACAAGCCTTTCTTTGGCTATGACAGGTGAAAACTGGCCCCAGGGAGTCAAGGGGGAAGATCCTATAGACTTTATGAGGCTAGGTGATAACTTAGTGTTTGAAGATTAATCTGGGATTTCAAAGCATTGTAATTTTCTACGGTATCCATGGGAGGCCTAGTGACCTATGCACAGTGCAGATGTGGATTCTCTCCCAGGTAGCACTCCTTGTTCCTGCTAACTTTTCCCAGGTCCTCCTCTGGGATCTAGAATCAGCCTTTCAAATTTGTTGGAGGTCAAAACCCACAGTCCCAAAGGGATCACCTTGCAAGTAGATTTCACTTGCTGCACTTCTCTATTCTGGCTTTTCAGTTATCTTTGTTGCACTGTGTTTTCCTTTTCTCATTGCTGAGGAGATGATACAGTCTCCTAGGTCCTACAACAGAATTTGCCAGTACCACATTACACAACATGTTGGTTGGAAGTAGTTTTCATAATCCCTACTGCCCCAGCATTATGCTTTTGCTGTGTGTCTATGGTGTCATATTAAGATTTTTCTGATAACAGAAAAAAGATTGTTTTTCTCTCTGGAGCTGACTGTCTCATTCTAGGAAATCTTTCTGCTCCTTGACTTTGCTTTGCCCCTTGGGTTTTGTAAGGTTGTGGAAAAACAGGTTGATCAGCTGGAGAAAAGACTTGGAGCAGGGACTGCTTTGAATGAGAATGCCCCTTAAAAAGTTTGGGAGCTCTAAAAAATTCTAGAAATTCTACAAGAAATATCTTCAAGTCAGAGGTAATAAGGGACACAGCACATGTTTTATAGCAATAGAGTATCTGACTGAATTTTTTTTTTTTGCTCTCCAAGACAGGCAAATCTGAGAAAGGGCTGACTTTTCAGTAGAGGCAGCTAAGTCTTCTTTATATTGATATTTTTATAACAAATTTCTATTAGCATGTTTTAAAGGATGTAACTTTTTGGAATGACTCTGGAGAGTTGCAGGATGATCTTACAATACTGATATATGAACTGGCACGTAAAACTCAGTATACTAAGTGCAAAGACATGCATGTAAGACAGAGGGAGAAAGAGGGCAGAGGGAGAAAGAGGGCATTTACAGATATATATATACACACACACACACACATTGTAAGAAGTCCTGAAAATGTCAGCCCAACAATTGGATGTGGTAAGAGGGGCAAAAAGAACACTTGGGAGTTGTAAGGAACGAGTCAGAAAATGTTGTTAGTATGTGACATAAATCTCTAGCACACATATTTTTCAACTCTGGGCAGTTTTGGTCACTTCATGCCTAGAAGAACAAGTTGGACAGGAAATGTCACAGGAAGGGAAGCAATGCCAACAAAATGGTCTCACATACACTGAAAAACTAAACAGAAGCCTGAAGTTTGGAGGAAGATGGCCTGAGAAAATTTGAAGAGAAATGTAAGATATCTATGGAATGATTATTCACTGTTTACTCCTGCAGAGTTAATAGACTGATGATGGAAAGATATGCTGGCACACATTGTACTCTATATCTTGTAGCATCTGCTACTGGCCACCTTTGGAAAAGGGACACTGACTGAGATAGACATTTTGGCATCTTTTTTATGTCATGACCTTGAAGACTAGTTTTGAAGCGGCTACCAATTTATACTGAATCTGCTTTTGAGACTGCAAATTGGTGTATACTAAAGAGTGGGAGGGAATTCCCTTCGTGGCAGTGCAGCTCAGAAGTCTGTCATATTTGTGAAGGCACAAGAGGGACACGGTGCACTCTGGCAGCTCTGTAGTTGTAGGACATCTCAGGGAAGGAGTCCTCGCTGATGGGCTCTCCCTGAGAGGTGCCTGCACAGTTGTGCCCACAAAGCACTGGAGTTGTATTTTAAAACCTGTTGGGTTTTGATTTGTCACTGTATTTTCACTTTTGGAGCATTCTAGTTTTATGGAAAACTTCTTGTTTTCTTGCAACCCTTTTTCTTCCTGTGCTAAAGGAGAAGATAATTTTTCATCACATATTTTTTCATCTCCACTTGTCTACGTTAATGCAATGATGAAGTCTTTCTGGAGGCCAGATTCCTGCTCTGGTGAACATTGTAAATGTCTCAGTATTTGTCTTAGAGAGGAGTTTGGAGCCCTCTTGATGGTAATTTTACACAGAATATTTTGGAATGGCTTTGTTCACTCTAGTGACCCTGGTGAGCTCTAATCTTATAAAGACACATAACATATGTGGCATGACTGTCTAATAATATTTGCTATGAGGCTTTGCAGCAGACATTTAACTGTAATTTGAGGCAATACTTGAGTAAATTTAATAAATGTATTCTTCTTACTGAAGGCTATGTACTAATGCTGACAAATAGTTGTGCAGCTGCTTGTTTTTGTTAACCTTTTAACATCCAGATACAACATCATCTATCAAGGAACAAGGAATGTACATCCTACTCAGAGCATACAGCCCTGAAGTTGCATTTTGCAGAGCGTTGACTCTGACAGGCTCAAGGGTTATGGTGGATAATCAACAGAGCATGAACTTACAATGTGAGTGTGCATGGAAGGGAGCTTTTTCCTTGAATGTGCTGTCAGAATGACAGACAGTAGGAAGAGGGAAGCTGAACAGGCCTTGTGTACAGCATTAGTCAGGGCATTTGGGAAGTGCTCTGTCCAATCTTTTTAAAACCTAGGCATACAATTGGAAATGAACTCCATGAGTAATAGTGTGAAATAGCCTTGTGAGAAATTTATGTGTGCTGATGGCTACTTCATTATTGAACTGGTGAGATGACTCAGTTTGATTACTGTTGTTTCAGGTCATCTCCTGTGGCCTGTAAGCACTGTCCATTTGGGCCACGGACCATTCTCTATCCACTATCATCCAGATGCAGGCAGATAAGTCACTTAGCAGCCACAGACTCCTTGCATTTCTTCCCCTTAGGCAGGGGCAGAAGGTAGCACCTCTAGCACACTTGCAGATTTTAAGTTCTCTGTAAAACCAATACAGTCAGGAGTCACTCTGCATTGCTGATTACATGTCCTGTGTGCATTCAGCCAGGTGATGCAGTGGAGCCAGAGGCTGCCTGTGCAGCTTGCTGCAGCAGGGGGACTCAGCCCATGAGATCTAAATGCGCGGAAGGGAGTATTTGTGATTGCAGAAGGCTCTTTAACATAGCAGATAAGAGATTCGGTCAGAGGCTGAGACTAGATTAGAAATGACTATGTTTACCCAGTGAACAATGCATTTAGGGATGCTGTGGATTTTGTATCACTTGATGTTTTCAAATCAAGGGTGGATATCTTTCTGCAGAACGATACTCTAACCCAACCAGGAGGCACTAAACTTGACAAAAGTCTGGGTTTTTGCACAAAGTCAGGCTGCATGATTACAGTATTTCTTAAAATCTGGGACTGTAATGAGGTGCTTTGTCTTCACAGTGAATTATTTTAGTTATTCATGCACTAGAACAAAATAAAATACCCTTGAGACACGTCAAAGGAAATTGTATCCTTTCTTTGCTATCTAATTTTGATATGCAGTGTGCAAAATATGCGCCATGTCTTTCCATGTGTGTTATAAGACCATGCCAATAGCAACAGCCAAAAGTAACAACTTTCTGTTCTGCCAGCATTTATTTGATTGTGAATTGTTTATGGCCAGGCTTTGCTTCTGGTTGATTGGCAGCAGCAGCAGCAATGACTTATTTCTTTATCCAAAGAAATACTAAAGTTTCATGCTTAATTGCATTCGCTTTACATTAGAGTACATTCAGTGAAGCCCCTCAACTGAGTTCAGCAGAATTACCCTTGTGCAAAACGGGCATCCACATTGACATAATGCACCTTGTATTTTTAAATTATTTTTACACACAGCTATATAGACTGCTTTACTTTGACTCCAGAAGAAAGCTGGCACTTGGCTGAAGTGCAGTTTAAGGGCTACTGCTTTGATGTGATGATCTGTTTTGCAGTAGAGCTCATCCTTGCACTCATCATTTTGCATAAAGAAATCTAAGCAACTCTACTTGTAGAAGAGCCATTTGGGGTCCACTGTTTGAATTAGCTGCTCTTTGACGCAAATGTTTTGGCATTGACTTCCTCTCTGAATCACAACTGATTCAGACTTATCTAGAGACAGAAGCCAAAGAAATGCCTCAGAGACACATCAAAAGGAAAGAAGGTTTAGGCATTGTAATGGCCCCTCTCTGCTACTTTCCTGCCTGAGCAGAAAATGGAAAATCCATATCCTTTTGTTCACCATTCCACTGTCCTATCCGTGCCCCCATCTGTGATCCCAGCTATTCTCCCTCTCCAGCCCATCATCCATAAATGACCAAAGACTCATCCTTTTTTTTGCATTGTTATAACAAAGCACTAACACCTCCCCTTCTCTCTTATCTTGATCTTGGATGTTACTGAAGTCATGTTGACATCATAGCCTTGTATAGAAAAGAATCTAGTATTGCTCTCCAGAGTGATAAACTATAGAATCAGAATTGGCATATGTAAGAACATGATGAAGGTCCTGCTTGGTATTTGGCCAAGATTTTGCTTTCTGTATGTTCAAACTGGAGGAAGAAGTGCAGGAAATAATTCCAGAAGGAACAGGAAATTAGATTTAAGATCAAAGACTCGTTGTTTTAATTTCTTAATTTCTCCAGATAAGCTTGTGAATAAACCAATATAAGTTAGCCAGAAATCTCATAGGGAAAACTTGCAAACTTTCAGAACACATGAGTACGTATACATCCTGATTTATGGAGGATTTTTTTGAAACCTTCTGCCATATTTGAAATTCAACATGTTTCAAAAAGGTTTCGAGTCTGCAGAATTTTAAAACCTAATTTATTATTTTCTAATTTTTTTTTTTTAGTTAACTGAGAATAATATCCACTTTACATAATCTTAAACCAGAAATTACATTTTTTGTACATAAATATAGCAGTGGTAACAAATGCCATAGTTTCATTAAAATGCTGCATAAAGTTCCTAAAGTACAACGTTCCAAGCAGACCAAGGGGATAACAATGGTATGTTTTGGTGATGTGATCCACACATTTTATTTGATTCTTTTTGGAATCTCTTCTTGTGCATCTTGATACATGATAGTGGTCAGAGTTTTGCTTTGGACCATCACACCAGATTATTGTGTAGACTTGTCTGAAAAGTCTTTCATGGACTATTGAAAAGGATGCCCTTCCTGTTCTTGTCTTTACCATTTTAGGCTGCTTCTGTCCTTGACTAGATCTGGAGAGTGAGGTCATACTTTGAAAACAGAGAAGAGAATTGCAGCCCTCTCTCTTTTTTAAAGAAAATTGCCATGGGAATATAACACAAGCCATTGTTTCATAACTTGGACATGGAAAATACAGTGTTTGTAACACTTATTTTGTAGAAGCTTCTACAAAACATCTCTAACTGAAGTGGTGACGTTTTTTCCCCCTCTCCTTGACCTAACAAACTGTTCTACGGGGAAAATTTTGCAACAGCTGGATTGCTCATTAATCAATGCTAAATTAAGAAAGTGACCTAGGACTGGTTATCAGCTGGATTTTGCAGTGTGTTGAAAAAGTTACATCAGCCTCCAGACACTGCAACATAAGGTAGTATAACACAGACATACCCAATTAGGGATCTCCTGGGGAGAAGAGGGAATGGAGAAGAGAGATTGACGGCACTGTGTTTTTTTGAATGTCATCTGTGAGGAGTCTATCTGGTAGCAGTTCAATTTATGGCTATATAGCTGTGAATTTAATTCCCATGCTAGCACCTGCGTAGCTGTACCACATTGACATCATAATCTTGTGCTGGTGGGAAGAATCTAGCGTTGCTTGCTAGAGTAATAAAAACCCAGCCGCACAAAACACACTGTGAGATGATGTGTGTCTCATCAGTTTTTACAAAATGTAAGTGCACAGTTCTCTCCATTAAACCCACAATGACAGCTTTCCTGCTGACTCAAAGTACCTGAAACAAGTTGTATAGGAGCCCTTTTCTAGAAATTCCTGTACTGCTGCCTACATCAAGATTACTATAAAAATGTACAATACCTTTGGTTTATCATTTCTCCTTTAAGCTTTAACTGTGGATTGCCTAATTTTCCTAGAACTTTGTTTCTTGTTGGTAACTGTAATGCTTGCATATCAACTTTTAGCCAGGTTTCCTAAGGAACTGAGGTTTCTGTGGTAACACAGTCTGTCTCTCCAGTTGTGTATCAGTTCCCTCTCCCCTGGTAACTCTGCAACCTGCTGGCCAAATTTAACTGAGTTTGAAAGAGATGATAGAAATCTTAACATGAAATATGTCACAGTGGGTTGTTTGAAAACCAGTAGCTGGAGAGATGAAAGAGACCTGAATTACTGCCTCAGAGAAAAAGGCAGGCATAACTCAGCTATTTGACAACCTGTTTGGTAGCAATCAGCCAGTCCTCATGCACATAAAAGACAACTGGTTGTGGCATATAGGTGGCATGAAGGAATAGGGTAATTGAGGTTACTGTGTTGGGAAGGCAGAAGAGGACATGAATCTGCAGGAAATGCAACTTTTGTTAGTTTTGCTTCTCATTGAAGAATGTGCTGGTTTTATTTGGTGTTGTGTACTTCCACCTACCATACTGTGACTGCCTGTGGAACTTTAATTCACCCCACATAGGAAATTTCTGCAATTTTCATTTTAGAACTAATCAGTATAGTCATCAGCGCTATATTTCATGGTTGGAAACTTTTTTTTTGGGTCCTCTTAAGACTTGCTTTTTTAAAAAACAAACAAAAAAAGTGAAAAGACTTACTAGAGTAGTGCATCAATGGATTGAGGAGTTCTTCACCACTTCACATCTTGGATTGGAGATCTGAGTGACTCTGTAAAGGATATAGACTTTGGGTTTCTGGCTTTCAGCCTCTTTTTGATCTGCAGATCCCTGAACGTTTCACCAGTGGAGACCAAGTGAAGAATTTACGCTTACTGATGATAGGTTTGTTTTTATCACTTAACTTTGTAAGGCCTCTTAGAAGTGGTCCATGGATCTCCAGAAGTCTGTGCACATAAGTCCGCAAATCTGTACTTACGTCATCAGCCAGTGTTAGGGCACAGCAGAGTTACTGGATAAGGTGGTATAGGCAGTAGTCCTTACTACCGCTTGCACCTATTTTTGTTCTTTATCTCCAAATCCCTAGTTACTGTAATCCTTGAACAACTCATCCCTTGCTGTTTGTTTATTGCTGTCCAAACTGCATTGGAAGAAATGTCAGAAATTTCACCAACAGACAAGGCTCTGGGTGCAGGAAAAAGTGCAGGAGCAAGAACACTGGAGGAACTGGGTCCAAAGGAAAAACGTAGACGCATAGTCAGGCTCCTTGTTCAGGGTAAGTGGCTGATAAGGCACTTGCTCCTCGCTGAAGGCAGAGTGTTTGGAAGAGGTTTGTTCCAGTGCTGCTCTGGCAGCTGTAGCCAGCGGAGGTGCGTGGCGGTGACTTGCGGCTCAGCAGAGCCTGAGGGCAGATGGGACGCTGTGGGCAGCACGGCTGCAGGGCAGCACAGGCACGGGAGGCTCTGCTGCCTGCCTTGCAAGGGCAGCCTACCCTCCCCTGCTATCCAGACCGGGCAGGCAGCAGCTGAAGAGGGAAAAATGAGCTCCAGGAATGACCCTGCTGCTGGCAGCAGTGCTATTTTGGGCTCCTGTCGGTGGGCAGCCTTTTGTGACCTCCCTGGCTGTCAGGTCTGGGGCAGGGCAGGGGCTGGTGTTGTGGCTGGCAGGTGAGCACGCCTGGAGAGAAAGTGCAGAGGACACGGATGTCCCTCGTGCATGGCTCCTCAGGGAAACTGGAGTGCAGCCTGCAAGCCCACAGCCTCCAGTTTGGCCCTTGATGGAGTGCACAAGTTTGAATAAATAAATCCTGTTCCCTGAGCAAAAGCTCAAATCTTTGTGTGGAGCTTTGTGACAGCGCGGAAAGCTATTGGAAGGAAAAATAATGCTGCATAATTTGCTTGTTCATCCAAGTTCAATAAACCCCTTTGTGTACAGTTATTGCCTTTATGCAAAATAAACATCTCTGACAATGAAACAGGTTATTGGAGACTATCTTCTTTCTTTAGTGGTTCCTTAGCAACTACAGCTGTGAATTAGTTGCCAAGCAGCCTGGTTCAATGAAGCAAACAGGGGGGAAAAAAAAAAAAACAGCGAAATGAAAAGGTGCAAGACTGAATTGTGAAGTTCAGTGCAGACTAATAAGCAAGTATTTGTTGTTTGTTTTGTCAAGTCAGCAGGCACTAGTTTTTCTCAGCTTTCTTAAAATACACATATTTGTGACTGAAAACTACACTGTGGTCTCCTGGTGGTGGGTTGTGCTGGCTGGCACAGCAGTGCTGTTGGGCTGTGAGCGTCACCTGTATGGGCAGGGATGGCAACCCTGAGAAGCTGGGTCACAGAGCATCCCCCTGAGATGCTGGCCCAGGCAGCACATGCTGGAGATGCCATCAGAGGTTATTGTTGTTTTCTCTGCATACTGGTGATGAGCAGCATTTGCATCATGGACACTTTTAAAAATGGTCTGAAGGCAAAGTCCTGCCTTTACATACAATGAAAAGGTTCGTCTATATCCATCCTCTCCTCCTGACTGGAACGGAGGTTATTTTTCAGGCAGGTGAGGGAAGGAGGTGATGCAGGGCTCAGTCCCTGGAGGCATGGTGGGGATCAAGATCTTGGGAGGGGAAGGCAGGAGTATAACTGGGGCTGAGCCACTACAGGGTTAAACTGGGGAGTTCACAAAAAGAAATGGGGTATAAAAGGAAAAGCCTTACTCATCACCGGTTTGATGCTTGATACTTCCATCAACACCACTCTTGCCTGGCTGAGGCAGTGCCGTGACGATATGCTGGGTGGCTTCAGGGTGGGCGATCAGAGCTTTTCCTGCCTGCAATGGGCCGCAGCAGGATCCTGCTGGCAGGGTGGACAGCATCTTTTACCATGCTGGGCCCCAGGGGGTCACACAGAGATGCCTGCCACAGCCGAGAACCCAGACCACCGATGGAGGGAGGAAATGTGAAAGCTACTGGCGACCCGGTAATCCATCCTCATCTGCTGAGGCCAGCCGTATGGCCACATTGATACCGTATGTCTGGGGTCTGGGTCTTAACATAAATTGGTTTATGTCAATGTCTTCCTCAGGGCATTAGGCTCCATAGTCCAGATGGCAGAGTGCCCTTGGTACAGAAACCATATGGTAGTGTAAGGAAAGGTTCAGAAGGGGAGAAGAAATACCTTGCAGTGTTCGTTTCTCATAACAATAGGGTCAACGACATTTATGTCAGCATTAGTTGATGGCACAAACGACACCAAAGTCATGGATGGGCATAATTAATGATGGTAAAGCATAGGTATAGCACACATAGAGTGCAAAAAATTGGGCTGCATGACAAAACTTAAATTGGATCTGAATTTTAAAGGTTTAAAAAGCAAAAGCTTTAACAAATCAAAGGTTTTAAAAGTTTTCAAGGCAGGGCACAGCACCCAGAAACTGTGGAGCAAGCAGTATTATTGCAACATACAGCACTTTGACCATTGCCAGGTCTTGGAAACCCTAGGTGTTTGACCCGAGGCAGCACTGGTTACAGCAAACTCTCTGTGGTTGCACAAAGAGAGACAGAGGCAGTGTGGGTTTCTCTGTTGGGAACGGGGGGCCACAGGAAGCAGGGTAGGAATTGCCTCAGAAACTGTCAGCCCAGTACTGTATTTTTCTTTTCCTGTCCTAAGCTCCAAGACATTGAATGGAGTGTTTTAAAACTCAAGTCTGCAAAATGTGTTTTTGTTTTACCCCCCCAAAAGGCATTTTTGTTATCTGACCTCACCAGAGCTGCATCCTTTCACTGCTGCTGCTTTTTAATGATCATTTAAAAATGATTAACAATGCCTGGAGCCATGACAGTCTGACTTCCTGTGCTGAACTTCTGCATGTCTGGATTTGCAGGAGGGAGTTCCTGATGAGAGAGTTTCCTATAAAACAAGGACACTTGGGTCATTGTTTAGAAAAACTGACTGCATGAAAGAGGTGTAAGTCACAGACTAGGACAGATGCTCTGGCGGAGAGATTTTTACTTGTTTAGGGTTTCTTTTTTTAGCACCGGAAACACATTTGTTTGCAATTTCTAAAAGCATCAGAGCCACAGAGTGACTGTCTGTCACTGGTTGCATGAATCTTATCATCAGTTCCATCTTCTTAAAAAAAAGAAAAAAAGTAAAGTTGTGGGAAAGACTTCTTTAAGATCAGGTGGGTTTACTGAAAGATTTAATGCAGGGAGAGGCATGACAAAAGCTCACTTATACCATGGGGAAGTGGAGACTTTGTAGGGTTTAGTTTCTGAAACAGTGTCCTCAGTATGTCGTTAACAAAAACTTCAGTGTTTACTGTCTGGTCCCACAAGTAGAGACCCATTTTGGACTGACTGCATGACTCTTGCACTGTTTGAATCCCTTGTGGTCCCTGGTCATGTCAGGGTTTCTTAAAGCATATTTCAAGGAGTATGTTAAGGTTTGGTCATTTAGACTTCTGTCTAAATGAATTTTCTCATCTTGAAAAGGAATGTGGCTGCTATTGGTCGGTATCTTTTTATTTTGAATGGAAAAATATTTATATGCATGGATAGGAAAGAGGAGGAAATGCAGTCACTGCACATTTTTCACCACTTCTAACTCTCCTCTCTACCTGACATTTACCTTCCTCTGCCGGAGCACTAAATAATGGAGAATCCAATGCTCCACATGTCTGTAGGAGCATGTAGGCCAGTGTATTGGGCACCGTTTAATGGGTGTATTGGGATGGTACACTTCTGGACAGGGAGTTATTTCTATAAAATCCTAGATTTTCTCCTGGATGGCAGGGTAGATAGAAGGAGGGAGAGCTCCCTTCTTTGTTCTAAGGGAACAAGATGGTAGAAACAGCTCACATCCAACAGCAGAAGTGGTACTTATGTGCTGGGTTTCAGTCATCCAAATGTTATGTAGCTGGTGCCTTTTGAGACACATGAGGCTGTATCTCATCTGGCTGGCTTGTACCACTCCAGAAGACCATAGGTTTCCTTTAGGTTTCCTGTATCAACTCCACCAAGACCATAGAATCATAGAATCACTTATGTTGGAAAAGATCCTTAAGATTATTGAGTCCAACCCTTAACCTAGCACTGCCAAGTCCACCACTAAACCATGGCCCTAAGCGCCACACCTACACGTCTTTTAAATACCTCCAAGGATGGTGACTCAACCATTTCCCTGGGGAGCCTGTTCCAGTGCTTAATAACCCTTTTAGTGAACTAGTTTTTCCTTATATCCAATCAAATCCTCCCCTGATGCAACTTGAGGCTGTTCCCTCTCACTCTGTCACTTGATACCCGGGAAATATGATGGACATCCATCTCACAACAACCTCCTTTCAGGTACTTGTAGAGAGCAGTAAGGTCTCCCCTCAGCCTCCTTTTCCCCAGGCTAAACAACCCCAGTTCCCTCAGCAGCTCCTCGTAAGGCTTGTGCTTTAGACCCTTGACTAGCTTTGTTGCTCTTCTTTGGACATACTCCGGTACCTCCGCATCTTTCTTGTAGTGAGGGGCCCAAAAGTGAACAAAGTATTCGAAGTGTGGCCTGACCTGTGCCGAGTACAAAGGGAAGATCACTTTGTCCATGTATATGTCTTAGATATTTCAAGCAGCCTGAAGTGCTTTTAGGCAACTGAATCCTGATAGGTGTTTCTAAAGTTCAACCCCGAGCTTGCCTTGAGGCCACCAAATATGGATGTATGACTTGATAGGCATGTGTGAGCCATCCACACTTCACTCTGATGGGAACAGCAGATATTAGCCATTTCAGGTTTTAGTAGGGGATCTCAGTACAAAATATCTTTGAAAATCAGACAACAGTTTTTATTTAGGTGCTTATACCCCTGGGTCTGAAATCCCTATTGAAGGCTCACAATATCAGATTTTAACATGCTAAGAAAATCTTCACATAAAATCCTTTTATTTCATTTATTTTCAAAGCAGCTGTCCCATCATTTTGTCATCTTTGATGGGATCTGTTGAGCCAAATTCTGGATGCTGGCTGAATTTAGGACCTAAGGTACACAAGGAGTTCCTCTGAAATCAAAGGAAAGAAGTCAAAATCTGGGTTAATTTGGTGTCTAACTGGGTATAGACTGCCTTATGGTATGGTCTGTTTCAGACTGAACTTCGCCTGTCAAAAGGTCATGCTGATCACTAACTTTAGTTATTGCCCAAGTAGCAAGGTCCCTTGCTATATAAATTGATATCTGTGTCGTATGTCAAGGTGCTCTCTATGAAATCTGAAAGCAGAGTCCCCCAGAGAGGTGGCTACTGGTGAAATCTGAATCAAATGGGCTTATTTATATTATTCAATGGTCTTTTCAAATATGGAAACCTTTTTCACATGCCTAGGTTTTGTGAGAGGGTTGCTGGAATGAAAATCGAATGCCATCGCATCAGTTTTGTGCCTACATCGGTCAGCGCTGCTCTTATTTACACAGTACTGACAAATTTCTGTGTGTCTTATCATACAAGCTTTTAGATTACATTTAGTTTTGAAGCAGAATTGTCACGTCTGTTGAGGGAAACAGGGGAAAAGAAAGAGGTGGTGAACACTCTCCAAAATGATCAGGAAACATGTGCATGTTCACACAAGCGGCGTCACTTCAGGACAGGGAGTCAGGGAGTACTCTTCTGACTGCCTAGATTTGCATCTTCCCCTTCTGGGTGGGCCTAAAAGCATCAATATCAGCAGGAGGGCCTTGGGGTGTTCACTTTGAAGGACCATAAATGATATTGTGTCAAAAATGCAAAGCAGCAACATTTCTGACGAGGGAAACCACCACAAAGTCACTGGGAGAGGCTGCAAGGGGCTTATTTGTGTGAGATAGGGTATGTCTTCAATCTTAATTAAAACAGAAAAGAAATGGTATGAAGGGCTGATTGGTGCAACATACTATGTGCAGAAGCACAAGCATGAAATGCTTCAGTATTATGGTGGATAACAGAATCCTCTCTAATTTCAGTACAGAAATTAAGCTTGCCAAAGCTCTTAATGATTGAAATTCTTATTGAATTCATCTAAACCCAAAGAAACAAAACAGGTGAAAGAGCTTATGGGAACATGCTATGTAATGAATGTTTGCCAAGAACTCTTTGTGTTCATTAGATTTAATATCTTTGTTAATCCGGAGTTGATGACAATGACTGATTTAGAAATAAAACTGGTAGCATCTGTGAGATTGTACAGAGGTCAGCAATACGTTCTGAGCAAGAAGTATCTCTGCAGTAAACCGGGAATTGAGTTTTGGAGACCGTTACACATCATTCATGATGACAAACGCAAGTTTCTCATGTAAAATCAATTTGTTGATGACAAAACTTAAAACAGAAAACCTCCTCCTACTAAAGATGGAATGGAAAGCAGCCAGTTCAGCAGAAACAGATCTCCTAGCAGGTTTCAGTAGAATATTTTTACAGTTGAGACAGAGCACACCAGTGAAAAGTATGAATCAGTCACAGCTTCCTCAGCCTTCAAGGTTGAATCGAAGCTCCATCACGTACTTTTCTCAGCTGCATACTTCATTCACTGCTGGGTTTAAGCTCACCTACCAGACTAGAAAAGCCAATGGGCTTCTTCATTCCTTATTTGCATTAAGAATCTCTGTTTTGATCAATAAATAGATAAAATGTCTGTCTTATCATACAAAAAAACTATCATCTCTCACCAAACGGGGAAGTGTTACCATAATAAATATAATAGCAACTGCAAAGCTACCCATCAGCAAGGTCTATTGTAGCTAAATAAAGTCTATAAATGTAGAAGTCTTGAAAACATCATTACATTTTCCCCGCTGATACCAACAGCTGAAACATCTGACTTTGGCTCATTCATGATAGGGATATCTTTCTCTCTTTTTCTGAAGTGTTTCATAGTTTAGATAACAGCAGCTGAGGCTCACCTGTGTGGCTTGCAGCCAGCACAAGTGAGGGGAGCTGGCCAAAAAGGAAATGTTCCCAGTTCTTGTGTGCCCCTGGGA
>VYXH01005067.1:90459-100814 GCA_013397275.1 Burhinus bistriatus | reverse complement strand
ATTCCTAGGAGATAAATATTAGAAATTGAACTGTTTGGGAATTTCCCTATAGAAGTTTTTTTAAATCAAAAAACGTTTTGTTGAGACCGAAACTTTGTGTGAGGTTACATTCCTCTGTTGACAGGCAAGTTTTCTGTAAAAGAAATGCATTTTTCTCATGTCCACATGGCACATGGGTCTATAATATATTTGGTGGTGGCGTTCTTGCTCTAGCCCCTGCCAGAGGTGTTCCATTTTGTATAAATACAATTATTCTGGATCAGGGACTTGATCTCTCTCAATCCATATGATTACTGTCAAGTAATTTTCCCTGGTCCAGTGAATGCCGTCTCCTTTTTTTAAAAAACTGCTTTCAATGGTCTTGGCTTCTTTCCAAAGGGAGCGGGAAAACTGGACTTCTTCACAGCATTCATTGGCTGACTCTCTGCCACAGGACATGGGAATCATTTCACAAGCTTTCAAAATTTAACTGTAAAGCATTAAGCTGATGGCTGAGATATCCCGATAACATGCCTTTCAGCGGTTCATGGAAGGAACCCACAGCACACATGTAGGATTTCTCTGAGAAGCTAATGAGATATTGTCTTTTCTTTCTTTTAAGAGTCACCTGTGTCATATCTGTGGTGTGGTTTATCCTCCCAGTTGGACAGGGTAAGTCCTAGACCATATGGTAAGCATAGAGATATAAAGTTAGCCCTGAAGAGGCACAGGGGCTGCCTGAGTTCAGGGAGCAGGGTCCAAAGAGAAGGCGATTACAGTGAAGGCCCACTACTTCCAGGCAGATGGCCTGGGACTACCATCCCCCAGGAGATGGGGGGTGGGAGGAGACACTGTCCTGCAGGGAGCAGGTCACAGATATTGTGTGGAACTGATGCCCACCTACTTTTAAGCAGAATTCAAGTCCTGCAGCAAAGGTACCACACTCCAGCAGGCACTGGGAGTCCTTTGGTCATGCAGTGAGGACTCTGGCTTACAAACTCAGCTACCTGCATCTGTTTCTGGCTCATTGCTATCCTAGATGCATGTTTAAAACAATCAACTGCACCTCCTTTGTCTGTGAATTTTGCCTGAGCAGGCTTTTCTCACAATTTTTCCAACTTTTCTCTGGATGAACCAGATATGAAGCCTCTTCTTCTGGCAGAACCAGAAAATGCAGAAGAGTGTGGAAGAATTAGCAGAAAACACCAAAACCTTTCCACTTCCAAGGCTGACTGACAATTTCTGTATATTTTTATTGCACATTAACCTTTCCTTTTAATGCTTCACCAAAATCAGTTAAGAAGAAATATCAATAATGTTTTTGATATAAAATGTTATTTTGCTTTTGGGTAGAACAGCTGTCACACATATTTTCAGAGCAGGAAAAATGGATTACATTTATAGGAGGATATGTGTGCAGTGTAGCATATTGTCCTTATCCAACAAATGAAGGTTTTCCCATGGGATGTGTAACTGATTCTCAGTAACACCACCACTTCTGCTTATACATCTGTTCTGCTTTTAACTGCAGTATAACTCAATCATTCTGGACAGATCTTCCTTTCAGATATACATTTCCTCTAAACCCATCAAGTCACAGGCATGACAACATCTGAACCTATGCCAAGGCCTGTTAATTAGAGCTTCCTCCCTGCTGAACGTCAGCACGCTGGTAGCTGCAGACCAGCCAGCCGCTTCCCATGGCGGCTGCCCTGCCAGCGGCACTGAGCCTCACTGACTGCTCGCCCCTGCTGTTACTGACAGCAGCCAGTCAGACAGGGAAGTGTTTGCTTTGTACTGACCACTTACAATATCATAGAATGGTTAGAGTTGGAAAGAACCTTAAAGATCATCTAGTTCCAACCCTCCTGCCATAGGGGGGCACTTGCCACTTGACTAGGGACTTTCTGCTTTCACTGGCACCAAGACAGGACACAGTTTTCAAATCTGCTTTTTTAAAAATACCTAAATCTTAGACTTGTCTAATTTAGTGTTTAGATGGCAGTGCCTGAGATGTGGAGTCTAAGCTCAGTTTAGGTAGCGATGGGTGAAGCATGAACAGAACATAGAATCATAGAATGGTTTGTATTGGAAGGGACCTTAAAGATTACCTAGTTTCAACCACCCTGCCATGGGCAGGGACACCTTCCACTAGACCAGGTTACTCCATCCAACCTGGACTTCAACACTTCTAGGGATGGGGCCTCCACAGCTTCCCTGGGCAACCTGTTCCTGTGCCTCTCCACCCTCATAGTAAAGAATTTCTTCCTTATATCTAATCTAAATCTACTCTCTTTCAGCTTAAAGCCATTCCCCCTTGTCCTATCACTATATGCCCTTGTAAAAAGTCCCTCTCCAGCTTTCTTGTAGGCCCCCATTTAGGTAATGGGAGACTGTTGTAAGGTGTCCCTGGAGCCTTTTCTTCTCCAGGCTGAACAACCCCAACTCTCTCAATCTGTCTTCATAGGAGAGGTCCTCCAGGCCTCTGATTGTCTTCATGGCCCTCCTTTAGACTTGGTCCAACAGGTCCATGTTGGGGGGCCCCAGACCTGGATGCAGTACTCCATGTAGGGTGTCATGAGAGTGGAGTAGAGGGGTAGAATCACCTCCCTCAACCTGCTGGCCACGCTTCTTTTGATGCAGCCCAGGGTATGGTTGGATTTCTGGGCTGCAGGCAGACATTGCTGGCTTATGTTGAGCTTCTCATCTACCAACAACCCCAAGTCATTCTCCTCAGGGCTGCTCTCAGTCCATTCTCCACTCAGCCTGTATTTGTGCCTGGGATTGCCTCAATGTTCATGGCAGAGTTTTAAAATCTCACCACCTGCTCTGCTGGGCTCCAAAGTACACTTAAGGACTTGATCCTTGTTCATCTGATTTTATGCTGTTGCCAGAGGCACTTCAGAGAATCAGGCTATAGTAAATACCTGACTTTAGACAGCTGCGTTTCTAGATGAGGCACTGCATTAATGTATGTAGAGTCATAGTATTAAGTGACAGAAGCAATGGTATAGGTTATGGCATTCAGATTTCTTTATGGCAGACACTTGCTATTGAAAATAAATCCTTCTAATCTGCAGAGCTGTGACCTGTTCGCAGGGAATCTGAAGTGGGCAAATATAGGCTTTTTTGATTACTTAATGTTCTACAGAGGAAGCAAAGACAAAAGGTATTTCTACATATAAATTTCATCACAGGCATGGAATATGTAGTGAGAATTAAAATGAACTCCTATGGAATGTGAATAATCACAGCTGAAAATTAAGGACTGAAATCCATGTGTTAATGGTTGTTAGAGTATTGCTTCTTTTAACAAATGCAGTACATAGTTGAAGATTTTTCTCCTCTGTGTAAGGGTGTACACTGCAAATGGGCAATGGACGATTTCCCCAATGGTTCAGTGTGAAATTTTCTGTTTTTAAAATATGAAACTCATACCTGTCAACTAAAATGAGTCTTCATTTGCCCAGTTTTAGATGCCTAGATTGTAGATGTCTTCATCTCAGCTAGCCACTCTGGATTCCCTTTAGAGTCAGCAGAATGCAATAAATGTCTGAGGATAGCAAGAAGCCTTCTCCTTGCCTCTCACCAAACATGACACATTAGAGGGGGTCTCATTGAAATCTAAGCTGTCTGAGAACTGGCACCATCTGCCAAGCGTTCGCTGTATCATGACAAGATAAAAAGCATGTCTGCATGCATGGAGGCAGACAAATACAGGTTCTCATTCCAGTTATAGGCAGGATTGGGTGGACTTCAGCCTCTCCTATATGAGCGGCAGAGAGCATTCACACAGATGCTCACCTGACCTTGCAGACATACCCCAGCAGTGGTCTGGATCAGTAACAGGGGGGTTCTCTGAGGACTGACTGCACAGTGTTGCTTCTGAGACTGCAATAAAGTACTAGTATGGCTATAAATAAGGGACTTCAGATGTTAGGGCTGTTTCTTCAGTATGTTTTCAGAGCAACAAAATGTACAGGCTTCTTTGAAAGGATTAAAGTTGCAGTATTATAAATGCCACCAAAAATCTAGGCAATTCTGTTTGGAGAAACAATCTCCCTCTGCCTTGCATGATGCACAAGCAATCAGAAAGTACAGAGCACTCCACAAAAAGGATGTGGAGCAAGCTGAGACGAGGCAGCAAGTTACCAAATTCTTTGAAACAAAGAGAAGACCATGTAAAATGATAAGTGACCTCAGCAAGCAGTGGGAGGGAGAGGTGAAAGATTTCAGTATCTCATAGGCTCAAGGTCTGGTCTATATTTTGTTGGCTTAATAATTGTACAAAATACTCAGATCTAAGCACAAAAAAAGTGTGTTGCCTTTGCAAAAGCATATCCCTCTTGTTTCACAATTAAAAATTGCAAGAAAGAATGACACATTCATCATTTTTAATCAGCCTTCAGAATGCTGCCCTAACATTGTTTCTGTTTATAGGTCTCTTTTGTAACAGGAGGTAATAAATATTTCAGAAAGCACTGGTTATTTTACATGTTGACAATGTATATAGTGCTTTTAAAAGTGAGGAGTTTGGAGGAATGAATAACTCTTCCCAGCATGAGTGAGCAATAAAGCTGCCCAGTCCTGTGACTTTGATGTACATCTCTGCAGAAACTCAATAATATAAATTCTACTGACATTTCTATAATGTATTTTGGGTGCAGTATTGCACAGTCTTATTTCTAATGTTTCTTTCTAGCTTAATACTTAAGCAAATTAATATTAATATACTGCAAGTCTGAAGGAGCAATATGTGTCCTACTGAGGTCCGTGGGAATTTTGTCATTAGTTTCTACAGATGCAGAATTTTATGTTAGCTGAGGTCTAGTTGTCCTGGTTTAATGGGCTTAGGCTAGAAGTTAAGAGGGTTTTAGCTAGCAAAAAAGTGATGGTCTTTAACAGCCTTTCAAGTGAACTGTTAGAGGTTAAAAAAAAAAAACCACTAAAGGTTTTTAAGGTAGAACTTAAATTTTATAAATAAAACTTCAAATGATTCCTTTGTATGTTCCTAATTCCAAGCCTAAATAATTTGCCTGAGCCCCTGGTACCTTTAGGAACAGCAAGCTGAAGGAAAATCAGGGAAAACCAATAAGCACTTGAAGTTTCTGTGACTTATGTTATAGGAGCTGCTGCTGAGACGGTCTGCTTTGTGAAGTTAAATTTCTGCTTCTTGTTCTGTCAGTTCAGGCACTATTCTTTCTCTCACTTAGATTACCCAGACCGCTTATGCTCAGGGCTTATCTGTAATGAGCTAATGCATTATGTTAAAAACTGCTAAGAGGCATGTTAACAAAATTTTGCCCTCAGCATGGACAAGAATTTTTGTACTCAAACATGTTATCTGGGCAGGCTTGATTCCAGAGTCCTTTTAGATTTTACATCTGTGAAGTACTGGTGGCTATGTATGTCTTCAATGAGAAAATGTTTTCAGGAACATAGGGGAAACTCAATTTATTATTAATATGTGCATTCTGTGTTTGCTGCTATCTTTGTGTCTGCTCGATAATCTGAGAGGCTGAATATTGTAGATACCAGCACACAAATGAGCACTGTGTAGCTCTTACCTTAGCATTCCTGGAGCTAATGACATTTTTAATGGAAAGGAGCACTTATTCTGCCAGGTGTATGATCATGGGATTAGCATTACCACATTTTGAGACAGCGTCCTGCGATACTGGAATGTGTCTTTAAACTCAGCTACTAAATCAGTGCTTTTACAACTATAGCTACCTATCTGAAACATGCAATTTTCCAAACTCAGGCTGTACCAAAGATTGGAGTTGCTTGGACGCTGTGGTTCAGATCCCTTTCCGGTAGGTACTGAGGGCTAAGCTGAACCCAACCAGCATTGCACTGGTCTGAGCTCAAGGCTGTTAGTCTCAGGCCTTGAGGTTTCTGCATCCTATGCTCTGGCACAGGGAGCGTGTCCAAACATGGTCCTAAGGTTTGCAGTTCCTGCAGCATGGTTGTGGGGTACTGAGATGCCAGCTGCAGGGGAAGCTGGGTTATTGAAAAAGGTTTGTGGATCTCCTTTGTCCTTACCTGCAGACCTTGATGAGAGTACTCCAAAAGGGGCAGGTCAGTGTGTGTGCATGTATTGCAGAAATCTTTCTGTCTTGCACCAGTAACACAAACCACGATCTTTGGACAGACTCAGACAGGATTACCAATAATGGTGTCTGGTTGTCATGGCATGGAGGCAGTTCCTCGCGGCCTGCTATGGCTCATTCTGTACAGAGATGTACTTGCACCACCATCGCTGCTCCTGGGAGCATGCGGTGCAAAACTCTTTCTGTATGAGGTAAATGAGATGAGTAGGTGGTAATGGTAATGAATCTGATACTGCACATATGGTATGTAGCCACTGCTTCCTAGTGATCGTGATGCACCACCTACCAGGTCAGTATTTTGTGTCTTCTAAGGCAGCTGAATAGGGCTGGTAATCTACAATGACGTAGCCCTTGTGAAAGAGTTGGGTGAGCACATGCTGCCTGAGCTGCTTCTCAAAGGAATACTGAGGTTGCTTTGAGTATCTAAAATACAAGTAATGTAATGGATGTAAGAGGAAAGCATCTCTTTTATTAGACCAGAGGCTGTAGCTTGAAAAAAAACGGACATGATCTCAAGCTCAGTGATCGCTATCCTTAAAAGCTTTCAGCCACTAGAGCAGTGGAAGGCATGTTTAATGTGATGAAAGTTATATGGTAGTGTTCTTCATCCTCTGCTTAGAAACTAATTTAATTAATAAAATCTAAGAACTTCTTCAATACCCTAGTTCTTTGTAGACAAACAATAATTGTTCACAAATTTGTCCAACAACCAGCTCAGAAGCTGCAAAGGGAACCCATTACCAGGCTAAAATTTCTTGAAATTACTTTCCCATCCATCTGAATTATATTTGTAATCAGTTTGTAATGAAGTTCAAATCTCATCGTTTAGATCACTAGAGAAGCCTAAAGTGGATGAGCTGTGATAAACTTATTCAAAGCTGGTGTGATTATCTTTTGATTATTCCTCCTCAGAACAGCTCACCCACTGACTTAATGAGTTTCTGATTAAAAAAAAACAAAACAAAACAAAACAAAACCTGCAATGAATAATAGAAATAATTAATTTGTCAATAAGGACTAGTTTATCTGATATTCTAATTCACAGCTGAGTATTCTGTTAGCATTCCTCAAAGTGAACACAACCCTTCTGTTTTTATTGAACTTCTATATGAATCAACAATGAAATGATATATTTTTAAAAGTGGCATTAGCTGTGTTAATAGTTTGACGTTATCGGTAAGGGCAAAGTTACCTAGTGAGAAAATAAGTGCACTCTGGGGTTTTTATTGTGAGATTGCCTTTGAAGATGCCAGAACTTCCATTATTATGTTGGTGAGTTGGACTGAAGCCTTCCTGCTTGTAAGCTGGACTTCCTTGCAGACTCGTTCTCAGTCATGTTGGAAATCACTGATCCACGTGATGACCTGTAGGATAAATAATGACAAATACGTGATTACTTAATAATGGGTTTGAGATTTTTTCAAGTGAGACATGAACCTGACCCAGTATATCTGTAGCAAGAACAGGATATTTCCACAAATAGTTTCCTCATTCCTATTTTCATCTTTCTACAGAATTTAAGAGATGAGTTTAGCATTGGGGCTCAGAACTAGGGGAAAAAGGGATTCAGCTCCTGTATCAGAATCTGTTGAAATCTCACATTTGCTTTCAATGGGCAGAGCCTGTGGCAGAAATTAGTGTTTTTCAGGTAATGTTTCCATGAACTAGAGGCACACAATCCCTGACAAGGGTAGTGTAGCTTTATCTATAGGCATGGGTGAGTGCCAGAAGAAAAGCAGGAATCTTTTGTTACTCCTGCTAGCTTGAATAATCAGAAAAGAGCTATCAATTTTAATGGGAAATAACCTAACCCATAAGTTTGACCTCTAAGTAAAGAGATGGTGGTGAAGGAGGTAGTGGAGATAAAAAATTAACCTGAAATAATGTTTACAAAATATGGTAATATAAATTGTTTTGCTCTCTTTATAGTAACAAATGATTTGCCAACAAGACATGAGAGTCTCATCAGAAATTACTCTTGTGAATTGTCAAGCCTGTTATAGATAAAATAGCTAAGGCTTGTTTTGCTTCTTAAGCAAGCAATGCAGGTGGGGAAGAGAGCAACATCTCTCCCTTCCCCATTCATTTCCTGTAAAATTCTTAGTGGTGAAGACAGTATCAGCCAGAAGAGATAAACAATCTGTTTCAGAATAACAGAAATGTCTTACTGTAGCATGCACATAAAATATCGCAGTTTGAGTTTTGGAAGTGAAAGACTTCTCAGTAATTTAAGGTCATCCAAATACGGCATTCTAGATGTAAGACCCAGAAAATTTAAAGTTTTATAAGGGCACAAAGAGTCATCATGTGTCTAAAGTCCTTGAAAGTAAGTGAGAATTAAATACTGGCATTTCTACCTTTGAAATCTCCCCTTCATTACTTTGGACCTTGGAACAGAGGTGTTGAGTGTAAAGATTTGGGTTTGGTTTTCATTTAAAGTAAGACAGTCATTAAAATAATCTTTAGAAAATTGGTGAAATAAATTACTTCAAAAATTTTTAGCCAGGCCCAATGCTCAAGGCTGTGGTTAGGTAGAATTCCTTTCCACTCTTCTGCAAGTAGTAAAAAATGGGCATTTTCACACTGCAAGCAAGCAATTAGATGGCCTGTTGCCAGGGTTGTGCTTGCATGTAACAGTGGGCAGGGTGGCAACATAGGTCTGACCGAATAAGAGGCTCTTCGTCATGAGGGCCTATAAAGAACGTGGCTTGGTTTACAGAAGCACATTCTTCCTGCATTCAAACTTTTTTTGCTGGGGGAATTGGGTGCAGTGGGATTCTGAGATAAAGTTCATTGACTTTTGGTTCTGAAAATCAAAACTAGACCAACACAGTCCTGGAAACTCAGGATCAGTAAGGGGACTGCTCTTATGAAGCACAGGACCATGACTGAGTCATACAAACAAACTCAGGTCCTGGCTGCAGCACAGATCCCTCATATGACCTTGGCGAGTGACCTAATCTCTGTGCTGTAGTGATTTAGTCTCTGCGTCTTGGGTCAGTGTTTGCAAAATGAGAATAACAGTACTGCCTTTGTCTTGTCTGTTCATATTGAAAATTCTTTGGTGCAGGAATCATCTCTGTGTGCTTAGTGAGGTTCTTGGCGCGCAACTCTAGGTGCTATTTTAATAACAGTACATAATTGCTGCTAGTTTTATCCCTAACCTTTTTGGAACAGAGTTGGATTTAGGAAATCCTTTCTTTTAACCCCATCCTCACCTTGGGAGACCCAAAGACTAAAGGGGCTATCAGTCAAAGTCACCCTTGCTTTGCAATACAAAACAAATAACTTGCCTTTGGTAACCCTGCATGACCTGGCATTCAGCTCCCTTATGGGCAGAAATCCCACCAAATGATCCTGCTTAGTTTGATCCTGACAGCTCTGAAGCCAACATATTGCATTGGCTTATATTCCAGGGACTGGATTTGCAGAGTTTTTAGCCAGCAATAAATTTTATTAACTGCCTCCATGGAGAAAACCAAAATATCTCTGCAGTAATAAAGATGGAACAGAGTTGCAAAGCACGAGAGGCACTGGAGACGCTGCTGTATCCTAAGAGACAACATGAGAAAGAAGGTGGGGGACTCACCAGCGACAGCCTATTTTACATGTTATTGGGGTTCATGACAAATGTTCAGGGTCATTAAACTCATGTGAATGGATGCTGCCCCTGTAGAGCCAGGGAGGGTGAGAAAAAGTGCCAAACTGACCACAGGTGTTATCAGGTATAAGGCTTTTATCAGGTATGGAGTGTTCTCAGTTCTCAAGTGAGAAGAACAAATATTTATCAAGCTGCAGCATCTGTGTTTGCAGCTTACCTGAGATTTTGGCCCTGTTGAAGGCCATGTCAAAATTCCTGCTTACTACAACTAGCATTTGAGCTAGCTTTCCAACTAGCTAGCAGTAGGATAGCATCTTAAATGACTAACAGCCGGTGAGGAAAGCAATGCAATTCCATGCAATGTGCTAACAAATCCTGCCCATCTGCACTTCCTGCAGGGCAAACGTGAGCTGCATTTTCCAGTGGCTGTCAAAGTAGTTTGCCTACAGCTGATTGTTAGAGGGTTGCAATAACAAAACCCAGTGTAATAATGAGGAAGAGAGGAAATGTTGCTAGAGGTGGGTCTCATGTTTTGTACATTTTGTCAATGCAAACCAAAAATGTTAGGATTGTGATTCTCTTTTCTTACTGTGTCATGTTTAAGAATCATTTGAGTTTGATCCTGGAGCCATGGTAAATTGTTGCATTTACGTGGGCAAATT
>VYXH01005067.1:59612-83057 GCA_013397275.1 Burhinus bistriatus | reverse complement strand
TTTAAAAATGGCATGTTTCAAATCTCAAGACTGTTAATAAATAGCCATAATTACAGAACTATCCATGTGCCTCTGCTTTAGCAACTTGCACTTATGTCTGGTCCATAAAAATTCAGTGTTGCTTGGCAGAAAATTGTCCCAATGGATGTTAGCTCAGCATGTGGGCAGAGCTGATGGTTTTTAGAAAGACAAAGATAGCTGTAGCTTGGTGCCTCCAGAATGAATCTCAGATGTAAGGAAATAGACATACTTGCACTTTATTCGTGATTTACGTTGTGGGAAGGGGGACCACCCCTTGCTAGTTTTTGCTTGCCACAGAAGAACATAGATTTGTTTAGGAATCTCAAACACACACAGTCTTACCCTGTTCTCGCATTCTCACATCACCCTGGGAAACATGACAGAATTTGATGGTGTTCATGATTTAGGCCACAGAGAAAAAGGGGCTGACTCCCCACGCAGCCAGTTGGAGCCGGTGTTGCTGGTGTTGGATCTTGCCCTGAGAAGGGTCTGGATCGGGCCCTGCCTGTTTATGTCACTTGGAAATTCCTTAAATTGCTTTCCTACCATCTCTAGTAAACAGCGGTCCCAGCATAGCACTAATTGTATGGGTATTCCTGGCCTCTGGGTTTCCTCAGCAAACAAAACAGTCATTCTTTTTGCTGCATTACTCCTAGCAGCAAAACCATCAGTGCGCTGGGGAAAAAACCTATTGACCCACTGGATACAAGAAAGACCCAGAGTTCAGGCTGGCATGCATTTGATTATTTGCTCTGTTTTAACTGCTCTATGGATTTTCTCCTCTTCCTTTTCTCCCCTTAAGGTTAATGCAGGTAAGCCTGAAGGAGTCTGTGGAAAAGCATCTGAGAAATTTGCAGGTTGCAAGGACCTGCCATGTTGATACATGTGTTTGGCCAGGTTCTCATTTGCAGTGACCTGTATTTGTGTATCCCAGGCATGTCTCAGCTTCTTGTCACCACCACCCCTCTGCCCCAGCTATTGCAGTGAGTGTAACTATTGCTGGTGGTGTTGCGATGAAAGCACGTATTGCAGTGTGCTGCAGCTGCCCGGCTCACCCTTTCAGTGTCCCTGCAGCCCGTTCACTTGTGGCAACCCTGCAATGTCTCTTCAGGCTCCGTTGATATATGTATTGAAGCAACAGGCATGCTCCTCTCCAGCCTAATGATGTTCTTGTTTTGCATTACTGGAGCATCTGTGTTTTTATGGAAATAGGCAACTCATTAAGTAAAAACGTGCTTAGGCCACAGGTGCACGTTCAAGTCTGGCAAGTCTGGCTGCAAACACATGATGCTACTTTTGAAAGTCATTTAGTTCCAACAGTAGCAACTTACCCCTGTAGTCAGTAGGAAGTACGTTTCCCATATTTTCAGGTACCTCCCTTTTGATGCATGTCTTGCTGATGCTTTGCACATGCATGTGTACTCCCTGCCCATTTGTAAACACAAGCTGAAGTGTGTTTTTCTCTGGATTTACCTTTTGGGAGGCCCCTGGCAGCAACTCTGGAGCTCAGCTCTGTTACCTCACGTGGGCTGTGTCATTCTCAAAGCAGACCTGCTGATTCCAGTTGAAACTAAAATATCTTTAAAGTGATCCTGTTTCAGAAGACTAAGTACAGTTATTCTATATGCTTTTAAAAGCAGTTTTAGCTCAATGTGCTCCAACTGTACCAAATGCAGGCTGGTTTATGGACAGACAACAGATAATGTGTACTGTTCCCACTTGGAGTTACCGCACCCATAGGACGCCAGTGTTATGAGCACTGCTGTCATGGGCATCCAGGCAGCTAGCTCTGGGTGGATATTCACAATGCACCAGGAGCACACTGCTGTTACAGTAAACTCTCCCTGCAAACAATGCTCAAGGAAATAATTTGGGCTCCTTTATAGTCACCAGCTTTGTGTAAAGATAAAACTGGGAGGTCATGGTGTGTGGACTGTAGTGACTCTAGGTGTCCAGTGAGAGACCTTCTGCCTCGCTCAGCGGCTCCTTCCTGAGCCAAAGGGGGCAGGTCTCTAATTTCCACAGTAAAGCCAAACTTTACCAATAGATGCAAGCTTTTTGCTAACTGCAGCCTGGGCTGTGAATAGGATGAAAAGATTTCAGTGTAATTGCTTTAGGCCTTTTTCCAGAGCCCTGGCTTGGGACGGAGTCAGGAAAAAATCCCCTGTCAGGCAAAAATCCAGAATGAAATAACAACCAAAAAAGACTTTTGACAGGAGACCAGGACAGTCCCAATAGTCCCGGCCTGTTCCACCCAAAAAGGGATGCCCGGTCACCTTTGGCTGATGTAACAATGTTACTTTACTGGAATTATCTATGTCTGGTGCTACCGAATGACTAAGATACCCTCACCAAGGGTAGAACCTTATTGTGTGCAAAACGTTTTTGCAGACACCTCCATGCTGGATGATCTAAGGTGATGAGGAGGGTGAACAAGGAACTTTCATTATTCCCTTTAATAAATAGGAAACTCATGGACAGCCTTTAAGTGAGTTGCCTAGAGTTATGTTAGAAGTGTGTGCACTCACCACTTGTGTCTAGCTCAACACCAGTGGCTGAACTTGTAGATTTTGTATTGAAAAGCCTGACTCTCTCAGCTTGATCCTGACTGTCACGTTAGAGGTGAAAAACAAGGCAAATTAGAATAATAAAACAATAAGCTGAAGACTGGCAAACCACC
This sequence comes from Burhinus bistriatus, assembly GCA_013397275.1. NCBI lineage: Eukaryota > Metazoa > Chordata > Aves > Charadriiformes > Burhinidae > Burhinus > Burhinus bistriatus. Next base: position 80,356 of record VYXH01005067.1, on the reverse strand, counting down.
AGGATAAGACTGTATTGTATTGTATTTTGTAGATGCTTGGATATGGAATTGTTATACTACCTGGAGCTTGTAACCTTACACTAGCTTTGTGTCAGATGATTAGAGGCTAACTGAATATTGCACTAACATTTAAATAGGGTTACCAGGGAGAATATAGCCAACAACAAACCAGTAAACCTGACTTGAGTTCTGAACAAAGTACGTAGTATAATGAAGAATACGATCAGGACATGGAATATATGAGAAGAGTTAGTATCACTTTTACAAAGGGAAGGCGTGCTTTGCAAGCCATTAGTGTTCTTTGGAGTCAGCAAGCCCATAGTATTGAATATGTCAATTTTCAAAAAGAAATGGATTTTCAAAAGAAGTAGAACTTTCAAAAGTTCCTAAACTGCCACAGCAGGGGGGGGAAAAAAAAGAGTTCTTTCAGGATTAAAAGACTGATTAAAATACAGGAGGAAAAAAAGACTGTTTTTCCCAATGGAAATGGAAGTCACAACGGAATTCTGCAGGGTGTGTGGTGAGATCTGTGCTATTCACCATGTTCATGTGATCTGAAAGGACAGTGAACAGTGAGGTGACAAAATTAGAAGATAATACAAAAGTGTTCAGATTAGCTGAAAAGGAATCTCATTGTAAAAAAACATGGAAAGATCTGAGGTATCTGAGTGACCAGACAGTAAAGTGACAGATTAAATCCCATGCTGAAAACATGAAATACTACCAAAGAGAAGAACAACTTTTGGGCAGGTGATTTATAATGGACAAAAGAAGCACTTTTTCACACTGTGCATAATTACATTATGGAATTGGTTGTTACAGTGATCTGTGAGGCCAAGAGTGTAAATAGGTTAAAATAGTGACTGAAGAAGTTTAAAAGAAGAAAGGAGTAAAAGGAGGATGTCTCTTGACTTTGGAAGTCCCAAGCACATGCTGATGATACACTGGTTTACGTGGGGCGTGATGTGGATAGTCATTGTGTCTCTGTCTTGCTCATTCCAGGAGATAGTGCCTATTGCCAGAGACAGCATAAAAAGAATTAGGATGATGTTCCAGAATCAGACTTGTGATTTAATAAGATCACAAATCAATCTGTGAATTGACTGTAGCTTGGAGAGGAGATAAGAGTACTGTCATAACAGACCTTGCCTCAGATGCAGGCCAAAGCATCCCTTCTACTTCACTATACTCAGGGTGATGCTATCCAAAATCTTGTTATATTAGCCCAGTGTCTGAACCTCCTCTGAGTTTGAACTCAGACCTAAAAGCTACACAAAATCAGTGAGGGCCCAATTTTCCAAGGAATTCAGCTGACATCTGGCTATCAAGCGGTGTCCATACTGTAAAAATAGAGTTAGTAGGTATTAATCCTCTGACTAATCAAGATATGTACTGTGGGAAGGAATCTTTGCATCCCTACAAATTTTTTTCAATGTGAGGAAAAATGATGTGTTTAATATGCTTATTGTTAGCCTTTAACATGCTACTCCTGACAAATACCATCATGTCACTGTTTATGTAGTGAATCCTACATTGAAGCCTGTCCCAAAAGGAGGATCACTAAGCTACATCTTGTGGTTATATTCTCCTCCACAATAAAGTATGGGAGTTTGTATAATTGTGCTTCCAGACTGATAGTCCAGTCCTCAGAGGTGACCAAGTATTTACTGTTGAACTAGAGAGTCAGTGAATGTTAGACAGAAGAGTAGAAGGGCAAATCTTCCCACTGTATAACCCAGGAGATTCAATCAGGAGAGAATGGAGAAACAGCACGGCTCCAAGAGCATGCCGACCTCAGCTGTAAAATCTCTTTAGTAGATGGAAGGCCTCATTTTCCAGTGTGACTAATAAGTTTTGTGCCGGTGCAAATCTGGTGTCTTCACGGGAAATTCTATTTATGGATTCAAGTTAAATTTTTCAGGCTGAACTTTTTTTTCCTGCCTGCAGTCATGAAGTACGGGACGTGTTGATCCCTCTTTCTATTTAACAGATAGCAGTCAGTGTGCTTGTCTGTGATATGGGAACCTGGAATTCAAATCTCGATGTTCCCCCACATTTCAGGGGTTGCCCTCACCCCTGAAGGTGCAGAGTCTTTCTTCAAACTTCTGTTTCACTCCCAGTTTTCCTCTGTGCATGTTTTTTCACTCTGTAGAAAATGTTCCTTGAAATTAAGATGAAAGTCCATATCCTACCTCTCAGGGGGCATCCAACTTATCATGAACTTATAGAGTCATTTTCTTTCCCTTTGGTTTCTGAGTATTTTAATATTTTATAGCAAAATGGAACACCAGTAGGATAAATTGAGAGCAATTCTATGTATGTATCCTGTCACAGTTCCTTTTGAATATTATCTAAAACATTAGTCAGGGAATATCCAGAAATGAATTCCCTGCCCTCTGGGTTATTGATTAATTAGACAGACTTGTTCTGCCTCACTGGTTTGGTAGATAGGACCTAAGACTAGCTCTTCATTTGCATTGCTTTTTGCTAAATGTGTTGAATAGCATCTTTTTTGTTGTTTTACTTCTTATTGGTTGAACTAAACCATAAAACATTTACATTCCACTTGCACTATCTGTAACTTCTTTTTTGATTTGACTGTCAACCCAAAATCTCAGCTATTTATTTAGGCCTGTATGAAACTGAGACACAAATTCTTTATCTGCTTACTAGTACCAGGCTGTTGACAATATAAAATGACTACCAATACCACCATTCAGTAAGTTTCCTTATCAACGTCACTTCCCGTAAAATTTGCCATTGTAACTGTTTTTAACAAAGCTTAGCATTTCTCTTTCTTGATATATAGCTTTTCATTCTATTTCAGACAATAGGCAGTACTTCAAATGAGTCCTTTTAGTTCAGTAAATGAGAGCTATGCATAACTCTACTGTGTTCAACATTATTTAATACCTTTCACTAGATGTCTTTGCTACACTAAAATCTACTTGCATGCTAATGATTTTGCCTGTTACAAGTTGGCTGCATTCGTTTTTTTTTTTCCCCAAAGGAATCAAGTTAACCTATTTGCTTCAATCCAAGCAGTCATAAGTATGTATACTCACAGGTCTTTATATGATATAACTCTTTTTACTCTACTGTACATTGCCAGTCGCCAGAATAGGTCACAGCCTTGGGATCTTGCTGCATCCATAGCTGCTGCCAGACTCTCATTTAATGCACACATCCATCCCAAAGGTTGCAGCCATTACTCTCAAGGGCAACAATTCTGTACTTTTTCATGGTCTCATCACTTTTACAGTAGCAGCAATATTGCTGCCTCCTCTAGGTGAGTCCACCAAGCAGCTGAAGCTCTGGCACAACTCTCTGCCAGCCCCCTGCGTGACACAGGCTACTGGGTGCATCTCATACCTTAATCCAGGTTTCTGTACTGGCTTCCTTTTGCTTTCCAGAGCAGCTCCTTGTATTGCAGGTGAATTTGCTAATCAGAGTGACTTAGCTGAGTGCTGATGAAACTGGTGCCTCTGCTGTTCTTGTGGCCGCTGCTGCTGCAAGCGTTTGTGTTCAGTCCACACATTTTAGAACTGCTGGTTTAACCAATTTTCAAAATACTGATTTTCAGGTAAAAGCACCAAAATCTCTGTATCTGTGAAGAACATGTGCCTGCAACAGCAACCACCATACAAACTTCAATTAAACTAATGGGTGACAAGATGCTCAGATTACTGAGGTCCCACTGTTAGAGATGGGGATCTTTTCTCATATCCCCTTCCTTGCTGGATATTTTCACCCTGTGTATCCCCAAATTTGAATTCTCATGGATTGATTGCAGGACGTTCTTAGAGGAAAGTCCTACTTCTGCCATTTGTTCGTCTTGGTAGGTCATTGGACCCCAGAGCTCAGATTTGTATCAATTTCCTTCCCATTGTAAGACCACGTCAAACTATTGCAATGATGGGGACTACAGAAATTAGACACTTGCAGAAGTATACTTTCCAGATACAGTAACTAAGAGCATTGTCACTCATTGCAGAGTGCTGTGGTTGTTAATTGTCCCCCTGAAATGACGAGAAGAGTTCATAATCTATAGCAGGCAATCACAACAAAATGGACATGACACTGCACACAAGTCACAAGCACAAAGGGATGCTGTCCCTGAAAATCTACAGTGGTGGGGACCTGGTCTCAGGGAGATGAGCCTGATACCCATTGTCACAGGCAAGCTAGGCAGAACAAAGGCTGGCTTTGAGAATCAGCGTTTTTATGCATGCAAACTATATTTGACTTCTACTTCAGCAGGCCAAATAGGCATTAATTCTACCAGCAATTGCAAATCTACATGACAGTAGGCACTTACAGAGCTCCCTAAAGACTACTAATTGTTTATCTGGATATCAGTGGCACTCTAAATACCAAATAAGTTTTTTAAGAGCCATAGCCTGCAATTATTATAGACTTAAGTTTTCAGGCTTTTAAGAAAAGAATTGTGTCACAGTTCTTTGTGCTTTAATTTATTACTGAGTAATACTGGCCTAGTGAGAATCTGATACTTACGTTCCAGCTGTGGTTGACTTCGTGGGCCTAATTTTAAGCCAGGGGTTAACAACAGATTGTGTGCTTTGTTCATTTCTTCAGGGCATAAATAACCTAAGGAACAAAAAGGAACATAAAGACAAAGCAGAATCTCTGACTCCTCTCTCCCATTGGTGTAACTCTCTTGAAATCACTGATACATTCCTGATTAGTACTATCACAAGGATGAAGAGACTCTGTTCCCGACCAGTGAAATGAATACGATTCCCCTGTTCACATGTTTCAGGAGCCGTATGAGGTCAAGGACTGAGCTAGGCACCCTGGTTTTCCCCCTCTCCTTTTCACATGTCTTGACCCCAGCTGAAGAACAACAGCCTCACTGATTCACCAGACTCCCTGGGAGTAACGTAGTATGCCAGCTGCAGACAGAGCTGACACCTACCTGAAAGCATCTTATATTAATATGGGAAAACATATTATTGGTGGAAATCAGGCTTAATGTGCCATTTGAGAGCCATTTATGTTGTTTCCTAGTCTCTGTGCATTGACTATGAAGCTCCATTGCTCCTGCTCCTGCTCTGGCCTGCTTTTCGTCTCACTGGTGGATTTTCGTCCTGACATTAGGAATATCAAACTCAAGACAAATAGACTCCTTAAGCTTTTCAGGCTACCCTTTCCCTGCAGAGGCATGTGCTGGCAACACTCAGATGGAGCAGGACTGAGCCAGCCCCAATGAATGCCGGTATTGTTATTTTTGACAATCTTTTCGTAGCTGTCTGAAAGAAGAGAAAAGATAAAGTTGAAATGCTGATTGTTTCCAACAAAAGCTGCTGAGGAGAGTTTCTTGGCTTGGCACTTGGGGACATGTCCAAGGCTTTGACACGCAATGCAAGCTATTTTGAAACCTATTGGGCTTTTTGTTGTTTTTCAATTTTCCCTCAGATGTTGCTTGACAAAAAACAGCCCTTGCATGAAAAAGAGGTGCAGTCAGAGGACAGGGTGGAAGCCAGGAACTCTCCACCCGTACTCTGGCACTAATCGCCTCTCTGGGGTTGGCATATCCCTCTGGTTCAACAGGAGAATCTTCTATAATGGGGTTGTACAATGGGAATAATCACACTTAATGAGCTAGGCTTGGATAATGGATGTGTTTTACTCGCTTGCAGAGACATGGCGCAGTCACCAGCCTGAGTGTGCCCATGAGAAGGGCTGCACTTGCAAACCCCTCGGGCAGGGCATGTAGTAATTCCCCACCACGTGCTGTGGGGATGCTCCCTTGTCCTCACTTTTGGTTTGAGTTAGTTGCTGGGGCTCTGCAGAAAATGTGCAGATCAGTTTGTGTGTAGGATGTGCTACGTTAGAGCTACCTGTCCTTGTGATCTTCACTGGCTTACTTCATCTGCCATCCATGGAGACCTTCCTCCTCTGGAGGGGATGAGGGGCATAGTTTGAATGGGTGAGATACAAGACCTCAACTACAAATGTCTTGTGGCATCCTCATGGCAGCCTTCAACTAGTGTATCGGGGCCTGAATGGTGTAAGAACAGGACTCTGGGTTTCTCAAAAGGGAACAGAGAAGACATTCAGAGCAAGACAAGTAGGGCAAGGCAGGTTGGGAAAGTGCTATGGGAAGGTGAGAATTGCTACCATAGCTGTCCTTAGAGGCAGTGACTCTTTACTTTGTTCACCTGCCTCCCCTGTAACCTTCTTCTAAGTTTTAGCACAACATTTATGCTGTGAAATAATTAAAATTTGAACAATTGTTTAGAAGGAGATGCTTCATGTCGTTTCTCTCACAGGACTCTCTTTTCCCACAAGCATCACATGAATTTTGTGTCAAATCTGAAACAAAGTGACAAGTTTTGCCTTCTTTTGAAAACAGAGGAATAGAGGCTGCAACACTTTACTCCCCTTGGCAAGTCAAAAAAAAACCCCAGCTATGGCAGGGACCTTACTTGGCCTAGTCATCAATCCTTCATGAAACACACACCACAGTTACATAATTTGTCTAACTCCTCTCACCCGATTTTGGATCCTCATTGCCTCTTCTCAAAGAAAAGCAGGCACTGAAGAAGTAAAGATTAATCATAATAAAAACACAGCTCAGGACAGAGCATGTACTTGGTAGATTACATCACTTCTAGCTGGAGAAGCAAAACTTGATGGCCTGACACACAGCCATCCATAAAAATCCATTGTAGGGATTTTTACTGACTACTACTCTGTGGCAGCGACCGCTCTTATTGGCATGCAGGGATGCTTTTCCTTATATCCTCTGTCCCATCCTATTCTCAGCCAACCGTGTAAGCAAGTGCCTCTATTGAAAAAAATAATGGTGAGGATTGCTCAGGGCCTTTAAATTAAGCACACACTTAAGCTCTTGCATGGCCTTGCAGTGCATACCACTTTGCAAGATCAATCCTCTAGCTGCTCTGTTGTTTCCTCACATTATGGGTCTTGTGTGGGCTGCTGGGAAACAACAGCTCTGCATGTGATTCACTGACAGTGTGATTTGCATGACTGTCCGATTAAAAATAATAAACCCCTTCCTTTCAAACATCACCCCTTGTCCATTCAATGCAACAAGAAACTAAGCTGACATCCTTGACTTTGCCTCATACTGAGGTTTTAATAAGGCTAGAGATGTGTAAGTATCAGATTACTTCTCGGTGAGAACCAAACAGCTATTTCCTGAGGGCACTTGACCTATTTCCAACCCTAGTAAGTAATGTAGTCTTCAAATGACAGAGCTAAGTCTTATCCTTTATGCATTAACAGTTCTGTTATGGCCGGGGCTTATCCTGTTTTACCTGGTTACACTAATGACTCCAGATTCTGAGAACTTCTCAGGATGGTTGTGATAATTACCGACAAAGATGCTTTTATTTAGAAACCAGTTTTCCTTGAAGCCATGAAAGCATTTTTTTGAAATGGAAATATCTGCGATGTGGAACAGATGGATAAATTTGGAGTTTGTTTGTTTATTAAGGCCAGCGCTTAATCCTGACTGCTCCATTGTAAAGCGCATATATCACAAGGCCTGTGCTGAAATTATTTTACACCTAGGAGCTGATTTTCCTTAGGCTGTTGACCAGTTCAGCATTTACATCATACAGATGCGTATGACTCGGATGCAAGGAAGGCAGAGGTTATCTCCACAGAGAGATAACGCTGCCTCCCAACCTGCACAGCAGCTCTGCCACACACCACAGCTGACGCCTGGAAATTACAAGAAACTAAAGACATCTGATGTCAGCAGTGCTCCCAGTGACCTCGCTGCACGAGTTTGTCTTGCTTTGTGGCATGTGTGTCTCAAACGGCATTCAGCAGATAGAGTAACAAGTCCATGAATAAACAAAAGGTCTTGCTGACGGCGCATCCCTGTGGTAGGCCCTGAAGATGTGTCTCCAGTTATCTGGGATTCTTTCTCAGTCAGCAACTGCATTCAGCCTGACTCCGCAGGACTTTGTGTAGGTGTTTCACTGCACAGCTCATAGCACGTCCACAGAACCGTCTTTCCCATGCAGGGGACAAACAGAGCAGCAGCGTGCTTCCTGTGGTGCTCGGTGTGTCTCTTTTCGCAGCACCTGCTTGAGTGGAAGTGCTTGATTGTCTCCTTCATTCATCCTAGGTGCAGAATCCACTTCACACCATGCTTGCTATTGAGGGACTTATCCATTGAAGTGCATAGAAATACTCTGACTGCCTTGTGCGGACTTTGTATCAGGTCCAATGTTACTGATTTTACTTGATGTAGCAGGAGGGAGCAGGAGGCTGCAGTTTTTTGATTGTTGCTACAAGTTCCTTGGGCCTGTGCATCTGACTTGCCTGTGAAAGGCATTTCGATAGAGTGGCAGTGCAGTGGCTCTGGAGGACAAAGCTTTGGTTCGTGTATATGTAATATATTATAAAAAAGCTTGGCTCACACAGTTTCCTCCAAGTTTCTCTTTGCAAGGTGTAGTCTGAGATTTCTCCCTAGTTTCCTTTTCCAGACATAAGTTTCTCAAGGCATTACCTGTTCCATTAATTGTTTGGTCCAGCATCCTTAAAATCCACCCTGCTAGGAAGTACATAGCTTCATCAACTGCTGGGACAATTAACGCTAGACCATTTATCTTGGCATAACAATGTTGACGACTGAAGACAGGCCATGTGCAGTCAGTGCTCTTTTTCATACACGGCTTAGGTGGTGGGACTGATGGTGCTGTAGCTGACCAGATGCTGTAGCTGATCTTCACAAACAGCAATGTCTTAATTTGTTTTATTGCACTCCAGAAGGTTTATACGCCACGCACAGGGATTCACTTGGCTTTGGCCAGCTTTGACATCAGCGATTTCTATGAAAACTGTATGTTGGGAAAAATGCAAGGAAGTGCATTTGTGATGTCAAGAACTACTACCCCCCAACTCCAGGCAGCCTTCCAGCTCCCTCCTGCCAGAGGTCAGCTTTCTTCACCTGGGAACTTCCCCAGCACAGGTGGTTCCTCTAGTGCAACAGGGACGATATTACATCTTGTATTAACTCTTCTCATTTGCTCGGAGTAGGCAGTGCTTGTCCATCAGTAGAGTTGTGGGATCCTTACCTGCTTTCTATGGAGGAATATATTGCACCAATAATGCTTGTATGTTCCTCCTTTCTCTGTGGACCTACCAAACACTTGCTTATAAGAAATACTGTCCCCTGAGAAAAGACACAGGGGCAAAGAAAGGACCCAGAGGGCTCATGAGGGTTACCAAGGGTTATTGGTGCTCTCTGATAGCTGGCTGGGCTGGCTGGGGCAAGGTGGGGGTGTTAGTTTTCTGAGGACAGAGGCTCTTTTGGCTGTGCTTCTGCCTTTAGCTTCAAGCTAAGATGAATACTTGGTTGCAGAGGCTTTTGCTCCTGTCCCTAGCAGAGTTTTGCATTGTCATTCAGAGCAGTTTTCCCCAGTGCAAGATCCTCTTGGGAGTGGAGCAAAACAGCAGTCCACTCTGTCCTGCGAAACTTGGAGGGCTTTGGGTCATTCAACACTTTGCAGGAGCAATTCAGCACCCCAGAAGATCAAATTTCACTGTAGAAAAATTCAAAATAAATGAAGCTTTGGCTTGAGTTTCTAGACTAAATGGATAAATAATGAATGCAGTATTTCCAGCAAGTAATGTGGGCATGGGCACATGATAGGATGTAACTGAGATCTGCCATACCAACCTCCCCCACAGCAGCTGGCCGCCCGCATGCTCTTAGTCCACCTGTGGTGGCCTAAAATGTTCTTTCCCCCTTCATTTGAATTTCACCAATTTTTCTGCTTGCAAAATAACTATGTAAAGACTTTCAGAATATTCATGCTCCAAAATACACAGTGAGTGTTTGATACAGGTTCATTTTAGCTGTCTATAAACAATTGGCCAAGACTGTTCTGTGCATTACTGGTTGTTCATGGCCAGTGCGGGACGTTGGACACTGAAGGCACGTGGTACCATTTTTGCAGACTGACTGGCTGCCTCTGTAACCAGCACTCTACAGTGGTGGCGACGCTGCAAACATTTATACCCTGAGCTAACTCATGAGCCTTTCTGGAAATATTCTTGTGAATTAGATCTTGCTAGTGTAAAGACTGCAGAAAGCAAACAGAGAAGATTATGAAAACCATCAAAGCAAACTTGTGGTAATACAGGCAGTTTGGATGACTGTTAATGAAAATGTCTCTTTTTATTACAATTTTAACTCTAATTCACACTTCAGCCACATTCAACAGAAGAGCAGTTATACAGACCTGTCAAACAGAAACATCTTTAAAACTTCCTTTATTTTGTGAAACAGACACTTCTGAAACTTAGCCATGTGATTTGTTGCTGTTGGCTAAATTCTTTGTGTATCCAAACTAATTTATTCTGTAAGCTTATGGAAACCTACTGGCACACACTGTGTATTGAACTGGCAAGTTACAATTTTTCTGCAGCTGTTGTAAGAAAATGAAGACACATTTCTGATGGACAGATGTGTTTGGAGGTTGGAGAGTATTTTTGTTACTGATCTGTGGCTTATTCACAAAAGATTTCATACAAGACTGCAATCCCCTTCTGTGCAGTGAAATTTGTAGGAAGGATTTTGCAAGGAAGTTGAAGCAGTAGCCAGGATATTTTTTTTTGTAAGCTGATGGCTCCCAGTATGAAATGGTCATTGTACAGTGATTTGAGAATGGATGCTGATCTTTCAGCTTTTACATTTTTGTCATTGGAGGAATTAATCTTAATAATGATGGAAGCGTTGAAGTAACATTTGAAAAAAACACTAGACTGTCTACAGTGAAGTAATTATGAAGGCCTTATCTACACCCAAGTAATGTAAAATGCATCATAACCATGTATGAAGAGTTCCTAAGGTTTTTCAGTATGTAAAAGTTGTAGGAGGATGAGATTTCTTTCTGTGGAGCTAATTCTGAGTTTACTGCTTGAGTGCATGGAAACTAATGACTTAATTCTGAAAGCACTGTTTCTCCAAGGGGCTGGCTGATGAACTGTGATTAGCTGCAACTGAAGAGGTATGGGTTTGCTCTGCTGCAGTCTTACAGCAAAGCTTGGCTTGATCAGACGATGAACAGATCAGGTGGGAACCATCCAGGCCTGAGCTGGGGTGATTGGGCAGGGTGAGACAGGAGTTAATTCAGCTCTCTACTATAGAAATATGTGGGGTGCACAACTTGCTGGGGTGATGCCTGCAGCTTGGTCTTACAAATGGCCACAGCATCCACTGTATTTTATAAGGGATGGGCAGGAAAAGATTATTGAGTGTAATTTGGACATCTGATATAAAAGTTTCATTGGGTGCCTAAACCAGCTAGGGCAGAAGGTCTGTTGCACGGAGGATCCATATGATCTGGCAGAGGGAAGCAGAATGCCTGCTAAAGCTCAGCTCATTTGTGGCTCCAAAAAGATTGGCATGGTGGAAGCTGTAATGCAAGTGTGAAGGCAAGGCCAATGAACGTGGGCTAGTGAAGACGGAGTTCAAGTGTAAATAGCTGCAAGTACAGCCAAAGTTGAAAGACCAGCTGCAGGCAGCCTGCAAACAAGTCTATGGTCTGCTGAGGCTGTGAATTTCAGCTCAGGAAAATCCCTGTACATGGAGGCAAGTTTTCTCTTTTGGGATTGCCACTTCCCCCTGGGCATGACAAGGTATTTGGAAATAGAAAAGACATTTCAGGAAACCTTTCTGGTCCAAAAAGATTACAAGGCATTCCTTGAGATAAATGACAAGCTATATGCACTCCGCACACATGTGGAAATAGCACTTACTTGATTTGCAAGATGAATGATATTTTTTCACCAGCAAGTGTGTACATCAGCAAAACAAGCAGTGAGAGCTCACAGTTTAATGGATTTCAAGGCCTCCTTTTGCCTGTATGGAAACTAGAGTGTTGACCACTTGCCCATGTGTGAAGTAATCTGTGAAGTAACTCCATGCAGGTGTTACCTAAGTCATTGCACTGTGTGGCTGGAGACAGTGTCATTTCCTAAGAGCTACCTACCTATTTGGCCAAGTATTGGGGAGAAGGTTTGTCTTTCTGTTGATATTCCATTTACTCTGAGGATGAATGAAAATCCTTTTTAGTTTCCAAGCACTTTGATAATGGTAATGTTACAGTGTCCCCAGGTATGCCACATTCTGTTCAGAAAATAGCAGGTAGTAGGACAGTATCTAAGGTCTGTGCAGCAGATACAACACAGGATGTGAGCTGAGAGGTGGCTGACATGGAATGGCAGAAGAAGAGCAAAGGTTACTTCACTGGAAAGATGGTGTTACCCAGCAGAGGCAAGGGACCAACTTGCAGAGGGGTTTGTTGAGGTGAGTTTCCACCATTCTCAGTGCAGTGCTTCCCAGGGAGAGGGTTCCTCCATGCTTGTGAAAGCCTGGGGTTCAGGCAAACTGAGTGCAGTTGAAAGTGGCAAGTACTTTCCTACTATGTGCTGGTCTTGCTCCTACCTGAATGCTACTCATGACCTGCACTTAATTAGGTTGCTAGTTGTTACTTGGGAAAGATTCTGCATGGGAAATTATTCACTTGCTGTATAGCAATTGGGGGTCTGGTAGTAGCTAGTATTCTTATATATGAGTGGATACACGTCCCAATAACACCAGGAAAATGCACGGAATTAAGATGTCTTGAAATGTCTAAGGCCACTGTGGATGGAAATGCTTACTTCACCTGTCTGTTAGATACCTGTTTTAAACCAGGTAAAACATTCTGCAACAACTCTTTAGGCTTTAGAAACAACAACAGCCACTCTTCCTGAACCCTTCATTGCCCTCTTTCATGGAAATTGAGATTCTTTTATTGAAAGAGAGGTAGTGACAAGCCTATGGGGTGAAATATCCATCTCTCCCACTCCCAGCACTGATGAGTAAGTGTTGAGCAGTTTTATATCTTCACCTTTTCCTTCAGACGTTCTGTGCTGCAAAAGTGGGGGTGTGACCTTTTCCTTCACATGGTTCATTGATTTCCACACTTGATAATGCAGGTCTTTCCTCTGCCCTTTGACACCAAATTAAACTTTAATTCCAATGAAGGTGGAAGGACTGCTGAGTGGGGGTTCTGCTGAACGCTCAATGAGATCTTCTGGGAGTTAATTACACTGCAGGCCTCTTGTCCTCGCAGCTCATTAAATCCTGTCCCCGTCCCTGGTCTACTATTTCCAGCTAAAGGCAGCTCCTCATCCCCAAGGCTGCTATCTTTCCTAGATAATAGCTACAGCTTGCCTGCTCCATTTGCTTTTTTACAGGGAAGTCCTCTCTTGCTGATAGCAGCTTGATTTGCATGCTGTCAGAAAAACTTAACAGCATTGCCACAGAGGACAGTAAAACAAACTGGTCAATTAGTCATGTACAGCTCATTTTGATTCTTGTGATTCGCTATTAACATAAGTAAACAGAAACCCACTTCAAACTTTGTACTTTAAAAAGGCAAAATGAACAGCCTATTAGTACTGCGGGGCAAATAAGAACAAGGAGATCAATGGCAGGCATGTAATTCATCACAGTAATTAAATGGGTTTAAATACTGTACTAATCTCAAGACTGCTCAGGAAGCCCATTTTTTTAATATCACAGGGAGAAAAAAGCAGGCAGTGGGAGATAGTTCTTCCACCTCCAGAAAGTGAAACAGAAAGTGTTTCATCATCTCAATCTTTTCTCCGCAGCAGTTTTATTACATGCTGTCCTCTCACCCCTCTTGCCTAACCGCTGAAGCACTCTGTGCTAGGATCTAAATTCTCCTAGGTCAGCAGCTTCTGCCTGCACTGCACAAATGAGCAGTACCATAAGGGCCCTTGCTCTCATATGCAGAAAGCAGTCATTCTTGCTGTATGTGCACTTTTGTTAAATCTCAAGTGCCCTTTCTGAGGCACGTTGGCTGCTTTGATGCAAACACTGGGCTCCTAAGCGTTGGAGGTGAGCATGCGTTTACTGATTATCTTCTGGACTTTGCCTGAGACTTTGGTTCTCACAGCTCTGGGAGTTCGGTTGCTCATGCTGTGGGGATGGGAAGGACTCCAGCTATAAATTTCCAAAATGAATTTTGTTCAAGTGTATTCTCTGTACAGTATGGCTGACCACAGGCATCGCACAACCACAAGCCAGGCTTTGAAAAATCATGAGACCAGCTTGAAAATCCTGACATTTCTTTTGTTTTTAAAGTGTTCTGAGGTCTTTTACTTGTCTTCTATGAAAACAGCCTTTCATGATAATATTTGTCAGACTCTTTTCCCACAGCATTTTCTTGTAAACAGAAACTGAAATTCTCCCAAAGTCACATGGCTTCAAGAACCTGTAAGACAGGTACTAAATGTACCCATGAGAAAAGACAGGGTGAGGAAGGATCTATAAACTGCAGTGCTTTATCTCTAGGAGTAATCTTCTTATGAAGTCATTGGAAACCTGCATTTATAAATATAATATGCCATCCATTTTTTAGAGGATCCTAAAGAGGACAGTTCACACCATGGATAGCATTCAAAGATTTGCCCTTTTCAACAAAGTAACGGGATCCAGGTTCTTCCAGCTCTTAACGGTACCTAACATGTCGTGCCTCAACCCTTTGCATCTCTGGTGCTTTGTAGTAGCACTCTAGATGCTGCCATTTTATACATATCATAAAAATCCTGGAATATTCTAGGTTGGAAGTGATGTCTGGAGGTCCCTATCCCACACCCCTGCTGAAAGCAGGGCAAACTGTGATGTTGTATCAAGTTGCTCAGGGTGTTTTCCTGTCAAATTTTGAAAATGTCCAAGGATGGAGAATGGAGATCCCATGATTTCTCTGGGCTGACAAGACATCATCAAAACTGAGCCTTGGAAAGGAGCAGCCTCAAATTATACACAAGTTAGAATTTGGGTCCTGATAATTATACAGTACTCCTGGATAAGAAGATAGGGAGCCATTAAATAGCTCATTTTCTCTTTCCCCTGGTTGGGCAAAATCACCTGGGGACAGGGAATTCAGAAGCAGATACTTGTGTACATTGAGATTTTTAAACATAATTTTTAGTCTTTAGCTTTAAAGCCTAAGGGGAGGCTGCCATGCATGGGAAGCAATATCACAGTAAGGAAAAAGTCAACGGAATTAATTCAGCCAGAGTTGTCACTTATCCTACAAAAAACAAATGATCATTTTTAATCCCTTGTTTTCCTCCTCATTAACACATGACTATTTCTTAGCCTTTACCCTGTAGCTAGGAAGAGAAACAAGAAGTTGCTTGTTTAGCTGTCAGAAATACCACTCCTTGGCTAGCCAGAGAGGGTTGATCATGCATGGGAATCTGTCTCTCTCCATCCAGAGAGTGATCAAAGGCAAACTGGTTTAGCCCCCTGCATCCGCAGTCCAGCACTGTTTGCACTCATCTTCCACAAACACAGTCACTCAGCAGCAGCTGCAAGAAAATCATTAAAAGAGCTAAACTGAAAAGAATGACAGAAAAAGCATGTTAGAGATTCCCCTTTTTGATAAAGATTAAGTGTCTTCTGGCTCCACTAATCATTGGGCAGGAGCAGCTGTCACCGTGGTGATGGAAATGATCCTGCTTCTGCATTCTGGCTGTTTCATACACCATCTCCATGGTCCCATAAAGGAAGCAGTGGCAACAGGCTGGAAGACTGAACTTGTTACCCCAGTAGCTGCAATAAGCTTTAACCTGGTAGGTGACTACAAGAGGTGTAGTGGGGTGAGCAACAGCTGCCCGTTTCACACCAGCACTGTTGAGCAGTGGGAATGGTAGAGCAGCAGAGAACAACTCTGCTGCTCTGTGAAGTCTTCACCATGCAGTTCAGCAGTAGTGTTAAGAGGACAACTACCTGTGGGTCTCCTATGGGCTGGCATGGGGCAGAGCTTGGCTTTCCTATACCATTCAAGTCCTGTCAGAGCTGAGATGTGGGAATAAATACCATCTCTCCGTATCATGGACAGGCACATCTCTGACTAACAGAGGGACAAACATTTAAGGAAGGACTGAAGGCACTACAAGTAAGGATGTGGCAAGGCAGAGAGCTTATCTGCATAGTACAGTGGTCAGTGTGGCAAGAGTGGAATAAGAGTATCCAAATGGGGCACCAAGCAGCCTGATCCAGCATTGAGGTTAGCCCTCGTTTGTAAAGTCCCCTGCAGTGTTCTTTGATTCTCTGCAAATCCTCAGTGTGAGGCTAGAAAAAAGCCCAGGAAGCCATCTGAGCACATGGTCCTCATTAGCTACACAGATCATTAAAATGAGCCACAGGCCAAAGGGCTGTGCACATGGTGGGAGCTTGGGGAAGCTGGGTCTCTTTGCGCTGTGTAAGGACTTGGAGGAACCACTCAAACAAGGGACCTTCAATGAACTTTGTTGTTCAGCTATTGAGTTTTGAGGTGAAGAATTACTCTGGCTCTTTGCCATGGACAGCCGTGCTCGCTTCCTCCCTCCATAGTCTGCCAGGGTGGCTGTACAAGTGGTACAACACTGATGCTGAAACAGAACCTGAACAGAGTGAGATGATATAGAGAGAATGCAAAAAGGAGGGAAAGGGGATTTGGAAAGCAATGGAGAAGATGGAGAAATGGAATAACGTACTGGAAGGACATTTGAAATTGAGAAGATTGTGGATCTTGAACAAAATAGAGACCTGGAGGAAACAGGAAGAAGGAGAAGACAAGTGATAATTACAGAAGTGAGGGAAAGGAGAATCTGAGGTCCCTAAGGAAAGACAAGAAGAGAATAGGAGAAATAAGGTGAAAGTAAGAGGAAAGAAAATGGAAAGCCAGCTGGGGAACAGTAGGGGAAAATAGTTGGAATGGAAGAGTATGGGAAGCTGCAGAGAAAAACACTGTTAGGAGAGAAAAGCCTGCAGTTGGATTGTGGTTGTTTGGGGATGTTTGAGGGAAGAAAGAGAGAGAAGAGGGTGGCTCAGCACAGATGCAAGGTTGTGGCTCTGGAAAGGATAAAAAAACCACGCAGATGGCAATACAGAGGAAGAGAGCATTGTGCAGGAAGGCGTGAGGAAAAGGGATGGCAGAGGAAGAGATAGCAAAAGACAGCATGAGAGGTGGAATGAAAATGAGGGACAAGAAAAGAGAAATAGGGAAAAGAAAAACACCAGTCATGAAGTAAGTGCTAGTCAGTTTTTGTTTATCGTGTCTCCATTGTTATTGTAGTATGTGCTTAGGCAGAGCTCTCAGGAATGGTGTTTATTTCTTTTTAATCGTTAATTGTCTGTTTCAGTACTGTCAATCTTCTGTTTTTCTTGGGTTTCTTATGATGAGAACCTACTGTGCCTCTGGTTGCTTCTGGCTGAATCTCTAAACTTTTTCTTTAGAACAAGAAGTCTAGGTTTTTCAAATCATAGACGAGTATGTTCCATTAAAAAAAACAAATACATTTTCAAGAAGAATACAGTCATTAGTGCTTATTATTTAATTGCACTACTTAGGGTGGAGGAAACGCTGAATGTATTGTCTCTACTCACAGGTGGCAATAAAATCCACGTGTGGCTTAGAGAAACAATGCAAACATTAGCTGGTCTAAATTGTTCAGGGATTTAATCTGACAGTTTAAACAGAAAAGACTGTGATTGGGATCTAATTTACTTGTATAAATACATGATTTGAAATGTACTTTTTCTTGCTTTACTGACAAAAGCCTAGGTGGCACTGGAGCTACTTTTTGGATTCTGCCAAGCTTGTACTGGAAAAGACTAATCTGATTGAATTCGACACTTTTATAAAAATGGAGTTAAATTTAAGGCAAATAGGAAAATTGAAACTTAGCAGGGCTCCGGACAACAGTTAGCCAAGTGCTTAAATTCAGGTTGTCATGATTAATCTTGCTTCATTCTAAGATGAAAGTTGCAAGTTCGTGGTGGGGTTCAAAGTGTGGCTATCAATTGTATCAACATGCCTGGTAGTAAAGCCACACACATTTATGGAGCCAGCACAGCTGAAAAGCCTATGGGGTAGGACCCACTGTGGTACACACCAAAGTGAATCTGCAGAAGGACCTCAAATAACCCAGTCATTGGTGATTTCAAGAAAGTGGTTAAAATGTTTTAGTTCCTAAATGTCTGATGAAGTCTAACCTCGTATTGTCTCTGGATGAAACGTGTAGCATCCATAGGGCTTGTCCCCATGTGCTTTCCAGGTAGAGACTGGCAGTATTTCAAGTCTTTCTGTTGCTTAGAGCAGACGTCCTAAAATTGCATGACTGCCTTAGAGAAATGTACCCCTGTAAGTCCCTAATGGGTAGTAAAAAGAAATTATGATTACACATAATCTTCTGCAAGTCAATGTTAAAAGCCCCTTTTAAATCCCATGATGAAGGAGATAACAGTTGTCCCAGATGGGTGAAGCTTTGATAAATGCCATGGAACAGAATTAGGGTACAAAAATACTTTTATCATTCTCTGATTCAGATATGATTATTTTCTACCTTCTTTGCATCCTTGGAAACTAGTGAGTCAGCTTGTTTAATATCAAATCAGACCAAATTCTGCTCAGAATTAATAACTGGCTGCCTTTTGGCAGCTTGCCTTCTGCATCTGATTGATTCTTTCACTCTTCACTCTGCAAATGTATTTTCAGACCCGCTATTGATGACAAGTGGATTGAATTATAAATCAAGACTGTGCTTCTGGGCTGTAAGTAATCTAATCAAAGAGACAAAATGTGCGATAAAGGTGACTTTTGATGAGTGCAGATATTGATTTGGGAATTTACTCTGGTGGTATTTGTGATTACTTTTAACTGAAATATTTCCTGCTTCTCAGCGGCTTGTTATCCTGGCACTTCCTTGTGGTTCAATGTGCCTTTGATTTTCCACATCTAGACATTTCTCCAGCAGCATGGGGAAGGGACTTCTAGTTCTTCTTACTGTCTGGAGCTGTCTCGTCTTGTGACAGGTTTGTCTTTGAACACTGCATGAGCTGCCACAGTATGAGAGATCAGAAAGCCTCAGAAACAAAGCAGAGCTCTGGGAAGACCCAGATCTGCTTCTGTTAAAGTCAGTGGCAAAAATCCTGTTCATCCATGTCCAGTCTTAGCAAATGATGCTGGTTCATCAGTTGTGTGCAGGCACATTCATCACATAACCAGCTAGATATATATACAGTTGATTGCAAGATATGAGTAAATACCACCTACAAATTCTTCATTCTTTTTTAAGCTTAATTACTTCATAAAGTCAGAAGTGGTTAACTTACTAGTGGTCAATGGCTCAATGTCTGGATGGAGATCAGTAATGAGTGGTGTCCTTCAGGGGTCCGTATTGGGACCAGTACTGTTTAATATCTTCATGAATGTCATAGTGGGATCAAGTGCACCCTCAGCAAGTTTGCAGACAATGCCAAACCGAGTGGTGTGGTTGACACACCTGAGGGATGGGATGCCATCCAGAGGGACCTGGACAAGCTCAAGAAGTGGGCCCATGTGAACCTTATGAGGTTCACCAAGGCCAAGTACAGAGTCCTGTACCTGAGCCGAGGCAAACCCCGGCATCAATACAGGCTGGAGGATGAAGGGATTGAGAGCAACCCTGCGGAGAAGGACTTGAGGTACTGGTGGATGAAAAGTTGGACATGAGCCTGCACTCGCAGCCCAGAAAGCCAAATGTGTCCTGGAATGCATCAAAAGAAGCATGTCCAGCAGGTCGAGGGAGGTGATTCTGCCTCTCTACTCTGCTCTCATGAGACCCCACCTGGTGTACTGCATCCAGCTCTGGAGCCCTCAGGACAGGAAAGACTTGGACCTATTGGAGCAAGTTCAGGGGAGGAAAAATGGTCAGAGGGGTGGAACCTCTCCTGGGAGGACAGTCTGAGAGACTTGGGGTTGTTTAATCTGTAGTGATAGGAAAAAGGATAATGGTTTTAAACTAGAGTAGAGTAGATTCAGACTAGATACAAGGAAGAAATTTTTTATCATGAGGGTAGTGAGACATTGGAACAGGGTGCCCAGAGAAGTGGTAGATGCCCTATCCCTGAAAACATTCAAGGTCGGGCTGGATAGGGCTCTGAGCAACCTGGTCTACTGGAAGATGTCCCTGCTCATTGCAGGGGGTTTGGACTAGATGACCTTTAAAGGTCTCTCCCAACCCAAACTATTCTATGATGCTATGAACTTGCTTACCTGTGAATAACTCGGCAGGTGTGTGCTTACTAGATCCTGCACACAGATCCTGATAAATCCTGACAGATGCTTTGTGTGGAAATAATCATCAATTTTGGTGATTTGCAAAATATTTTGTATACACATACACACACACATTGAAGCTGCTCGGGTTTGTGAGTTTAGTAGGGCCATATTGAGACCTTCCAGCCCCAAATCCCCAGTGTGATTACATCTGTAATAAAAGATGTACGATTTTTCTTCTGCCCTTACAGTGATGGAGTCAGTAGAAGAGAGATACATCCTTCGGCTGCTTTACTCCATAGAATCGTAGAATGGTTTAGGTTGGAAGGGACCTTAAAGATCATCTAGTTCCAATCCCCTTGCCATGGGCAAGGATACCTCCTACTAGATCAGATTGCTCAAAGCCCCATCCAACCTGGCCTTGAACACTTCCAGGTATGGGGCCTTCACAGCTTTCCCAGGCAACCTGTTCCAGTGTCTCACTATCCTCACAGTAATGAATTTCTTCCTGAGATCTAATCTAAATTTACCCTCTTCCAGTTTGAAGTCATTACCCCTTGTCCTATCACTACATGCCCTTGTAAAAAGTCCCTCTCCAGCTTTCTTGTAGGCCCCGTTCAGATACTGGAAGGC
>VYXH01005067.1:2150-59363 GCA_013397275.1 Burhinus bistriatus | reverse complement strand
GAACACCACTTGTCACTGCACACCACTTGGACATCGACCTGTTGACCGCAACTCTTTGAGTGCGGCCATCCAGCCAATTCCTAATCCACCGAGTGGTCCATCCATCATATCCATGTCTCTCCAATTTAGACACCAGGATATCATGCGGGAAAGTGTCAAATGCCTTTTGTGCCCTCTTGATACCCTTCGGTTGGACAAGCAAACTTCAGTTTAAGTTTTGGTTGGGGTTTCAAACCAGTAGTAATACAAAGGGATGTGAGCAGGATCTGAAATTAGAATCTGAGTGTCACACAGTTAAAAATCACCAAATAAGAGTGAATCCAAATCAAAGTGTGGTTATACACTGTAGCTGTCACCTTGGTGACTCCCTCCAGCAGAATGGCCAATTATTCAGTGAGTATTGAGGCTGAATCACTTTCTGGCCCCTAGAGAGAGTAATCCTATCAGGAGGATGTGCAGGATTTAATGCTCGATGACCTGAGTGTTGCTACTATTTATCACAAGTTCTGGCTCACACTCTTCATACATGCTTCTCCCTTTTTGTTTAGGCATTGTGGTGCTACTAAACAGATAAGAAATGAGCTATATGTCAGGAAAGTCATAACAAAAGGAAGATAGAAGAAAAAGCGAACGGTTCTGCTTTTATTTTTCAAAGGTGAAACAAATACTTTCAGCAAATAACAGCTATTTGTTAAGTTTCAGGTGCCCTGGGATATCTGGAGCTGATTTCCCAACAGGATCCTTATGGTTAGTCATCTTAGCAGCATGTTTATTCGGTATTCTAATTATGTTTCTGTTTCAAATGGGCCAAACATAAATCCAGTGTCAAAGAAAAGACTGTGTCTAAATATAGCCCTGTAGGTGTGTTTTGGCTTTTTCTCATCAGAACTTTTTATAAGTATTAATTAGGAGTGTTGAAAGAAACAGGCCACTCAAGAATCCCATGGCCACCCTGCATGGGTAAACACACAGCACTTGCATGTTCATCTTCAAATTAGATGTAATAGCATCCTGTACTGGAACAACAGCGACCTATCCTGTTTTCCTGGCAAACATTCAGATTACACCTTGTTAGCCAGCCCTGAGAAAATGCTATGTCTATCTGCTAGTTTTAGCAGTTACTGCCTTTGATGATTTGGGATTGCCCACTGTCAGTGGTGTTGCTACACTGATCTCTCCATGGAAGAGAGGTACTGGTGTCCATTCTTCCTGAGATTTGGCACCTAATAATGCCAGTCTTTGGGCTGACCTTCTCCTTACTGGTGAGATTCTCACTGTGCTTTGCCTGCATAGGCATTCACTGGTTTTGGGAAGGTTATACAGTGTGTGATTATAAGGTTCCTAGAGTTCACAAGTTTATCAAGACCTGACATGAAAGAAAACAAGGTTATCTTCACCAGGCAAAGTGTTAAGATATAACTGCAAATCAGCTTAGAACAAGAGAGTGTTTAAGAACCAGGATTTCTGTTTGTTTGATTTCCTCAATGTCACTGGATGTCTCGGCTGAAAAACCAGGGGAGTGACTGAGCAGCACTGGCCTCCTGAATGCCTCCTCTCAGAGCTGACCTTCAGTGTCAGCCTGGGAGCTGTGACCACTGCTTGCCCTGAGGAGCCTTCTCAGAATACATCTTTCTTTTCTCTCCTTTCCTCAAAGGCAGACCCGGGTCTTGCTCCCTCCCCACCCCCATTTTGATTCAAAACTTTCCTTGTTTACTTCTTTAGAAACATGTATTTGGGCTTGCACAGGGGGTTTTATACAATACAGCTGAAAAAATTAAATGTTCATACTTTAAACAAATGTGTTTCCTTCTTGTTGAAAAAGTCTTCTTGCTGAAACAGCACTTTCAAAATGATGATGGTGTATAATGCAATATGTATCCTAAGAACATAATTATAAGACAATGTGTATCATTCATAAAAATTTCTGACTGGACGTGAATCATACCAAGTGTGGTGTCTCTTAGTTCACTTTCAGTTTTCCATAAAAGTAACACAGAATAGTAACAAAAGCTTTAGAAACCAGAGTGCTCTGTCCTTTACACTAGCTTTTGGCAATTATAGGTGTTCATGCTATTGCAGGAGTTCATTTGGGAACTCCCTGTGTAGTTCCTGCTAATGTAGTAAGTTTTCTCTTCACTTCTTTCTGCTTCAGAAGCAGATTCCTTTTACTTTATAAAACCTAATCAGTTAAATAGTAAGCAACAAGGATGTTAGAGCGAAAGACTATCCCCTGAACCACAAGTCTCTTCCTTTCTACAGAAGCTCACAGAGAATTAAATGGGGAATTATCCACTGCAGTGACTTGTCACTAGGTATCACAGTACTTAGCATTTTCTTAAGGCAGCAGGAAACTGTATATTTAACAGTAAAAACACTGAGACACCTATAAAATGATTTCACTACAAAGGTATCAGAAAATCATGGAAAATTTTCACACAAGTTTGGTTGCTCTTTTCCCTGAGAACCCCTTTCTCCAATGCATAGACTAACCAAATGCATTTTCAGGCAGACCTTTGATTTTGAAGAAAATGGAAAGATGACAAAGGTCAGCTGTACCATTGTGATACACATGCACTGAAGTCAGTGGAATGATTTCCACAGATCTTGAAGAGTTTTGAAAGAGGGGCTTGCAGAGAGCTCACGTTGTGTCTGTTCACAGTGACTATCTGTGTCATGATCCGGGCATGAAATGTCCCTGATGTCACACAACAAGAAGGTATGCTTAGAAATGCAAAGGTGTAATTTGCAGGGAACTACAAAGGATCACTCCACCTAATAAAAGATCTTGAACTGACACCCATCTTAGCCCCATTATAGAGTTAATTTTCAACCATTTGATCAAGCACCTGAACCACATGCCAAATAAATTTCCATGGTGGCTAGGTATAGAACTGCGTAGATGAAGCGTATCAGAAATAGAGACATACCATTTTTTGTTTGTGCTGGCATGGCATGTTCACTTTGGGTTAGAATCACTCACTGCTCTGTGGTTTCAAGCGTGTACAAACAATGTCATCTCCTTGACTTGTTGAGACTTGGCAGGCTCAGTTTTTGTTTGTGTCATATTATCTGTTTGTTTATTTATAGCAGTTAGGTCTTTCTTAAGCACATCCGAAATGAGCAAATTTAATTTTACAGGGCAAAGAGACCTTGGGGGCAGGGAGGGGAGAAGGGGGCTCATTCTCAAAATATTCATTAGAGTTATTTGGAACAAATGATTGTCAAGGCAAAGGAGTGCAGGTTGTCCAGTTGATTCATAAAACAATACTCAGTAGGGCTGTCTTGGGCACTTTCAGAACAGACACATTTCTTGGAAATATGCTGCTCTGCTGAAACAAACCCTGTTTCTCAGAACTGCTGCAATACTCATAAGAGGATTTCTGAGATCTAGGGCTGTCTTGCTGTTTACTCGTAGAGTCAGAGGAGGTAAAATAAAAAAGTAATCCTTTTAGTCAAATGACAGGGCACAGTCATTAGCCAGTCCATTGTCTGATAGTGCTCAAAAAGCTTTTCTTTTCACTTAGAGTGAAACAAACCAAATCTCAAAGCTGAAGAGCCACTGCAAAATAGAACTGGTCATTTCTGATCATCATTGTGGGGGTGCCTTGCGCTGCTCTGCTGAGGGAAGTATAAAGGATATTTCTCTGAAAAATAAATCCAGTTTTCCCAGTAGCTTTAAGTTGCATTGCTCTGGGTTTGTTTAAAGCTTCTAAAAATTTGGGTTTAGTGATATAAATAAGTTTGCATCTTTTCTGATTTATTTTGTCTGAGATATCTGCATGACAATTACGTTCTTCCGTTACTGAATATTTCAACAGGAACACACTATTAGGCTCAGCACTCTGAGGCTGTAAAATGTTACAGTAAGCTTTGAAATCTGTCATCATGCTCAGTTTGTGGATCTAGCTTATTGACATCAGTGGTGCTACTCCTGATTTACCTTGGTTTGAGAGACAATGTGAATACATCATCAAAAATCAGTTTTCAGTAAGTGAAATAAAGAAACACTTCAGGGATGGAACTCAGAAAATTTATATGTTGTTCCTCTTCAAGTATTCAGAAAACAGAAGTGAATCCTGGTGTTCCCCAAAGTGCAAACACTCTTTACTTGGCATCTGCTCTGTCCTTCATTTCTGTAGCTGGAAGTATAGGCTTGTATCCTTGATTCCACTGGATCTAGCCTCTATGTCTTTGCTTGCTTGCAATGCTGTACTAGCAAAGACCAAAGATCTGTTTGGCAAACTGTCCCACCCCTGGAAGTAGGAAATAGCAAGTGCTTAGGAAAAAAAGTAAGGCAAGGAGCGGGGACTGAGAAATGCTGCCCTTTTTGCAATATCTGAACTTACTACAGTCTGTGGTTTAGGGGCTTTGTGAATCAGAGGGTCTGCCCAATGTTACGTATGTACTAGCTCCCGACCGATTTTTTGCCTGAATATCCAATCACTTTTTGGTCCCATGTGTAATTTTGGCCTCCTGTGTCAATGAGATGCACGGGTCAATAATGGCTGTTCACCTGGAGTATTGCATCCAGGTGGCTCCCACCTGGAGTACTGCATCCAGCTCTGGAGTCCTCAGCACATGAAAGACATCAACCTGTTGGAGCGGGTCCAGAGGAGGGCCACAAAGATGATCAGAGGGCTGGAGCACCTCTTTTATGAAGACAGGCTGAGAGAATTGGGGTTCTTCAGTCTGGAGAAGAGAAGGCTCCAGGGAGACTTTATTGCAGCCTTTCAATACTTAAAGGGGGCTTATAAGAAAGATACGGACATGCTTTTTAGCAAGGCCTGTAGCAATAGGACAAAGTGTAATGGTTTTAAGCTGAAGGAGGGTAGATTCAGACTACATAGAAGGAAGAAATTTTTTTTACTATGAGGGTGGTGAAACACTGGAACAGGTTGCCCAGAGAGGTGGTAGATGCCCCATCCCTGGAAACATTCAAGGTCAGGTTGGTCAGGGCTCTGAGCAACCTCATCTAGTGGAAAATGTCCCTGCTAATTGCACAGGCGTTGGACTAGAAAGTCTTTAAAGGTCCCTTCCAACTCAAACCATTCTATGGTTCTATGATTCAGCAGCGGTTCCCAAACAACTTGCAGCTGGCTGTAGGCTAACAGAAGGGGTTTGGGTGGGCTGGCTTGCAAATTTGGAGTCATGCTGTATATACATTGTTAGCAGATTGACACAATTATGAATTACATCCATTCTGTTATTTATGTCAATAATTTTGTGGGTACGAGAACCTGTCCAGACTGGCTGCTTGCGGGTGTGAGGTGAGTAGGGGAAGTTTTTGATGTCTGCAAAATGGGCCAGAGCCCCAACGTAACATATCAGTGAGTCTGGGCCTGTGTTTGTGAGTATTAGAGGAGGAAATCAAATCCCCTTTTTACTTCAAAGATGTAAGTTGAGATCACCGGGGAGTAAATATTTTGACAAATGTTATTTGGAATGAGTTTTGTTTGTATAGATAAAGTGTAGTAATTTATAAACATATGATCAGATCAGTTCACTTTATTTTGTAATTCCAGTGACAGTCTTTCTTCTCTTTGTGCTTATTTCCCTGGTAAAACAACTTTGGTTTTCATTGCAAGACAGCTATTTGACGAACAATGGTAAGGTCGAGTATTGTTCAGGAAAAGGCTTCTGAGCTCATTTCCCTTCCGTTGTCTGTCAGTCATTGTAATTCTTTCCTATGAATTAATGTCAATTAATCTCTTTAAATTTTATGAGCCTCTTCTTTAGGATGAACAGTGACTGAAGCTACTCCACACCCCATACCCTCTGGGAAAAAGAAGGAGAGAAGGAGCACTTGCAGAGTAGATAATGGAGCTCTGTATATTGTAAAAAAGTTATTGCCCTTCTTTATTACCACAGCATTATCCAATTGAAGTACCCTTTGCAAAACAGTTTATTCAACTGGGCTCATACAAAGTACTTGTTTAGATAAAATGTCGTATCTTTTCTACTACCACTTTTGTATTAATGCAATTGGAAGACTCATCCTATGACCTTGAGACACTCTCTTCCTGTTTCCTCACATAAAATATTTATACTCTATATAAATATAGTGCTTCTTAATTGACCTTTCAGCATATATTATTATAATACACTGTAACCATTATCTCTTATTTATTTATTGCAGTGTGCATATATTTTTATCACTCATAATTCAATCATTGAAAAGTAGAGTACACTTAAAGTAGTGCTTTATTTTTCATTTTCATTGATTTGATGCACTTAAAGTTTACACAAAAACCTGTGATGAAGAATTCTGGTCTTTGAAATGAGAATAGTTGATCACCTTGGGACTGAAAAGTGGCCTAATTTTATAGAACCAGCTAACTGATTTCAATATCTTCTCCAAAAAATGTTCCAACATTTATCTAAGTTTGTCCTGCTGCATGTGCCAGTGCCTTGGTGTGAACTTACCTCTTAGTGGAGAGAAGGAAATCAATGGGAAGTTTCTGTCTAGCAAGTTTTTCCCCCAAAAGTAATCACACCATATTAATTTTTGTATAAACTTCATCGTGGCATGTTGTTCTCCTTACTCTTATAGACCATACAGTTGATCCTGGTAAGAAAATGTTTCTGCTTCTTCATACTGTGTGACTGTTCACATACTGTATTTTATTTAGTCAAAAGTGGTATGTGAAATCTGGAGTCAGACCTGGTTCTGAATTTGAGAGAGCCCCTAAAAGAGAAACGTGCAAGGTAATTCAGAACTGGTGTTTTGTTTCAGATCTATCTTGTAACCTGGGGACAGGTTGATTGGGATAGAACAACGTTCTCTTCCTACTGTAACTAATGACGTCTTTTTTTAAATTCAGATGTCTTGTAATTCATTCCCTGTAGTCCTTTTTACCATGTTTGTAGGAGCAGCTTTATCTTTAGTAGATCATGTTTTTCCAGTTGCTCTGAGAAGCAATCTGCAGAAAACAGTTATATGTTTGAAATGATGGGATTTTTATCAGAGCATAATCTTTCTGCACAGGCCTTTGCATTTTAAAAACAAATCAATGACTATGATGTCAGCATGTTTATCATTTCAGTCCTGGGAACATTTTCTTGGCATCTGGGTTTGATCTTCTAGGTGTGTCTAATTCTTATGAAGCCACAGCTGTGTGAATTAGATTTACTAGGAGAGTCTGCCGTATCTCAGGATTTCACTGGAATACAACTTCTGTCTCATTTCTCACCTTTGAATTGTTCTGAAGCCCAGAGCATTTTTATAATTGAATTATGGGTTTCACAGGAGAACGTAAAGCAACACTTCCTACAACCTCAAAGGGCAAATGTTTTCCCCTTCGGATTCCTACAGAAGAACAAAGGCAGTTCAAAGTTTGCCTGATTATTTAAGCCCTGGAGCATGTTTATAGAGTACATTTTTAAAAAAGGACTTCTTTTTCTGTTTTGCATATAAAGTGCTAGTCTTACCTTTAGGTACTTGCATATGGGTATTAAAGTGAAAGACAGCACTGCAAACTCAATGCTTTGTTGTCATTTGGGGTTTTATTTAGGTTTTATTTGGGGGTTGGGGAGGTGTCATACAAGAATCTATTTTTCTCAGAAACTGCCATTTCCAGCTGCATTTTTAATGACTTAAACTTTGATCCCATTTTGATAATAAGCTGTCACTTTTAGATCAGATCAATATGCATACAACAACTCCTGCTTTGAATACAAGCAGATGTCTGCCTGCAGTATGTGGGTATTGATTATTTGATCTGTTTATTTCGGTAAGATTTCAGTGTGAAATGCCCAATATTAGTTTAATTTCCAGAACAAGCCAGGTAGTTTCATTTAGACTCACAGGCCTCCCATCACGAGGAGCATTATGAGGTCTCTTTGCTTAAATGTTTTGAAGTCAGACTGAGGGTTAACAGCCCCCAACACCACCATTAGAAATGCAGAGCTTTTTTCTATCCATTCTCCTGTTATAATGGTGACGGGGGAGGCTGGCTGTTGACATTAATCCATGAAACATTCAACTCAAATTAAAGCATACTGGGTTGGCATAAGATTGAGTAAGGGACAGAGGATATGAGGGTGGCTCTTTTTCTGGGATACTTTTCTGCAGAATTAGATACATTCCTCTCTCCTGTAACCAAATCTCCTCTTATGTTTTTGGCTCTTTCTGTTTGGAGATTCTCCCCACCGGTGTCAGAGGAGGGGTCTCACTGTGCTCCTGGATTTCTGCTGGTGCCTTAGTGTCCATCTCAGCGAGAATCATCACCTAGTTGGGTCATTCAACCCAGCTAAGTAACTTATGCAAAGGAGGTATTTAGTCAGGGATGATTAGTGACATGGTGGTAGGTCCAGCACCTCAGGTGCAAAGCCAGAAATCATTCATGCAGACTTTGTCCCCTCCTCATGAGATCACCTTTCTCTCAGGCAGCCAGACATTCAAGCTTTCCTACCATCAAGGCGTGGCAACAGCACTTACTTTGGCATTAAAGTAGCTTGTGTCAAAGGGCAAGCCAGCAGAATTTCATCTGCAGTTAGTGAAATCAAGTTTAATGTGGCAGAATTTATTCAAATAAGAAGCAGGAGAGTTGAGATCTCTGTGGTATGTGGAACAAAATAATCAGCTTCTGCTTTCTGATCCAAGGTCCACATCTATTTTAGATAGATCCAGCTCAATGCCAAGCAAAATAATGCCAGCTTTGAGTATTTGATTTCTGAGGAGTTAAAGTTTCTCACTGCATCCCATCGTAGCATTTTTTAATTTCCTTTGAGTTGTGGTGCTTCTGGATACAACCACCCATAAATGGTTCTGGGGAGATTTTTAGCAGGTGCTTGTGTTTTATACAACAGCAGTGGGCTATATGAATCTTCTTATGCAGCCAAGCACTTCATCAAATGGAGCAGCATGTCATCTGCTCAAGAGCTAGGTGAGTGAGGAAGCGGTGTTTAGCCTGGTGGAAGGAGTGCTGGGGTGGCCATGGGCTGTTTGAGAGCTGTTGTGGTGCCCTTCCTTTTGCTGGGCCACAGCTGTGGTAGGATTGAGCCTAGAGGGCTTGGGAAGGGAGTCTCAGGTCTTAGCTCCTTATCCTAGCCCTGCGCTGCCTGTGAATCATCCCCAAAGGACCCCCACTCCCCTTCCAGCTCTCTAGATCAGACAGCATGTGCCTTGAGCTTCTGGGCAATCTGAAGTTTTATGACATACAGATGACCCCTGGCTTAGCCTGTGAGATGATTAGTAGCCATGACACTGACAAAAAAGCTGAGAAAAGCACTATTATAGACCACTCCAAGCATTGCCCAGCCAATAGCTCTCTCTGTACGTAGAACTGATGCATCAGGCCATTGTAAGTAGCAGCTTGTACCTCCTTTGTGACTTTGTGTCAGGGCCCACAGTTATAAAGACACCTGAATACAATGAGGCTTCTGTGCAAGGCATGATCTGGCTGGAGAAGGCATTGCATTATCTTCCTGTTTCCGTTTGTCTTCGGATGGAAAGGGAGCCATTTGTCCAGCTGCACTGTGTTGTTATGCAAAGTGTTTTCCAAATGAAGTGCATTCAGAGTACATAACAGCATTTTAGTCTTCAAAGACTGTGCTTCATTCTTATTACAGGGACTGTAAGAACTATGAGAAATCAGCCAGTTGTGTAGAGACGGAGCTCCAGGCACTCCAGCAAAAACGAATTAATTTGAGCTGAACTGTGAAGGTTTACATTGGGACAAAGGGTGAAAGATTACATCAGCTGGGCTGCCATTGACATCCAACAGGATGCTGACCTCAGCTTTGTGCTTGTGCTGCTGCTGGCGCGTATTATTCACCAACGCACAGTTCCCAAGAAAAAAGCCCCGTGAACATCAAACCCATAGCATGGAAAACCCCTGAGTTCCTCCAAAGCACACTAAAAAGCTGAGGAAGGGCACTAGCGGTGCCCATGATATAACTCATTGGTCAGTTAAGATGGCTTGTGCTTGAATCCTAGCTGCACCAGTTCTACATCTTCTGAAATCAGTGGACTTGCAGCAGAGATGAACTCACCCTGCCATTTGTTGTGCTGCTCTCCCCACTACCATTTGATAGCTCCACAATAAAAACAAACGCAAGCTATAATTTACGTGCTGGCAACTGAATAGGAGACTAGCTGTTATTTAAACTGTAAAAGAAAAACACCCGATATAGAATTTTTCATGAGGTTGGATGGGGGAGAAAAAGGAACATCAGAGATGCTAGCTATCTTTAAGATGCTTTGCAAGCTTTTTAGCCTTATGATTTCCTTTGACTGTAGCAGGAGTCATGCATCTAAATCCTTGCATAGTGCTTTCTAAAGTTACCCTACTGGATTTAGACTTAGTCTTCAATGGCCTTTCTGATGTTTTGTTGACACTTGTCCTAAACTTTAATTCTACAACAAGCTTCTGTGTGCTGAGATACTTCCATCACCTTCCTCTGTGTGCTTCTTTTCTAAAAATGTGGGTTTTTTCATGTTTGGGTTGATACTGTAGTGATTAATATCTGAGTAAAAGCCTTCTTTGATTGTTTCTAATATTGTTGGCTCTTTATGCTGTTCAGATCATTTCCTCCAAGTCCAGGAGAGATTTCCAGCTTCACTTTGTCTTATTACAGAAGACAGATTAGTATCTTGTAGAGCTGTTGATCAGAAATCTCCACAAAATACAAAGGAGTAGGAAAGGAAACCAGACTGTGTTATTTAGACACTGAGAACTTAGAACACACTGGATGATGCTAGAAGCAGGAGAAAAGCAAGCTACCATTTAATACAAAATAGATATTGTATTTATTTCAAGAGCAGAGGGATCCCATTGTTCCAGTCAGAGCCACGAGAAATTCTGCAATCTCTTTGACTATTGTACTGACAGGTTAAAACATGGAGGGAGGCAGGAAATAGGGGAATTCTACCTAGGGTTTTTTTTCCATCTCATTCTGCTAATTATTATACCAACTAAGAGATGTAGTTACTGCTTAAATCTCATCCTGATGTTAGTAATCTATATAAAAAGGAAGAGCCTTCTGCTGATGCTCTCCAACTACTTTGGCTTCTGCCTGAAAGGTAACTGCATTTAATTCCTGTGAGTTTTTCAAAGAAACTCCCCAGTATAACTCTTAGTTACTCGAATAGATAAAGCCATCCTTTATCTGGTAGATATAAAGGTCAGTGGTCACATGCCTGGATTAGCACTTGCTAGTGACATGGACACTACTGTAATCATCCTAGAAATATCCTGCCAGCTCTGGAGTAGCTGGTAATGTCTTAGCTGTTTATATTTTGCTGCAATAAGTTCTGCTAATAAACAAACCATGTAAGAGGACATAGCTCATAGCAATCTGGTTTGGCAATGGATGTAGCCAGTTAATTAGAGAAACAAGTTAATGATGTTGTTTTTAGCAGGCTGGGGGAAGAGTGGAAAACGAATAGTGACACTTAAATTATTTTGATTTGTAGGCAACAGATTGGAGATGAAGCTGAAACCACATTGTTTAAAATTGCTTGATGGAAATCAGAGTTTCTTAATGTTCCTCTGAAGCAAAATAAATTTAAAAAATCAGGGTAAAGCAGACATACATTTCACTTTAGATAAAGCCAGATAAATGTTGCGCCTGGAGCAACCAAAGAGTTAGGGAAGTTGGACTTCCAACACATCGAGGGTTAACAGTAGACCTTAAATAGCGGCATATTTCCTGTCAGGTGTCATGAAATAAAGATATCTTCGGCACATCCCACAGAGACAAATACTTCTGCATATGAGTGGAGCATTTAAGTATCTAAACCCCTAGTGACTCTCAGTTTAGGATCCTAAGTGGGAAGTAGACACCTGCCAAGTTTCAGATCTGGGACCACTGTGATCTATCCACACTTGATTCCAGTATTTATTTCAAACAGAGAATGGATTTGGAAAAGGGGAGATACATATATTGTACATAAGTACGTATATATGTGTGTTCAGTCCACTTTACTTCATGCCTTGGTTGAGGCAATTACATCTTTCTATCTTATGTTTCTGCACCTAAGCTTTATTCATAGGACCAAATTTCACAGCATTAGTTAATAGTTTTAGCGAGGCAGGTAGAAAAGTAAGGGAGGGTACAGGGAGCAGTCAAAGAAAGAGATGAGGATCTGGCAGTTACATGGTGGTGGCAGGTGGACAGGAAGAAATGTCTAACCATGGAGCAAAACTAACAACAACTGTCTTGCCCTTGACTGACTGTTACAGTGAAGGAAGATTCAGCAATAAGTGGTGCCATCACCAATATTTTCTTCAGTTCAGAGTAGTTTCAGGCAGATGTGGAGACAAATACTCACAAGAAGAATGGCAGGTGCCTTTCATGGAGGTAAATAAAATCTTTTAATCATGCTGTTCTTTTTCGCCTTACAAAAGTTCAATTTTAGCATGGCAAAAGAATGTAAATGTCGACATACCAGGCTTGAACAAAGGTCTGTCTTGTCCAGCATCCCATCTCTGTCGACAGTGGTCAGTTACAGGTGCTTAGTATAGGCAAAAGACATGTACAGGCTAAACCTTTCCCTGGCACATCCTCCCAGCTTCCAGCAGCTGGTGGCTCAGAGGCTTCCTCCACATTCTTTGCCTTCACAACCATTTGACTGGCTGTTTACTCTGTTTTGGTCCAGAGTTTGCTTCCTCTGAGGGGAAGAAAAGGATCTGCCTGGCAGAAAAGGATCTGGGGGTCCTGGTGGACAGCCTGCTCAACATGAGCCAGCGGTGCGCCCAGATAGCCAAGAAGGCTAAAGGCATCTTGGCCTCTATCAAGAATAGTGTGGCCAGCAGGAGCAGGGAAGTGATTGTGCCCCTGTACTCAGCGCTGGTGAGGCCGCAGCTTGAGTACTGCTTTCAGTTTTGGGCACCACAGCATAGGAGGGACATTCAGGTGCTGGAGCGTGACCAGAGAAGGGCAACAAAGCTGGTGAGGGGTCTGGAGAACATGTCTTATGAGGATCGGCTGAAGGAATTGGGATTGTTTAGTCTGGAGAAGAGAAGGTTGAAGGAAGACCTTATTGCTCCTACAACAACCTGAAAGGAGGTTGTAGTGAGATGGGAGGTGGTCTCTTCTCCCAAGTAACTAGCGATAGGACAAGAGGAAATGGGTTCAAGTTGCACCAGGGGAGGTTTAGGCTGGACATTAGGAAAAAAATTCTCACTGAAAGAGTTATCAAGCATTGGAACAGGCTGCCCAGGGAGGTGGTTGAGGTGTTTAAAAGTCATGTAGACGTGGTGCTTGGAGTCATGGTTTAGTGGCAGACGTGGTGGAGTAGGGTCAATTGTTGAACTGGATGATCTTCAAGGTCTTTTCCAACCAAAACGATTCTATGATTCTATAATTCTATGATTCTATGAAATTTTGGGCCGTTCTTTGTCCCAGTGGGCATCTTCTTCTGTTTCAGAATAAGAGAGGAAACAAGCTGGAGTCTGAGCCCCTGCCCAGGTGTCTTACCAACTGGAACCTCTGTTCACTTGTCATTTTTAAACCTTCCGATCAACTTTTGACAGTTCGTTTTTGTAACATTTTAAAACTGAATAACGTGAATGGACTTCTTGAATAAATTAAGTTAAATTATATACGTGTCTGAATATACATGTATACATATATACATACACACATGTATGCTTACATATATAAAGACATAAAGAATGTACTCTTTTGGCTTGGAATTGTTAGTATTTTGATATTCAAGAGCAATATAATAATAAACAACACCTAGATTTGGTTTTGAGATTTTAACCTAATTGAAATACCATCCTTTTCTCCTTTAAGAGAAAAAGTATCTCATTGGATGTGTGACATGCAGTACACTAGCAGCTAAGTTTGGATGGTTAGAAATGGCTAGCTATGTTACTTCTGTAATTATTGACAAGAAAAAATACAATTTACCTGTCAGTATCACCTTGGTTTCCTCAAGAAACTTACTTGAAATAAAATACCAGTCTTTTCTTTTGGGTTGCGATCACTCTGTAACAGCCCCTATCAGTCTGAAACAAATGGGATGGCATCTGTACAAACTGGAATAGGAGTAACGAGATAATAGCCCATCCTTTAACATCACTTGTCTCCCTGGAACTGGCCTTCATTCAGAAGGCTCAGTGTTCTATGATTTAATGTGAAAGCTGTACAAGTTAGCCAGATCCTGAAGCCCTCTTGGTTTCTCAGGCATTATTAATAGCTTTCTTTGTAGGTT
Organism: Burhinus bistriatus; assembly: GCA_013397275.1. Lineage (NCBI taxonomy): Eukaryota > Metazoa > Chordata > Aves > Charadriiformes > Burhinidae > Burhinus > Burhinus bistriatus. Next base: position 45,199 of record VYXH01005067.1, on the reverse strand, counting down.
CTTATGCACATGACTTGCTTTTAATGAACTTCAGATACCCATTCTGCTCATGTCGATCTCCCTGGCTAAAGAAATACTAAAGATTCAACTACAGAGTTTCTAAAAACTTCCAGAAAAAGAGAATGAAACACAAGGAGATTTTTTTATTTAAAGTCCTGAAGAAAGTAGATTGATGAATTTGGCACGGGGACTAAAGCAGGACTTTGAAACATTGCTGTTAAACATTAGCACTAGAGCTATGTCCTAGGGTCTGCAACGCATAAAGCTGGAGGCATTAATTTTGACACTCCTCACTGTGGTAAGAGCTCAGTAAATGATGAAACAGACTCAAAGAAAAGTTTGACCTTAAGAATAGACCTCTGTACACAGTTTCATCATCATAGATTTTCTTAACCAGAAAGATTCATCTTCATATTCACATTCATATTCATGTGTAGATACAGGATTAAGCTTTAAATTATGTAAGTGCAACTAAATTCCAGATATTGAGCAATTTACCAAGAATGGTACTTTTTGGGGTCCTATTTGTGCAGCTGGAATTCACAATGGTGAATTTGATTTTAAATATTATTTGAGTTGAGCCAAAAAGATTGTCTGACAATAAATAGTTTAGCTGTTTGGGAGGCAGTCACCATTGCCACTGGGTAAATTTCATTCAGCCTGCTGTTCACAGATTGTCTGTAGGGTATCTTTTATTATGCAGACAGTCTGTCATGGTCATCTTTGTAAAGAAAAAGCCTGTGAAAATGCACTCTCTATTATTTTGCTCAGTAGTTTAAATAATAGCAATGTCACTTGCAGTGCTGTACATGTCTCATTTTTCAGCATTGTATAATTAATTGCCTTATTAGGTGATTTGGGGGGATTCTTCTTGGAAAGCTGTAACATCTCCATGCTGTAGTTGAGGGATACGAAGTTTAGGAGACCATGGCATGTGGGCTAAGGAAGTCCCCAGATTTAAATGTACAGAAGGCAGGAGGTATATCTGTGGGAGCGGGAAGAGTCTCTGTGCCTCACCTCTCCCACATTTTCACATTCTTGACATTGTCTCCTTCTCCCTTAACATCCAGCTCCTGCTAGTTCTGTCCTGGGGCATATAAAGCCGAGAGCAGACTTGCCTGGAGGATCTGCTGCTGCCCATGCTGTAGTGCTGGGCCATGTACGACTACTGGGCTGGCAGACTCCAGCCTAGGCTGCTCTACACCAAAACTGACGCTTTCTTCCAACATCTGTCTCTATTCCTCCTGTCTCTCTGGTTACGCGTTTGCCCATAGTTTCTGCTGCTTCTCTCCTCTCATAATGGATTTTCCTCTTCTGCAGATGATCTCAGTTTTGTTCGCTTCTATTCCATTGAAAATACAATGGCTAAAATAATTTCCTTTGCCTGTGACTTTTACTTAGTCATTTGTCTTTGAATTAGCATCCTCTGGATCAGATTTCAGATTACACCTCTCACTTCCAAGATCTCTGCCCAGTCTCAGCTTCCATTACACATCTCTCTTCTATTCCACTGTTCCTCTGCCTATTGCAGTCCACCTGTTGACCATATCTTCCCCCCCTAAAGCCCTACACTATCAGTAATTAATGGCAATGAAGTTATCCTTTCCTCTCCACTCACAAAATCCCAAGACCCAGCATTTGATCTGTCACTAGGGTCTCCCACCCAGGTGAGAGAAAGAAATCTGCCTTTGCTGATCCCACAGGCAATGGCAGAACTGACAATCCGTTCTGCTCACCTCTTTTCAGGACTTAATGTCTTTGCTTTCTCCCTTGTGGCTGCCATCCAGAGTAAAACTTTGAAAAACACAGAGCAGAAAATCTGGATATGGTGAAACCAATTTCATCCGAAGTGCTGGGGCTGTGATGGGACCACAACTCTTTGGTACTAAAAAAAATAGGAAAATTACTGCAACATATGATAAGATTTTCAGAGTGGCAGAAAATGTAGGAGGAAGTATGGAAATAGGCCAGTAATTTACACATTGGTATTTCCTATGAGAGAAGAGACATAGATAATTGTTTAAAATAATCTGTAATGCTTCTCTGACTTCTTATGCACCTTTCTTGCTTCTATTTTTAATGGCTGGCTCCAGGGCTTCATCTCTATTGGGGTGCAATCTGAGATCTCTCAATTTATTGCTCTTTTAACTCATGACCACCAGCAGTGAAGGAACACCTTAGTAAAGTCCATACCAAGTGGCAATAGAATTGTGCAGTAAGTGGTAAATCGTAGCCTTGTCCTCTTCAAAGACACCTCTCCCATCAACACATACGTAAAATCAGTGACTGCCTTTTCGTCCTGCTTCTGTTTTCCTGCAGGAAAAAGCTTAGAACAAACCAGTAGCATCAGCCTGCGAAAGAGGCGCTTTTGCATGCATGTGTGCATGCATTCATGTATGTATGTCTGCGTGTGTCAGTATATCTTTAATCATTGAGCTGATCATTGTGTTCACCAGGAAAGACCCTGAGCTTGTTATTTAATTAAAATACCTTTTATTTCCATCAAAACCACATGGATCTTATTTGCATGTGGCTTTACTGCCCTGGATGTTTCTGTAATAATAGCTGTGGAAAAGAATTTCTGTCATTTTGTATTGATGACTAAAGGGTTAGCAGCCATCTAGGGGGAGAATGAGGGGGGAATTATCTGGGTAGGCTTATACTAGCCAGTTGACATAACAGCTACTTGGGTGGTATGAGGTTTCTGGGATGTATATGGCCATTTAGTGCTTTCTCATGCCAAAACATCTGGAATCCAAAATCCAGTCATTAGACAGCCACACATGTTAACAAAACAACCAGACAGAGAAAACAGGCTGAAGGAAAAAAAAACACATGATAAGGCATCATTGTTACCACTAGGAAATTAGACATTTAAGGTTGTACTTCAAAGCAAGTATTTTTATTATAGCATACTTGAACAGTTTGATTTATTGTGCAGCAGAGCAAGACTGTAGCAGATCCTCCTGCCTCACAGGGGAAAATATATTCATTGTCCAAGGAAGCTGCATGCTAAGTAGTTTTAAATGCAATGTGCAGATAAGAAGAGAACCTTGTTCCTCCCTGCAGCACCTCTCCTTACACACAAAAAGCACTGGGAGAGGCTGTTTTTAGGAGCATAAAATATAATTTCTGCTTTCTGATACTACACCATTTTGGACTTGAAAGCAAGTAAAAGATATCATGGTTTTCACTGTAGGTCTATAAAAATAAGAACAAAAGATAATGCCTCTGGCATCCGGAGGGTTGATTTTACCCAAGGAGGTAAGTGGAAAAGATGGCTTTCTCTACCATTAGTACTGACCCGTATTGCACATAGCTGGATAATTCTACAGCCAGCCTTCACCACATCCTAGTAGACTGGGCTTATGATGACCCAGTCAGCACTGACCTAGCAGATCCAGGGGCTGTGCTTCCCATAGCTTTCACCTCCAAGCCTTTGCTGAAATGAGAGGAGATGCAGAGAGCAGGCTATGAGGAGATGGAGCTATAGGATACTCTTACCCCAACTGCTTCCAAAATATCATCACTCGGCAATTACTATGCTTTAACTGTAATCTTAAAAAATGTTTGGAAAATGTTCATAAACATGTTTCTGAATCACTTTGTATAGTTGAAACATTTTTATAAGATTAAAACGTGGGGAAAGCTGGCACAAAGATTGTTTGAACAAGTGTGCTTGTGATTTCTTTTCCTAAGGTAAGTACGTGGAAGATTAAGAGACTTAACAACTGTGCTGGTGAGTTCTGAGTGTTGTTTGTTTGAGAACATGAACATGGTGCTTGCAAAGCCAGAACTTTGGGAGACTGAAAGATTGGGATCTGAGACAAAATGAACTGAGAGGAATTGAAAAGCATAGGTGGTGCTGTAGAGGAAACCTGAGGCAGAGCATGTTTTCTGAAGTCTAGCACAGGAGACTTGGGACACTCCGCTTCATTTTTCTCCTTCCGCTGCTGACACTCTCTGACCTGTGGATGAATCAATTAGCTTCTCTCCACTTAACATTTTTTTAAAAGGTGATTTCCTGCTTCGCAGCAGGGGAGGAAGAGAAAAGGAGGTGGAAAATTAGCTTTAATTATTTGAGAAAGAGAGAAAAAAAAAGATCCTTAGAGGAAAGCATCCTTGTTTTAAAAGTATTATTATAATACCACTGCAAGTGAAAGATAGCTTAGAATATTAATTTTGATCCCAAATCAGAATACACAAAAAAGCCCCTTGCTCTAAACCCTGCCCAGAGAGATGTTTGTCTGCACACACTTCTACCCCTGCGGAGAGGGTGAGAGAGCAAAAGGCATGTGAAAGTTCAGTCCAGATGGTGCTCGTGCTGCTGAGGGACGCTGAGAAACTACCCCAACACTCCTGGTATAAGAGAGCCTGTCCAGGGAGAAAGAGCAGAATGCTCCACACTTCAAAACGGACAGAGCTGGCAGGACAAAGACAAGAGCCCTTTTTTTTCCAAGGCTAGAAACTTCTTCAACTCCACACTATCAGAAGTATCAAAAGGTCACCAGCATGTCTCATGTTACTCTGGGGGGAGATGGGGACTGATCAGCTTTGGGGTGGTATGTTTATAGAATCTGACCCTCAGTTTCAAAAATCAAAGGCATTCCTCTTAGCCCATGCATCAGAGAGAGATTTCCTTGGAGTCAAAAGTTTCATCGTATGGCAAGAGGACCTGTGAGGGATTGTTTTATTATGAGAAGGACAGGGAGAAAAAGTAGGTGATTTATTTAAGTAGCAGGCAGGCAGTTTCTGAGAAGAGAGAGCCTATCTTACCCTCCACATTCTCAGCTAATGAATGAGCCTGGGAAATTGGAGCAAGATCAAAGTTTCTTTACGACAAAATTGCTGACATTCCTGAAATAACTGAGAGTTCCTCTATTCACACTAAGTATGAATCAAGTTCACTGACACACAAAGCGCTCACAATGGGACCCTCCACTGCATTGTTACCTTGACTCTCAGCTTATCGCCCTGCCTGACCTCTGCCTAAAGCAGTTAAGAAATTACTGCTTCTTCACCCATTGTTCTCTTCCAAATTAAGATGTCAAAGGTCAAGATGTGTAGCCACAAAAAAGGGGAAACCTTCAAAATGTTAACTCAAGAATATGGGGTACAATGTTTAGGTCGCTGTAGCCTGACAGGTAAATGATCTTAAAAGAGAAAAATAGCCCCAGAAGACTTCCAAATCTAATGTGTTCTACAACAGAGGCACGCCAGCAAGGTGAGATTAATTTCTGAAAGGGACTGCTATTAATCTTAGGTCCATTGATTTAACACAGGAAGCTGCAAGTTGATACATAACCCCCTTTGAAGGAAGACCCTGTCCCAACTCCCAGTCAGTGGTCCTATAGCCTGACGTGTTAATGGGGTTCAGTGCACGATCTAGGTGAACGGGTCCAAGTGCAGACTAAGGCTTTAAAACATGCCATTCAAGCACAGGGTAGTAGGAGAGAGATATTGCCAACTTCAAGACTTTTGCATAATGCCTTCTACTGCATTTTAAAAATAATTCTGAAAAGCATAATCTATTTTAAAATAATTACAGTGTAACTTTGAGTGTTGATAATAAACATTTGAATTTCCTGACTTTTTAGGATGTTCAAAGTCTTATAAAACAGAGAAAGAGGAAAAAAAGTGCATCGAACTGAAGGGCCCATAGTGGTGCTATTCTGTGTGCTAACAGGCTGGGGACATGGTTCTGAGCTAGTCTGCCCCAGGTTGGCAAGGCTTGCTGGTTACCACACTTGGCTGATATTAGGACTTTGCCCAAGAATAATGCACGCCTTAATGACTCAGAAAAGTAGAAATTAATTTTAATGGGACTCTTGAGGCTGATGGCAGCAACACAACTGACTCAATTCTCCTCTGGATCGCAGTGGCAGTAGGTTGTGTGAGCAGGACCCACCTTTCCAGCTGCTGCAGAGCTTCCCCCCTGCACACCTAGTGCCTCCTCAGTAGGGGTAATAAAACTTTCTAAATTCGCTCTGAGCTGATTAACCTTCGGCTCTTGGCTGACCAATTATCTCCAGGTAAAATGGAGTATTTTAATGAAATAAATCATTATGTACTTAGTATTTTGAAAGAATATGTTTTCACTAGAAAAAAATCTAAGCTGCAAAGCTGCTTCAGGAACAAACTTGTGAATTTGGACCTCAGCAATTGTGATTAGTCTCACAAGTGCTGTGTCACTTACTAGTCCTCCTGTGTCCTTTTCTCTTTAAGCTTGTCACACAAGGGAAGTTAAACTTTGTGATGTCAATTCATCAGTCCAAATCTGTCTGAATGAAGAAGTGGCTTTCATTTTACTCCCAGGCATTGCTCGAAGGCAACTCCTTCCAAGGACTTTGCTGAGCACTGTGGACAGGAGACCTTCCTTACATTCCTGCCATGCTCCAAGAGGTGTGTAACTATGTCAAAAGTTCTGTTGTTGGGTGCGTAACTCATTAAACCTCCAGAGGTTAGTGGTGGCTTTCAGTGTGTGGTGCTCTGCATTTGTATATGCATAAATGACAGTCTTATCACTAACGCCCTGCACCTGGCCTCAGAGTTCATCATTAGGAAGTATTACTTATCTGCTGTTTTCCAAGGTCTGGTAAACGTAATCCACATAGTTTGTTCCATGCTGTGGCAGGTTTCTTAATGCTGAGGCACAGTGCTGTGGAAAACCTGCTGTGTTACAATTTTCACCTGTGTTCCAATAATAGCTTTTTGTGGCACAGCTAATGTAGATAATGATGGTGTTAGCTTTCATCCTTTTGTCATTATTCTATGATGCCTTTACATATCTCCTACTGCCATGGCTAGTGAGGCATATCCCAAGACATTTGGAAAAATACTGTCTAATTAGTGCCTTAAGTGACTCAAAGATGGCTGTGAGGTATACCTTTGAGAGACTGAAAGGTCATGTAGCAAAAAGCCCACAAGAGGTGATCTGATCTTGCCTTGAAACAAAATTATCTGCTGTGTGCTGCACAGCATCTGCATGGACCATGGGGAAGGTCCTGAGCACTGTCTGGCAGGGGTACAGATGCTGCTGGGGCAGACCATGCACTAGCTGAGGTACTTGCTTCTACACAGCATATTCATGAGCAATTGTGCAGCCTCCTTGTTGGCTGTGAAACTGTGATATCAGCCTGCTCAGATGCATCCTTTTAGAGGGAATGCCTGAGTCTGGACACTGATGGGGATGGCTGTAAAGGGAGAGAATTAACAGGTGGCTGCTGCTCACTGATCTGTTTTCATAGCAGCAAAGCTAATGTAATGCTATTTTTTTCTCTTCTCCTTGCAGTTTTGATCAGTAGCCTGTGCAGCCTGGGAGGCTTTGAGGGTGATAAAACCCTTCCACATTCCCGCCATTTGCCTTGCCACACTAATACATGGAAACAGGGATGCCTCAGAGCTAGTAGTTAGCAGTATCAGCACTTGCTATGACACACTAAATTTATCACTTTGGGAAGGGTTTGGGTCCTGGGTTGTATTTAACAGTTGGGATGATGAGGAAGCTGAGGGTCACTGATAACAGGGTCCTACTGAAGGCGCCAAAAATATGTGCTATGAAAAGGCAAGGGAACTTTTGAGTTATATCATGGGATTGTACGTCTGGGTCTGTCACTGGCTTTATGCTTGACTTCTTACAAATCTGTTGGATTCCCCATTTGCTGTGTCTTTTTTTGAGGAAAAGAGTCCTCATGCATTTCTCTGTACAGCAGCCAGGCCAAAGGGGTCCTGATCACATCTGAGACCTCTGTGAGTCCCTGTCCTACAAACACAGAAGCAAGAGTTTGCAAAGTGTGAGGGAGGTGACATTTGTATATTATACATGCTGCCTTCTAGGTAGGCACCAACATTTTTACGTGCCCCAAGTGCTACAATAATGATTTCACAAGTCATTATCTTGAAGCCCTGACATGTGAATAGTAAAAGGAAATGTGTTGTCAGAGCAGCAGGACTTTCAAAATCTTTGGTGCTAGAAGGAAATTCCCAGCCTGTGAAGTCGGAGTGGGATAGGCAGCAATTTTCATTTTAGAGATGGATGACACTAGCAAAGAATAATTTTCTTTCCAGCAATTGATAAAAGCTTGAAAGAGGTTCTGTGTAGCAGCTGTGGTATGTTACTCCATTATCGCAGGAATTTCCTACAGCGAAATATGTAGTGGCAGGATGCAGACAGGTCTATTTTGGAATAGCCTCGATGAGGAGGCTCATGTTCAGAACCCAACCCAAACAGCCTCAGCATCAGGGAGAGCCTCTCGTTGCACTGCTGAATGCTGCCCCACGCTGCACAGGGCATAAGCAGACCAAAGGCCTCGCGTACTTCAGCTAGACATACTTTTTTCTTGGTGAAGTGTCATCTGTGATTCAAAAGATGCTGTGTATGGGATGGCACGTTGATCCTACACATAATCGCCTCCACGACTTTTCTGACAGACTCCTTACAAGTGTCTTTTCTTATAATGGAAGCATATGCTTTTGAAATGACAGCTATTTCCATACAGCTTCACTCTATTGTGTCCTTCCGAATACATCCCCAGCTGTGCAGTGCAACCACTGGGGTTCGGTTGCATTGATGGCCTCTGATGCCCCACCAGCCCTCTGAGTGAAGCGTACTGTGATCACTCTCCCATGACAAAATGCCACATGGGACTTCAAGGTCTCCTCTACAGAAGAAAACATTTTTCAAGTGTTGAAAGACACTTGGGAGGATCTGCAAAACAATCCTAGCACTGTCTTGAAATTCATATCCCACTGCAGTCTTTCAAAGAATGGTATCACTTTTGCTTTTTCAGGTTGAAATAAATCGAAGGTGTAATTCAAGGTCTGATCTGAATCTTGCTGAGGTCAATGGAAAGACTTGGTGTTGTTTTTTTTTAACTTCAGTAAGCTTTGCACTCTTGCCCAGATGGCATTTTCTCCTTGTAGTGGCTCTGTATGTGTCTCAGTGGCAATTCCACTTCGCAGCCCTTTGTGTCCCTGCACCAGTCCATCTTCTGTCACAAACATGGCCCTGCACTGCAAAAGGAGGATTACCTCTCTTTATATTCTAATTAGTTTGTTGACTTCTGTTTCAATCCCATAATTGGCTTTGCATAGGCAGACCTTTGCAACAACAATTCTACTGATAAAAAAAAGGGATTTGTGTGCTAGCAAAACTATCAAGGTTTTTCCTGTAATTTTTACATACTTGCCTAAGGTAAGCGCTGTGGACTTTGCTACTGCAAACAATTATGCATGTAGATAATTCCACCCATGTCAAAAGTTTAATTGGTTTTAACGGTGCAGCTACCAGGTAAAGCTGTTCTACAAATGCTTTTCATGGGCAGACCTCCATGGGCCTTGACAGGTACTATGGAAAATGATGAGTGTCTTCCCACAGGGAGAAGTACACAGGACTGAGGCTTTTCTTTGCTCTTGTGTTTGTAGAGATTAGGGCCTGAGTCTTTTTACTTTAATATCAATTTTTAAAATAAGCCTTGCTATACTGATGTGCAGAGCAGAAATTTAGTAAATGTAAATTATGTGTAAATTTACATGTGAATGTCAGGGACAAACCACTGCTTGTTCAGTGCTATTGTTCATCCAGAGAGGCAAGGAGATGGAGCAGCCAAGCCTGGAGGCCAGTCTGCCAGGCAGAGAGCTGTGCTCTAGAAAACACCTGCTTTCTACCTGGGCTTGTACTGGAGCCAGCATCAGTTTCTCCCTGGTGCTTTGGTAGGAGAACAGGGCATATCTAAGCATGGGAGTATTTAGCAGGACTGTGGAGATTATGTTACTTTTCTGCAGAATGGAAGGCTGTGTCCAAACCGATGGCTGCATTTCAGGACAGCACTGGAAATTCAGGAAGGGACAACAAAAGATCAACAAGATGCCCTAAGGTCTGGCAGGCCTGCTTTATTGCAAAAAACGTAGGTCTACTTAGCTTATCAAGCAGAGGGGGAGGATTAAGAGGTGACTTATTGCAGCTGATGAGTACCTACATAGAAAAACAATTTTCTGATAGGAGAGAGAGAAGTCTTTAATCTAGTAGACAACGACATAACAATATTTGATGGCAGGTGACTGCTGCTGGATAAATTCACAGAGATACCTGTGAGAGTGGTTGACTGCTGGTCCTGTTTATCTGGGGACATGAGGGATTCTCAGCTACTTCAAAGCCGTTACTTGAAGAATGTATGGCATTGCAGAAATTACATTGTATTTCAGCCACAAGGTACAGACTTGACAGAGGAATTACAAGTAAATATTCTTGGACTTTGTTGCACAAATCAAGCAGGATAATCATAATGTTCTTTGCTGTCCTGAAATTCTCTAAATCTATGAAAATGGATGAGGATTGTAATAAGGGTGTCTTTTTCTCTTTCCACTTGACAAATCCACCAATGTGATACAGAGCACCAGATTCCACTATATTGGCAAATACTTCCTATTCTACCAGCTTCAGTAAAGACCTAATGAAACAAAACATAACCCCTTTACCACAAAAGCTGCTGACATTTTCTATTAGCTCACCTAATGGAACTAGCAGGGCATTTTGCCTGCAGCTTTTTCCCACTTTGCCCAATTACTAGAATGAGACACTGGCAGCTCTTACAGCCTTTCTCACAATTATCTTTTTTGCTTGAGGCAAAAGCTTGTAGCCCTGGCTCTGTTCTTCCGTGGGACAGCTGCAAAATTGAGGGCTACGGTGAAAGTTATTTTTAGATACTGCATAATATGTCTCATTATAAACAGAGCAGGAAATCTGCAAATGAAAAATGCCTTTAGATTAGCTCTGAAGTAACTGATTGAGAGATGACCGAAAAATTGAAGCAAGTCTCTTCTTATTAGTTAAATTGTGTTTCTTACTTCAGTGTTGATCAGGTCTGAGTCTGCTGAAATGCTTCAAAGAGATCTGCTGCTGCCTGTTATGGCTGCTTGGGTCATCTTTGTTACTAAACATCTCAGTTAACCCACCCCCCAGGTAAAGGACATGCTTGTGATCTCTTATTTTATAGAAATGTATGTATAGATATTTTTTCTGTGCTGCTTTGTACAAGATATAGATATAGGAAATCAATTGTGGGGAAAAAAACTGCATGATTTTTAAAGGCCTGCACGCTGATCCATCTTTCTTTCTGAACTTCTGTCACTATGTAGAAGTGACAGGAAAATATAAGTTGCTAACAGGACACTGCTGGGGAAAGAGAAACGGAAAGGAAATTTGTGCTGCTCTGTCCTGGCAGAATGCAAGGGCGATAAAGGTGAGTGAGAGTGAACAGGGACTTAAGGCTTGTGTGTGTGAAATAGCATTTCACAGCATGTGTATTCAGCTGTGAGGCACCTGCCCCTGTAGGAATGTCTGCAGGATGTGACATTTTTGTCTGGTTCAGTAAAAGGTAAGAGAATACATGCTTTAAATTGCAAAGAGACAGCATTTTGTTCTGTCACCTTTACTATTTCTCTCCAAGATGAGTTATTAAGTCAGTTACGACAGTGTTTTAATCAATGGAAAAATAATGTTGTTGAAACAAGGAGTAAGCATTTGCAAATACATAGCAAGATTTGCCCACAAGTAGAGAAATATGCAATATATTGGGTGTGAGGTCACCCTGTGCTAGTAGCATACAGATTTCTCACCATGCTAAAGTGGAAGAAAAATATTGTCCTCTAAAACCCCTAAATCAGGTTAAACATTTTCAGGTTGAGCGGCCATGTATTGTGATTGGAAGAGCTTCTCCGGAGTGCTGAGTATGTGCAGCCTCTCTGACTGTGGAGTTCAAATAATCATTTTCAAAATGAGACCATGGGGTAAGGAGGGGTAGAGGTGCCTCAGCAGAAGCCTCTGCTGTCTGATCCCCATTAAGAAGAACATGACTAAAGTAAGTGTAGAAGATCTAGAGCTCCTTGGCTCCAAGGAAACAGTGAACAAACCATGATGCCAGCAGTAAAATAAATGAAGGAAATCCCCTGAACAGAAAATGGAGCTCTTAATAGATAGAGCAGACTTGCTGGAAATTTGGAGGCAAGCTGGCTAGAGGTGCTTCACTGTGTATTTGCAAGAAAGACAATGCAAAAAGTAATCTAGTGGGGGATAAGGAGGTATCAGGCTTTGGTATCATAAACAAAATATACTTACTGGATGGTAAGGAGCAAAACACCCGAGGAAGAATTCAAGGATGTTTACAGAAAAATAGTCTATGATTAGTGCACTAACAGCTCTCATTCTCAAGCAAAGCTGGAAATATTCATTATTATTTCAAAATATATGCTATTTTCAGTATTTAATGCATAACTGGGGGTAGTTTTTTTAAGAATGTAAACCCTTTTAAGCAAGTGTTTTGCCAAGTGATGGCAATCTCAGTAGATATACAGAAAATAAATATTGGAAATTTTTTTGCTAACTATTGCAGTTTTCATAAGCTCCCAAATAGAGCATCTTGTAAGAAATTTTAAGATAGAATCAATCTATTTTGTACATCCAAAGGGGCCTATTTATTTCAGAGTTTTTGCAAGCCCAGTTTCCCTTAATTTTCACTGAAATGATAATATGAAAACATACTGTGAAGATTATCTAAGAGGAATTATTAGTTTTTTTCAGTTGTTCAAAATAGTTTGATATCTGTTTTGTTTCCGTTTGCAGTGCCTCTTGTAGCCAATAAAAGTAGTTTCAAAACTATTTGCCAGAACAGCAAAATTTAAGCAAGCGTTGTAGTCTTATGGTACAAAGTAGAAATCCAATTCAGGATTATGAGTATCTGCAGAAGAAAGCTCATTGGAAAAGTTCTGTTTATCCAGCCAGAGCACAGAAGCAAACAATGTGAATCCTGAATACATTCAATGTTCATATCTAATGGCTTGCTCACATCCTGTAGGATGAGATTTGCCTTACAGAATTGTTCTGAAAGTATTTTCAAGCAGTGACTAAATTCTAGAAGACTGTGATTAAAAGAGACTTCTAAAATCACATTATTAGTTACTTGTCCAGCTCTGGAAACTGCAAGATCCCCGGTAATGAATTATGCAAGGTGAATATCCAAGTTTCCTTGCTGCTTCAGTTGGAGCTGTAACACTCAATTTTAGAGAAGTAGTATCTGCAGTCTTCCACTACATCTGTCTTGGGATCATGGCTTTCTAATCTGAGCTGGCATCACTGAGATGAGTCCCTTTTCCAGGACTTTGGAAATATCTCCTTAGTATTTGTAGCATGGGATCTGCAACTTTTATTAGAACAACTTAGTGAAACCAAAAGTAACCTCGTATTAATGACTTGGAAGGAAAACAATTTTTTACCACACTTCAGTTGGCTTCTTGGAAGTGGTAAAAAAAAGTTTCTGTAAGCTATTCAATAGCAAGGAAGAAGTCTGCAAATCCAGAGGAGGCACAGATTTGCTACTGGCAGATGCGGCATTAGGCATTGGCTAAGTATGCGGTCGCCTGGAATACCACAGCTAAAGGAGTATATCAACATTAGAAGAGAAGTGGCTACTCAGTAATGGTCCTGTTGAGTCACTGTTCTTTGCTTTTAGAGGTACTCACCATTATTTCACTATGTAATGGAACAGGAATTGGAAAAATCTATCTAAAAGTGGAAATGCAATAAAGAGGGAACTGGGTCGATGGCTGAGTGAAGTCTGAGGCAAGGTATTATTAATCAAGATTATAACACACTCCTTAAACTCATTCCATACATAGATAACTTCAAAATCAACAGACTGAAGCCCTTATAGTTCGTGAATTAATTTAATTTCTCTGGGATATAGGTCTTTTTATGGGTCTTTTTAGGTCTTGCCCCCCCAACTGCCAGCTTCTTTTCCCATGGGTTTCTCTGCCAAAACAAAGCCCCCTCCACAGCAGAGCCTTGCTGCTCCCAGCGACTGCTTCTGCAAGCTGTGCATCCCTTAAGCACTTGCAGGTCTGGTCTCTCAGGACCAGCAAGGCCAGTGCCCCAGCCGCTGCTGGGAAATGGAGTATGATTTGCTCTGAACAAGCTCTTTCAGGGCTGCATCAAAATAATCAAACACTTACAAACAGGGCAAAGTTAGTTATGAGAAGTAGTGGGTTTTAGTCACAGAAAACAGACAACTTTGGAGGCACATAAAACTTTGCACATATTTGCTGCCCTCTGGCACCACCTCTTTTCCACATGGAGACCCAGGTAGGTGAGGGATACCCAAGGTCAGCCCACAAAGCCTGTTTTGTTTCTCACAGTCTCATGTGTCCCAGCTCTTGACAGCCCTTCTTTCTTTCTCTTTCCATAAACACACGCACACAAGACCCATGTCTAGTTAAACCTTTTGAATGAGGCGAAACCAGAGTGTGAGCTTTGCCAGAGGGTGAAACTTTAAATAGGCTATTTGCCTTGTTTCATTATTAGGGACCTAAATTAAGCACCCACGAGTGCCTTCAGTTCCTACAGGAAGCTTTATCTTGTGTGTTTACCAGGAATAAAATCACCAACTTATGTGAATACACAGAACAAAGCTAATGCTGTTATCTTGGAATACTTTCATGATTATTTAGTGTGCCAGTGCAGCTTTATGAGTCAAACAGTCCCTGAAAAGCGTGATTATCTTAAACAAAATCATGAGCACTCAAGGACAGAATGCAAAATAAGGCAGTTATGACACAATCTGGTTTCAATAGGAGACAAAAGCTGGGTTTCAACTACAGAGTTGCAGACTTGGAGATGAAAGCTGGAGCTGTGAGATGCTGCGTCAGCACAGTCCCCTTTGCCTCACACTTTCATCAGCCTCTTCCAGAAACTGCAGTTCTGGCCTGTCAGGGGGTGTCCAGAGCCAGCATCACATCCGCCAAAATCAGGGTGTCATCAGAAAGACCTTAGAACACTGTTTGCATTTTGACAATCCTAAGAATTTCAGATTAGTTTTCCCACTCTCCCTTCTTTTTTGTTCTAGTTGGTCGCTGCAGAGGCAGCAGCATTTTCATGGCACTTTACGCATGGACTTTATGCCAAGCTTTGAGAACCATGGGAGGGGCAGGCTACAGAAAACATGAACAGCTCTTGCTAACAGCAGCAGCAGTAAAGAACTCCATGCCCCAGATGTCCTACTGTTGGTTGTATCTATGCTTTATTCCCTCACATTTGCTTTGTAAACTTTTGAGGTGTTTTAGTAGTTGCTGTGGCACAGTTAACACAGCATAGCAGACTCGTGCTATAGCCCGCACGTTGCACAGCCCAAATGTCCCTCACTGTGTGAGAAAGACACTGTAGGCACCTGGAGAAAAACGGAATGTAGATAATTAGAAAGTACTATGAAGCAAATTCCAAAATTATGGCATTGCAGAGTGGTTAGCATTCCCAAACCAGACCTGGAGTCAGCGTAAACCCAGTATGTCTTGTTATTGTGCAGGTGTGTGCAAGTTCATGACCGTAAGTTTTGCTACTGAAATTGGCCTTATTCTTCATGTAGACTATGATCCTGTAACTGAATATCTGTTAATAATCTGGAATAATAATTTCACTTGTATGAGCTTCTAGGTCGGAATGGCAGCCAAAGCACAAAGCTCCTTCTTTGTCATACTTCAGCTGGTCCTCTGGGACACCTGCACAGAAAAGAGTCTCTCTAGCAAACCTCAAGACAATAACAACATCCTGGGTCCACTTACTGATATCCGCAAGTTCAAAAAGTGAAGTGTCTGGGATATGAACCCAATGTTTTTAAAAAAGACTGAGTAGTTTTAAAGGTGAGCCAGCAAGGAGCTGAGAAGCCTTTCAGAAAGTTTTTTTCAGAAAGTTTTCCTGTGGGAACCAAGCTGGAATTTGAGAAATGAGGTCTGTGTGAGAAGAGGAGCACAACCAGTCACACTTAGCCTTCTTGCCTTATCGCCCTGTAGTGCAAATGGAAGAACATCTGGAGGCATTAACAGGCATGGGGAGCCCAGTGTTTTCATTTCTTCCTAGTAAATGAGAGATTGCATTTAGGTTTGCACGAGAAGAAGGAAAACTATTACGTGGGATGGATGAGGAAAGAAAGATCTTGAGGCTGGGTGTACTCTAGGTTGACTGTGGAATTATTTAAAGAACACTCACACAAACCCATCCTTGTGCCATAAAGCAGAACCTAAAGGAGACTTTTTTTGACACTGTTTCCTACAGCATTCTTCTGGAGNTCCCCCTGTACTCAGCACTGGTGAGGCCTCACCTCAAATACTTTGTTCAGTTTTGGGCCTCTCACTACAAGAAAGACACAAGAAAGACACTGAGGTGCTGGAGCATGTCCAAAGAAGAACAATGAAGCTGCTCAAGGATCTAGAGCACAAGTCATATGAGGAGCGGCTGAGAGAACTGGGGTTGTTTAGCCTGGAGAAAAGGAGTCTGAAGGGAGACCTTATCACTTTCTACACCTACCTGAACGGAGGTTGTAGCGAGGTGGGCATCGGTCTCTTCTCCCAAGTAACAAGCAATAGGACAAGAGGAAATGGCCTCAGGCTGCACCAGGGGAGGATTAGATTGGACATTAGGAAAAATTTGTTCACTGAAAGGGTTGTTAAGCATTGGAACAGGCTGCCTAGGGAAGTGGTTGAGTCACCATCCCTGGGGGTATTTAAAAGACATGTGGATGTGGGGCTTAGGGACATGGTTTAGCGGTGGACTTGGCAGTGTTAGATTAACGGTTGGACTCAATAATCTTAAAGGTCTTTTTCAACCTCAGTGATTCTATGATTCTACATTAACTGGTAAACCTGCTGCTTTGTGAGAGGAAGGGCTAGAGGTTGCTTTGAGTAACAGGCATCTTGTTAAGACCACTGATCATGCTACCTCTCCTAATCCTATCGAGACTACCTGCCATTATTCCGCCAGGTGACACTTGCCCCTGAGATCCATCAGTGATATAACCTGTAACCAGTGTTCTCCCTGACTGTTCAGGATGACAAGGACTTGCAATGCCCTCCACTCACTGTCTTGGGATTTGTCTGTACCAGCAGGGAGTCTTGTCAAAGGTCGAAGTACTTTTGTCAACGTTTTTTTCCCACTTACTTTGTTGAAAAAAATGGAGATTTTTTTTTTAAACAGTGACATACGTGAGAAAATTACTAGCTAATGATACGTCAACCGAGATGTGAGAAGAGGAGAAAGAAATATGTATATTTACATAATAAACAACCGATCACAGTCTGGAACCATCTGGTTATGCAGATGTTTGGTGTACCTGATCATGTGCTCTTCTTTCTGTTATTCTTCTCCTCCAATCGTTTACTTTTCCCTAAGATGATGTAGGGATTTTTAATTCACTAACACATTTAAGTATTTTGGCACTTTAAGTGAAGCTACTGATCTGAGGTTCATGTCATGATCCCCAGTAACAGTGTTCCTACAGAGCACCCACTCATGCTTCCTATGGTGTTGCAGACTTCTCACACCTCTGGGCTCTTGATCTGCAGCACAGCTTCTATACTTGCCTGTTACATGAATAAATAACCTGAATTATAACAAATTGGAGCCCATGTGATTCCACTTCCTCCCACAAAAGTCACAATGATGTTCACTCTCATAAATAAACATACTAATGATCATTAATTCTTTGCCTTTTTGCAAATACAGTCTTGAAAAGGTAATTTTATAATTGAAACAATAACACTAAGACATTTCTGACTATGTAGATGCTTAGGATCGCTAAGCATCACTCTGTATCAATGAATACGTAAATGTCTTTTGCAATCTCCACTAATTTAGAGTATTCATGTTGTTACAATGCATTATCTCTGTACGGTTTGTGCAAGAAATGCTGGACTTGATGTTGTCCATAGAGCAGTGGCACAAAAGGCTCCAAGGGTCTGTGTCTGGAACTCCTGTGAGCCTCTCCAAAGCAGTATCCTCAGTACATCACAGGCTTCAGCCTAGCTTCAGTGAAGGCTGAGCTGACACTTCAAAATGGTTCATGAGCACAGAAGTGTGCATTAGTGTCTGGATATGGGACAGAAAACAGCCAATGAATGCGCTTTCTCTAAGAGAATTTAGTCTGAGGAGTCTGTGAAGATGCTGGTTAGAACCTAGGTGCCTGGTATTAAAATTCACTGAGAAGAAAGGTTTTTGTCAATTAGGCAGGTAAAGAGGGAATAGATAGGCTGAATTAGATAAGAATATGATGCTAATAATGTTAAGATCTGTGTTAAGGTCTGTGTTAATAAAAAGCAGGTGGGAAGACTTCGGCTTGATATTCTACAGTGAATTTATTTTCCTTCTCAGTTAGTGTCATTACCTCATGTTATATTTATATAAAATACTTTATTATGATGGAAGGTGAGGACATATAGAACAGAAAAAATGGCACATGGTAAGGGCTGTTTTCTCTGGAGGAAATATTTAGAGTCTTCCTTAGAAAGGTTACCAACTGTGAGCTCAGTTACATGGGCATAAATCTTCAGTAACACTTTTGAATTCAATGTAATTATAATGGATTTATAGGGCTATAATCTGCCTTTTACAGATTATTTACCTGATAAATGCTAATGACTCCTTGGAGGTGAAAGTGGAGGGAATTTGGGATTCTACCCAAGGAAGACTAAATAGACTCTAGTGTATAAATCTTCCTTAACTTTTGAATTGTTGCCAGCAGATAAATTCTTCCCAAGGCAATACTAATGAAAATATTTTCTGAATTTTATGTGTTAACAGTAACAATGAAGCAAAATTCCACAGTGTTCTCAAGTTGCACCAGAGACAAAATTGGCCTATGGTAAACTCAAACAAAACTTGTGTCTCCTTTTAATATTTTCCCATTTCTTTGTGGCACTAATGTGGAGGATTCGAGGTGCAAGTGTGTACACACAATTTGCTTACTGCTGTGCTGCAATGCAGCTTGGCATTCCTCTCACTCTGCTCAGGGCTGAAGCAGTCTCAGGTCTCCTGCTTATCTCTGATGTGCAAGAGTTGTTAACTTCCATTTTATCACCATTTCCTGCGGATGGCCAGAAGTCCATTTTCCTCAACTATTAATAGGAGACTGGGGAGACTTGTGAGACTTCTACAAATCTTGCTCCGTTTTACAATTAGTTTTGTGTGCTAGTCTCAGATATTCATGTGTTAATGAACGGCAGCAATGCGCAATCTTATTTTAGGTAAAAATCTATATCTACAAGTAAACTAAGTGCAGAAAAGCAAGAAAGGTAAGGGTAGTACATCCATTCTCCACATTCCTTTCTAGAAGAAAATTCAGAAATTACTCTCTCCAGATGACCTGCATAATAGAAAACACAGTTGTATGTTTATCAGTTAGCGTAATGAATGCACATTGTGGTTTTTTAATTGGTTACCTCTAAAAAATACTTTAGGAGAAAAAGGCATCTATATTAAAGAAGAGGTAGCCTGATAAAAACAGAGGAAATAATAAAACTGCAGACAAAGGAAATGCAACAAATGCAATCTGTTTTATCTCACGTAGGCTCAAATCATCAGGCGCTTCGAAAGTAAAAAATCCTCTAAGCTTAACTTTCAGCATGAAATAAATCTTGCCTAAGCATTTTGCAGTTTCATGATAACAAAATAAATACTAACTTCATATCTCAAACACTTCCTTTCCTTCACAGTCACAAAAACAAAGTAAGGGAGGGAGAGTATCCGGCTCTCCCTGAAGACATATTCACCTACCATTTATTCGACAGGCAGCTTTTTTTCAAGAGGTCCCTCTGTGTATGATGGCATCCTTATCATGGATAATGACCTGCTGATAGCCTCTGGTACAGCCCCGGACACCCACTGAGAGGGAAAAAGGTGTGCTCAACCACCACCCAAGCGAGCCCTAACCGTGCACCTAGGTCTCCCTGTGCACCACTGAAGTTGCTCTGAGATTCCCCCTCCGCAACAGGCTGCCTGGGGTCAGCCTTTAAATGAACCTGCAATGTTCCCCCTGATGCTCAGAGGGAATTTGCTCCTGATTTCCATTAATTTAGAAGCCTGAAATGACAGTGCTGTACTTTAAAAAAAAAAAAAAGAACCAAGACCCTCTACCATCCCCAAAGAGGTTACAAAGATGGTGCACTGGGTGTTCCTTGCATTTGCCACTGGGCTTAACGTTTTCAAGTTTTTCTTCAGTGAGGGTTAAAAGTCCATTTTAAATGTGAAAAGAGATATTTGAGTAATGATGGGACTTTAGGAACAGCAATCTTAAAAATCATTAGGTTTTCCAACTAGGAATTAACTGACATCTTCAAAAAGTATTTCTTAAGGACTGTCTTCATTGGGCATGGTTTCTGATGTAGAAATTGTCCGCAAGTTCTTGAACAGTTCTTCCATCTCAGCAAACACTCCTGTGTACATGCAGATAAAACTTTCATAGAATCATACAATCATATAATCGTTTTGGTTGGAAAAGACCTTGAAGATCATCCAGTTCAACAATTGACCCTACTCTACCAAGACTGCCACTAAACCATGTCTCCAAGCACCACGTCTACATGACTTTTAAACACATCTAGGGATGGTGACTCAACCCCCTCCCTGGGCAGCCTGTTCCAATGCTTGATAACTCTTTCAGTGAAAATTTTTTTCCTAATGTCCAGCCTAAACCTCCCCTGGTGCAACTTGAAC
Source organism: Burhinus bistriatus (assembly GCA_013397275.1). Classification (NCBI taxonomy): domain Eukaryota; kingdom Metazoa; phylum Chordata; class Aves; order Charadriiformes; family Burhinidae; genus Burhinus; species Burhinus bistriatus. The sequence goes on along the minus strand of VYXH01005067.1, from coordinate 24,672 downwards.
CCGTTTCCTCTTGTCCTATCGCTAGTTACTTGGGAGAAGAGACCACCTCCCATCTCACTACAACCTCCTTTCAGGTAGTTGAAGAGAGCAATAGGTCTCCCCTCAACCTTTTTTTCACCAGATTAAACAATCCCAATTCCTTCAGCCGATCCTCATAAGACATGTTCTCCAAACCCNTCCCCTTGTCCAGATCATCAATAAAGATATTAAACAAGGCTGGCCCCAAAACTGAGCCCTGAGGAACACCGCTTGAGACCTGCCGCCAGATGGATTTAACGCCATTCACCACAACTCTCTGGGCTCGGCCATCCAGCCAGTTTTTAACCCAGCGAAGAGTACAGCTGTCTAAGGCACGGGCTGCCAGCTTCTCTAGCAGAATGCTGTGGGAGACTGTGTTGAAGGCCTTACTAAAGTCCAAGCAGACGACATCCACAGCCTTTCCTTCATCCACCAGGATTCTTCTGATATTCTGTAGTATGCTTATATTTGTTGTTTGGCAATCACTGGTAATGTGCATGTGTCCATAACAGTACAGAAATTGTCTACATGGTAAGCATTTGGGGATCACTGATATACAGGGAGTTTGGAGCTCTGTTAGCCCCTGCCCTGAATGTGAACCACCAGCCCAGTGCAGCAAGAGCCTCTCTGCAACACGGCACACCCCAGCTTGCCTTTGCAAGAGACCAGTTCCCCACAGCTACCTACACTGGTGCTACATGTGGATCAGTCTCACTCCCCCAGTCTTTTATTTTAGCAACAGCACTGTGTTCTTCTGATGCTTTTCCATTAGCCTTGGAAGTTTGAAAGTTCTGGGAATTAGTGGTGATAAACCTAAACCTGTATTTCAGTGCAAATTACATTCAGTGATACCCACTGCATTGTGGCCTGTTGTCAGATGTTACCATGCTTGGTATGTCTGGTTTAGTTAAAATGAACATGGAGTATATGGTTGTCTGTTTGGCTGTGGTAACTTCTAGGAAGGCCGTGCTAGGGAAATAACACTAACAACAGAAACAGCAACAACAACAACAATAACATATTTTGATTATTAATGTAATAAATACAAATTACAAGAAGATTTACACATACTCCTTTTTCTTTTGCCATCTTCATGGGTTCTTTTGGAGGGAGTTGTCCTGAATTGTTGGCATAAGCAAAGTTTTTAAATAATATTGAATTGCTTTAATGTCACTGTTGATTTCTCAACAGCCTCTGGTCTTTCTCTTAAAATTCTCACCCATTAACGGCTTTCATTTACCTCTTTTTAATACATTCAGGATTCTCCATTCAAGCTTCTTTAGAGATGCACATGTACTATTTAGGCCTCACTGCCAAGGTACAATAAAAGGCTACAATATGGCACCGGCAGCTTAGTGCCAAAGCTTGAATTACCTTTTCTGCTATCTCAAACTCATTAGTGATATTGGCAATCAAAGTCCACATTTTGCATGCAAGTGGAGAGGATTTTCTTTTTCTTCTTTTTAGGACGCTTGGCACATTCGTGATCAGTGTCTTGAAGTTTTGTAAAATGATCAAGAGTTTGCCTGCAACCACCAAATCTCACCCAGGCTTACTCAATTTGTAAAACATACATTTGTAGCTGAAAAAAAAAATCCTTGTATTCTCCAGGAGGTATTTATCAGGCCTGTCTTGGCAATAGCAGTACGTGGTTTATGGTCAGTTTCAGCTAACAGTGGTGTCCCATAAATAAAGGAATTTTTTTTACAGCCATGGCTTAAGGCCAAAGCCTCCTTCATTCTTTCGGCAAATTTACATTCAGTATTTGTTAGTGGCTGTGATGCATTAGCCACTTGTCTCCAACTTCAACTGTGCTATTGAAAGAATATTGTGCCAATACTCTCCTGGGACGCATCCATGGACAAGTTACTTTTGTGCTTATTCTCATAGTATTTCAGGACTGGGCTCTCTTTAATTAAATCCTTCAGTTTCTCAAGCGCTCTCTTAAGGTTTACATCTGTTGTTTTGAGTATTTTTGAGCAGTCATGGTCTAAGGCTGCCGGTTCAGACAACTACGTTAGTCATAAATTTCTCTATGTAAAGCACCGTTCCAAGAAATCATCGCACCCTTTCTGTCTTTGTTCAAGCAATTATGCAGTGATGGCCATAGCATTATTATGATCTTTGCTAGGTTCTCTTCTCTCCCATCTGCGCCCTTTGCATGACACCCTCTTATCATCTGCATTTGCTCAGCTTTAGCCTCATAGCACCAAATCCTTCCAAAGCTGTCCAATGTCTGTGATCATGGTCTTCTGTTGTGTTATCAAAAGCTGAGTCTGAGTCCCCTGGGAGTTGTGGTTGGAATTGTCAGTCCTGTTCCTGATCGCCATCTACTCTCTTTTCAGGTATGCCACCCTGAAATCTAGGGAAATCTAGCCCTAAAATCTAGCCCTTCATCTAGAGATGCAGACCTAGATTTGCAAGATTGGCTTTGTGACCGCAAACTCTTTTGTGATTTTTGATCTCAAGCAATTTCTGTACTTCTGTTCAAAAACAATGTGTACCTCTATTTCACTTCAGTGCTTCTGAGATTTCTAGACTGCAGTTTCATAGTTCCTATTTCTGCCTGAAACCAACAATATTGAAAATATCATATGCCCTGGCCACCACTGTCATCACCAACAAAGATATTGGCCAGCTGCCTTCCTCTCCGCTGCCACCCATCATTTGCAGATGCAGGCAACCAAGGTGGAGATTTCTGTGCTTTCCTGTGTGCTTCCCAGGAGCTGTTGGTTACCACAGCTCAGCTGTGGCGTGCTGATTTGTTAAGTTTTGTTAAGTTAATGAAGTGACTGAACACACAGAATGAAGAGCCCATGGCTTGAAATAGCCTTCTGTGGGTCTGCATCTTGAACTCTGATGGGTCTTTTACGAGCTCCATCTTCTTCCCAGGGTTTCTTTATCTTGCTCAGCCTCTGGGGCTATGCTTCATTCACTGTTCATGTGGAGCCTGACAGAGGAATACTTCATTCAAAATGACATTTCAATACCCTGATACTGGCCTCTGCATAACAGTAATCTGTTTAACCAACTCTTCAAAGAGGGTTTGAAGGATACATATGCTAGCGAAGTTTAGCTATATAGCTTCACTGTGTAGCTACTTCATCCTAGCATAAACCCATCTTAGGACTCTAATAATGTTCACAGTAGTGGTTGACTTGTTGATAGTAGTGGTTTCATGAAATTCAAATGGACATAAATTTACTTACATGCAAACCCGATCTCTTGTGTCTCTGTTTTCCTCTTCTGAGCACGTTAGTTCTGGACTGAACGGCACTCCTAATATAACAAAACACAAACAAAATTTGAAAAGCTGTTTTCTTTTAGCTGAAAAAGTGTTTTTGATACTGGAAAATGCTTATTATATGAGACCAGTACATTGTAGGTCTGGGAGGGTTTTTGTTAGCTAATGGTAAAGGAGCCTAACTCTGTACTACTAATAAGCCTTTTTAGGCAAAATGCTAGAAACTTTATCAGTTTTAACCTCAGTAGCTAAATTATGCTCTGTAATTACTGACAGGATACCTTCTGCAAAGAATTTCAGTGCCTTCAATTCAGGCAGGCAGTCCAAGACATCTCAAGGTATAGTCTTTGGGGATTCAGATTTGTTAGAGTGTCATCTGTGCTTGGCGTATTGTTCAGGTATAGTGTGAAGGCCAGCAACAATGAAATGACTTGGTGTCCTCAGCGCTGATCATTTTAGCACACTTGTCTTTAAAGTGAGCTTTTTGTTGGTCATCAATTACTGAACGATTTGTGTTTTTTTCAGATAGAAAAGTGAGTTGTATGCAAGTATCATACAAGCTACTTAGACTTCTTCTAAATTATTAACTAGCTGGACTGTTTAAATTAACTTTGAAGGCAGAGAAACTCTGGAGACAATTTGCTTATTGTGCTGCCTTAGTCAGTCAACTGGCATTCTGGAAGGTTTGTTACTTTACACTCCTTTTTCTATTTTAAGGTAAAATCCTCTAGGCCTTAACTTGGAAAAAGCTCTCAATGATTTCACAGTATGTTTTCCAGTGTGAAATCATCATGATTTGGCTTATTTCATGTAACAATTGTTGTTTCTCAAATATACCTGAAGAAAGAAGATATTTAAAAAACCCAACTCTCTAAATGTCTTGGAAAATGTAGGCTATGGATCAGAATTAGGGATTTTTCCAGTACATTATGCAGTGTCATCCAGTTTCCAGCCCATGAATCAGATTTGGCATTGTGGCAAAGGAGCTGGGGGAACACACTGTCATCTGCATTGCCTTCCCAAGGATGTCAAAACGTGCTATGGCAAAGGTCTGCCATGGCAAAGGTCTACCACAGCAGTAACTCCCTTCTGCCCACCTGTCTGCTCAGCTTCCTGGGCAATAAGAGGAAAAGTTGCCAAAGGAGTGACTGAGCGGATTTGCTGAGCTGTGAAGAGCTGCCACCACCTTCCCTTCCTTTCTGTGCCATAGCAGCTCTCACCGCTGCACGTTGTCATCTCTGTGACAAGCAAGTAGGACGTGGGCATGCACCTCTTGATCCTCTCACCCATGAGCCAAATGCAATTACTTTATTTTCTGGTGAAATACCTATATCCCCATACCCAACAGGACACCAGGAGAATTTTAAATGATCTTCCCACCAGACCACACAAATGCCCTGACGTGTCTAATCCCCACCATCAGAAAGGCTGAACCTCCAGCTAAGAGTTTTGAGGGAGCTGGTTATGAAACACTGAACAACTAGAGTTCATTAACCTCCCTTCTGAATAAAAAAATCAGCTTTGTTGTGTCTACGTGCCTTCAACTTCTCACTCTAAACAGTGTTCATATTCTTAAGACTTGTTGCAGAAAATAGTTTATTCCAAGTAAATACAGGAAATTCCTTTTTGGTATTCCAATATGTCTTGGACAAACCCACTGCTGCTGTGGGTTGAGGTATTTGTGCTCAGATCAGTGATCTAATAACATCCCTTCATTAAAGAATAACCAAATATGCTTGTTTTTTTCCTGGAACCAGATGAGTGAAGCAACAGCAGAGTTACACTGAAAGCCCAAGCAACTGTCCCTGCTCAAAACAAGGAAACCTGCAACACATATGTGGGCATTGCAGCTTTGCTAGGTATTTTGGTAAGAGACATGATTAGCGAGTCTGCTTATCGGCATGAGAGTATCAGAAGAAACAGCTGGGATAGGCCTGGGCTGCTTCCAATCAGCCTATTACGTTGTTGGACCAAAACCAAATTTAAGCGGAAGAAGACTTTTCTGTGTACTGGAAACCCAGGTTGCCATCAAACACCAGCAGGGTCGAGAGCGTGAGCTTTAGTCCAGGATGCTGACCATAACCATCTCCAGCTGCTCTGACTCCTGACGATGACCAAACAGCTGCCTGGGGAGGGGAGAAGGGAGATGTCAAGACGTGTGGTGTTCTGCTGTACATAGGAATTTAATTGCATTGAAATGCATTTTCGGGGTCAGTGTTTGATAGTTTATGTCTACCCTACTACTTTTTAGCTGGATAGTTTCAACTTTTTCAGCCCAAATCTTGTTTTGAACTGCTATAAATTGGAAGCAGTAGCCTGAAAGTTAATGGTGTTACAGAAACATATGATCCCAACAGAAAATGGATCAGGCTCTTTTAAGCAATATACTTTATGCTAGGGACCTTACCGTGAACTCATATGGTGAAATACTTGCACGTTGGTCTGTTCAAAAGTTGAAAGATCTTTTTGTAAACCACCTCTATTGTACATGAGGGCTTTATTATGTACCAATGTGTATTTAATTTTTTGTCTAAGGAATGGTTTGCATTAGTGTTCCTCAGTGCACATCCAATTTAGATTTAATAAGATAGTGCTTGTCCGTTAATAAAATAACAATAATTAAAAACATATTTCTTGCCATTCAAATTCTATGCAATCAATATATTTCCTTTGCCTCTTAAAGTATGTTTTTAATGATCAGCTGGAATTACTTTTATGCAGGAAAACTGTTTCTAATAAATGAAAATTAACGATACATTTGTAACCTTTAATTTTATAAGGGAAAAGGGACCAAACAAACCCTACATAGTTTAAGCATAAGCAACAAGCTACAAGCAGATTAAAATTTCAAATGCTACAATATGAAAAATAATCTATTGACAGAGTTAAATATGGTCCTTTTAAAATATCTCTATTTTCATCTATTTCAGTGTGTGAGATTAATTATTTTTCTTTCACATAGCCCAGTTAGAGTTCTAAAAGAGAGGGGTTTCTCCTCATTTCAAAGGCCCATTTATTCCCAGCCCACAGAAACAAGAGGCTGAAGCTGTTGGCTCTACCCTTGGAGCCCTGCTCTGCCTGTGTGTTGGGAACACACAAAGCCCATTGTGGGACATTCCCATCTTTGGCTGTCCATCCCACGTTCCTGCTGGAGTTTGGGAATGGTCTGTGCGTCACCTTCTCAATCTGCTGCTATTCTCCATGGGGCGTAACATCCACCACAGCTTTCAGGCCAGATCAAAAATGAAGCAGGAGAGTATGGAGGCAGAAGTGTGGACGTGAGGTACCTCCCATTCTTTCTGCCTGCAAGGCCAGGAGGACAGCTGGTGGCACAAACTTCTTGAATCACCTGGCACGAATGTCCAGGGCTGCCCTGAAGAACTTTTATTTTCATGGCTCTTGGCACAGAGACATGTTGGAAGCTCAATAGGAGATGAATGATGTGGCTAAGATACCTAACTTTTGGAAGCAATTCCAGCTGGGTCCATCTGTGGATCTGCCCTGAAATATCTGGAGTTTATCACCAGCCCAGTTTCTCAGGGGTCAGGGAGCCAAAAATCTCGGACAGAAGTAGTATATGGCCTCTTTCCTCCCTGCACAATAAACCCCTTTCTCTGTTCCCAGCAGAGTGTACCCATAACTGAAGATCAAGACATTGTCTTGCAGATATTTTGAAACTAATAAGAAATGATGACTACATCAAGCAAAATACTTGCAAGGAGGTTTTGTTATGGAGGGGATCAAAGGGCAGATGAAAGAGGCTTTTATTTATAAACCACTTTTATTCTTTAACCTACTGGGGGCTGTCATAATATAAAAGACAACCCTTTCTTTGACCTTTCTGTGCAGCTTTATAAAAAAATAAGCATGAAACAAGTTTATAAAAGCATTACTTGAATTCTAGAAATAAAAAAGTCATTGTACTCCACACCATAAAGCTACAAACATGATTAGCATCATGTGCAAAAAGTAAAAATAACTTGACGATTAGCTTATCTTAAAACTATTAAGAGGTTCACTATATTGTAGTCTGCTCACAGAAAGAGTATAAAATCTGTAAAAGATTTTATCTCTTTTGTCCAAGCTACATTTTAATGCAAGCTTGTTTCTTTTTCAGTGTCAAGTATCCAAGCTTTTTCTGACTCTCAAAAATACCCATATTTGTACTTTTACTGACAGAATATGACCCTGTCTCACTCATGAGATACGCCTTTTTTATTGTTGCTCTAAATCATATGCTTTTCATTTGCATTAATATCTACAGTAGCATCACCAGTATAATTAAAATATAATTAAAAAAATATTTGCAGTCTGTTAACATTTCTTTGACTATGCACATTTGCGAGATCCTACTCTCAACAACCTTTCTTTCAGTGTACGTCTCATATGCAGATTTACATTACTCTCTTTCTAGGTACCAGTAGGTGCACTCACAGAGACTTTAATTGTCTGTGTCCAAAATTTTGATCCTTCAGTCTCCTGTTCAGCTGCTGCCTAACTTGAGAAGAGGCCAGTTTTCCTTTGCTTTTGGTTTCTCCCAGTAAAATCTCCAAGGTGCTTACTTCTTTGCCACACACTGGGTATATATGCAATCAGTCAGTCCTGCAGGGTAGCTCACAAGGTGTCCTGCTCTTGCCCTGCATGCCAGACGTCCTCCTTGCCTTGGTCAGTGTCTTTGAAACTTGCCTACTAAACTGGCTATTGCACAAAATAACCAGACCATGCTGCTCATGTAGTGAACAGAAAATGCAGCTGAGAGTGGGAGAGAGAAACCGGGGTCCATAGCCCTACTTCACATAGTCAGGGGAGGATTTCAATCAAGTTCCCCAGAGCAGAGCATTAAGCCATCAGGAAAGCCAGCAGCAGGAGTGGGACTCCAGCCAAGACTTTTCTCATGTTTGTTTGCTGAAAAGGACCAGACTGGTCTGGTTTCCAGCCACAGGTCCCGACTCTGAATCCAAATGGAAGGAGTCGGGTACCAATTGCTTCTAAGGCATTAGTGTCAGACTCTGTTCTTCACCTTGCTATGTCCTGCTTAGCTTAGGAGCTCCCTGAACTCCAGGGCCGCCCCGTTATGCATTCCTTTATATGGGTGTCAGGCTTCTAATTGAAGGCTGAGAAGTCTGCAAATGACAAGCGGCTTGGGAATAAACACCAATCTGAGGAAGCCAGGCTCCTTTTGTAGGTATAGCACTACTTTTTGCTTGGCATATTGTAATAATTTCTTGCTATTTTGTTAACTTCTCATCTGCCTGAAATCCCCTGACATGATGATGAGCCAGACTGTATTCTGTTTAAAGTTTGTACCTTGGCACTCAAGTCTCCACTCCGGGTTGATTGAAGTTAAGATGTTCAGGCCTGGAGGAACAATTGATAAGATCAGGTCTTTATGCTTCAGTCTTGTAAACAGCTTTTATGTAAATAATGTCTTGAGTTCAACGGGGTGTCTTGCATGTGTAAAATAAGACAGGCAAGCCTTATTTTGCACGCCTCTTGTAACTTGGACAACGGAGGTCAGCAGCCCCATTTTAGCATCTTTGGGCATCTTTGCCATTTTGGAGATGGGAAGTGGAAATGCTGAACTGCGCTGTGGTAGACAATTGTCTTCCTGTATTTCTTCCAGACTGCTGCCAAAACATATTCATGCGAACTTGCTCTCCTGAGATTTCCAGTCCAGTTTGCAAATCTGTACATTCTGACAGTCTGAAGAAATTTGTACTTTGCCTTCTTCTCTGAGCTGGACAAAAGCTTCTGAGATCCACACAGCGTGTCTTCAGGCTATAAGTCAGGGTCAACACCACACTCAGTTCATCTCACTGAACTGAACTGAAATTGCATTTAGGGTATGTCTTGAGATCTGTTCGTTAGCAATGACAAACATAACTGAACAGTTTTCTGCTGACAGGTCCATTTATTGAAGATCTGAATTAGCGAGGGATTACATGACAGGCATGGTTCACTTGGCATTTCTGGGCTTAACTCTGACCAGAAGAGGTGTATGAAGAAACAGGGTTAAATTAAAGAAAGAAAGCATAAACTTAGTCACAATAGGATTTGGAATCACCTTCTTTCAGAGACATATGTTTCTTCTTAAGCTTGAACTCTCCTTAATAACAGTGCTTCAGATCAGAAGACGATTTGTGCTGATATCAACAGGAAATTCTGTTATCATGCCAATGAATATATCATGACTGAAATTTAACCTGACATCTGCTCAACTGTGAATGATTTTGCGTTAGGTTACATGTACTCAGAATTAAAACCTTTCTGCTTAAAGATAAAGTTCAGACAAAATTTCCATTGAAATCAACACCATTCACCTGAACAATAACTATAGGATTAGGCCAGCATAACACACAGATCTAAGATATAATTTCATATAACTGGAACAGAGGGATATAGTCAATGTCAAATAAGAGTAAAAAATGTATGTCAGTGTTCTGTGTTGATTTCCATCTTACATTTCATAACAGTCAAAGTGAACTAGTTCTACCATCCCTTTAGCACTCTGAGTCTTATTCAGCTGCCAGAGACAAAAATGTTATCTGTCAGCATTCACAAGAACAGGTGTTGCACTGGAAATCTCTGGTTGCCCACAGGACTGAACCAGAGTTAGTTCTTGCAATTCTGATCAAACATATTTTTCCACGAATAACATGTTGGTGCCTTTATTCTATTTTGAATACACTTTTCATGCTTTCTTACAACAAACAATTTCGCTCATTTTATGTTGGAAAAGAAGAATTTTTTACAATGAATGGCTCAGGTATGAGTTAAGCAGTTGCAATGCATAGCCTGGGCAAAATCTTCCACTCAATTCCAATTCCAATGAGAATGAACAATCCCGTAAAAGGGCTGGTGGCTCAAAATGTGTGATTTTTTTCTCAGCTATATCTGCTGGCTTGATAGAAATCATCACCTCTTCCCACAGGCTTTGCCTGACAATATGGCAGGCACTGGACAGGTCCCACAGTGCTTCGCGAGAGAAGGTGGAGTGGATGTCCACCAAGTGGGGTCTAGAGAAGGGCCACAAAGATGATCAAAGGACTGGGAAGCCTGCCCTATAAGGAAAGGCTGAGAGAACTGGGTTTGTTCAGCCTTGAGGAAAGAAGGCTTAGGGGAGACCTTATCACCATGTTCCAGTATTTAAAGGGTGGCTACAAAGAAGATGGAGACTCCATTTTTACAAGAAGTCACATGGAAAAGACAAGGGGTAATGGGTACAAGTTACTTCTGGGGAGATTCCGATTGGACACAAGAGAAAAAATTTTCACAATGAGATCAGCCATTGGAATATTCTCCCCAGGGAACTGGTGGATTCCCCAACATTGGAGACTTTTAAGACTCAGCTGCACAGGGTGCTGGGCCAGTGCTTTTGGCAAGAAAGGTTGTACCAGATGATCCTTGAGGTCCCTTCTAACCTGGTATTCTATGATTCTGTGATTTTATGAAGTCAGTGAGGGGTAAAAGGTAGGTCTCCTGAGTGTACAGTCCTTCCGTGCTGTGGCTTTCCCCAGCCTACCCCAGTACTGCTCTAAACCCCATGATACTTCAGGTGGTGGTCTCCTTACTGACTTTAATCAGAAGCAGACCCTTCCCAGCGGAATCCAGTGAAAGGGAAGAGCAACAGGCACTAACTGAAATACAGAAAATTCTGTTTCAGTGTAAGAAAAAAAATTTTTTTTTTATCTGTGAGAGTGGTCAAACACTGGAACAGGTTGTCCAGAGAGGTGCTTAGAGACAGTCAAAACCCGACTGGACATGGCCATGAGCAACCTGCTCCAATTGACCTTCCTTTGAGCAGGGGGATTGGATGAGACAGTCTCCAGAGGTCCTTGCCAACCTCAACAATTCTGTGGTTCATAACCTGTCCTAGGCACTTACCTAACTGAACAAATTCTTCTTATTAATGGCTGTGCATCAGAAGCAGTTTGTTTTCAGTTCTGCTTCCAAGGAAACTGCACGTTTGGGTCTCTTGACATTTCATACAACCACCACGTCCACATCTGATGTCAGGATAATTAGAACGCAGCACTGACTCTTTAGCAATTAGGAGTATTTTAATCTGTTGACTTTGCTTAGATGAAAACAAACATTAATGGATGATTTCGGTCTAGTTATATACTCTGAGATGTATACACAGAATTTAGTATGTGGTTAATCTTGCAAATCTCCCGCATCTGTAGGAACATGCGCTATCCACTCAGCCGGCCTATATCCTGGCTTCCTGGCATAAATAACTAGGTTTCTCAATAGTTTCCAAACAAATTTTCTTCCTGTTTAGATACAAGGCCTTCATCGACCAAGCAGCTGGAGATTGCATTAATTTTTGATGGTGGACACAAATAGTTCTCGCCACCTTGAGAGGGAACCAAATAAAAATCAGTACAGTGCTGGGGATCCTCCTTGACTTTCCTGTGCTACAAGGCTGGAGCAGAAGGAGGGAGAGGAGGAACTGGCCCTCACCGTGTAGCCCAAGGGCCCTGGCTCACTGTGACCATATGCATCACACCCCCCACTCTCCCATGCCATACCGCCCCTGCTCCAGAGACACTGGCAGTTGCAGATGGGTTAGATCATCTCCAGTTGAATCCTCAGTTAAATCCAGCAAAGATGGTGAGCCACAGCCTCTATGTTCACGAGAGAACTTGACTGACCTTGAACTGAGAACTAATCCAAACCACTGTTTTTCAAATTGAACCTAAACTGAAAATGACTTCAGCACAAACCCAGCCTGACTTGTGTACTGGTACCATTTCAAAGAGTGTCCATCTTGGCTTGAAAACTTCAGGCTAGACCTGCATAGTGCAAAGCAGAGCTGAGTGGAGAAGATCCCAGCCGCGAGGGCCAGCCAGGCTCAGCAGCGGGGGCAGAAAGCCTGTGAGAGCCAGGAGAAGCCAGGATGCTGAGCCTTAGTCCAGTGTCATGTCAATGCACTGCAGCACCTGAGGGAGCATCCTGGCCTGGCACTGAGACATATAAATGAAGCGGTGTGCATGAAGTTCTCCAAGGAATGTCTGACAGGATCTGCACTGAAACAGGTAAGCCTGTCCTCGGAGGGGTGCTTTGGTGTTAATCACCCTTACTGTCAAAAATGTTTCTTTTTCATCTTTTGCAACCATGATGAACTTCCCGCCCTGAAATCATGTTCTGCTGCCTTCTGCCCCACTAAGGAATCCTCTGCTATCAGCAGACTTTTCCCTTTTGATTTGCTTTCAGATAAAGCAGATAGATGGAGTGTATTGAGTTTCTCACCACCAGGCATGTTTTATGGATCATTCATTCACTGAGTCATGTAGCTCTTTTGAACTATTCTCCATTTTTCAACATCAGTTTTAAGTGGGAACACCGGATTTGGACATACTACTGCATTTGTTCATGTCAAGTTACAACAATAACGGGGCTAGCTTGAGTGGCTTAGAGATAAAGTGTCTGCTTTTTCCCTACATTCATGTTGAGCCTGATCAAACTAATGACCCTGGCTGAAAGAATAAAACTGTTACTGCTATTTAATTCACTTATTTTTATTTACCAAAGAACTTGTCCAACTTCTAGACACCTGTATAACTAAGACTTGAGAAGAAGATAAATGTTTTGGCTTCATTTGTTCTGGCTGAAAAAAAAGCTCATTCTCTATTGAGAAAAAAATGTAAATGAGTGTTTTAGTTTGCTCTGCAAATCCGGAAATCTTAATTGGAGAGGCAAGGTCAGGGACACGGCATCTTCCATGGCGACTTTCCCTTTTAGTGCTGCTTGAAGAATTATCTTTTCAAGTGGAAGGAATGACTGCCCTAAGAGCTTGCTTTCATTGCAAACACCATATCATTGAAAAGGAGAAAGTGCATGATCCATTATCATCAGTAGAAGGGACTGAACTGTCGGGTGGGAGACGGTCACCTGAATTTCCCATGCACTGGAGGAAGACCAATTAATGTAGTTATTTGAGTCACCGACACCTGAAGGGAGACTTACACTTCACTTTGGTTTTCCGTTGCTATAGTGTCTCACAGCACTTCAATCTCACACAAACGTACCACTCCTGGCAACAGGGAACAGGTCAGCTCTGTTGCTTAGTGTCTAAGTAAGCCAATATTCTACCATGTAGGCTGTTTTTATTCACTTCTTGCCAAAAAAAAGTTAGTACATAAAAAAAACTCATGTGGTTTGTTTTGGGTTTTTTTGGTTAGTTTTTTGATGGGTTTTGTTTTGTTTTGTTTTGTTTTTTCCTGGCAGTGCAGCAAGTCTGTTTTCCCCTATTTTCCATTGTTAGGGTTTTTAAAAGATGAGGATGGTAGAGGAATTTTGAATAGGGAGTAAATTCGTGTGTGTGTGTGTGTGTGTGTGTGCGTGTTACCTATTACAAAGTCCCCAGCCAGCAACAGCGATGTGTACCTCCATTCATCAGGTACATTTTGCAGAAATCAGCTGCAGAATGGGGAAACAAGTTTTGTCTCTTTGCAGGGCTGCACACCTGCTTCTGCTCAGTGTATTAGTTACACTTCTCCTGTCTGTCTTTCCTACAACAGCCCCCTTCTTGTAGCTATTTTGCTACCTCTGAGAGGTTAAAAGTAGCAAAATCTGTATGATCACCCAGACCATCACCCTGTCAATCTAAATTGCTGCCTCCAGCATATCGTCTCATGTTTTGTCTGTCTGGGGTCTGTCTTGCAACTGGAGGCTAGAGGTGATCACAAGGCCCCAGAGAGCAACTTTTTCCCCCTTCGTCTACTTCAGAAAATTAATCTGGTCTGAACCAAAAGATGGGTGTGTGTAAATATATGTATATATTCATATATATGCATATATCTATCTATATATAATGACATTTCAGGTTTCTTGCATTTATTTGCAAAAAGAAAAGAGCCAAAGGCAGAGCAGTTCTTACAAATTTAATTAATAAAAAGTATGCCTGACAGAAGTTCACAAAAACATCTGTTATTTCATTTTGAGAAATGCCAAGTCTGCAGTATGAATGGCATCCTGGCCTGCTTCCAGCCTGGATAATTGCATTCTTCCTACCTGTGAATGTTCCTGCCATTTCAATTGGATGCAGCGTTTCTTCCGCCCTCCTTCGCCAAATTATGCTGTGCTACTGCTGTGTATCCTTAAACAGCTGCCATGTTTCAATCCAGAGATGACTCCCTGTCTGCTCACAAGCAGTACCTGAAGCTTTGACAGCTCAAGGGAGGATTCAGCCTGCTGGAATCCCTGCAGGTATAAAGGATGTCATTGTCACATCTTTGCTTTGGGGCTCTGAGACTGAAAAATTTAGAAGACGTGATGATATGGCCAGCTACAGTCAGCCATTCATCTGAGATGGAAATTTCGTTTTCAGAGAGATTTAGAAACAATGGCCGTGCTAATATGCAGTAAGTATTGACGTAAGAACAGTGCCGGGCATGCCCAGCACTTCTGCCTCCTGAGCAGCGCTGGATGGAGCCTTGCTGGCTTTGCACATGGGCAGAAGCACCCCACGGACCTGTGCTGGGCCATGGGCAGGCATTTCTACTGCAGGGTTTTCCATCAGGCATCTGCCAGCAGGAGGGGAGTGAAACAGAGACAATTGTGAGAAGGGTTTTTCCAGGTTCATGCAGGGCAGAAGTTGACAAGTGAGGGCATAAGTGGGTTTTGTTGCCATTGTTGAAAAGATTGAGACTTGAAAAACACATAAGCAAATAAAAGCATAAAAGGTCTCAAATCTTCCTCATACCTCTCTACTGTTCAGTTTCCCAGCTCCTCGTGGCAGGTTCTGGAGCCCCTTGGCATTCAGTACTCTGCATAGTACACAGGCATTATGCATCCAAAATGGCACAAATGCTCTTTCTCGGTAATGGTTTTGAAATACAAAGTGTTGGAAACAAAGAAAAACCTTTTGCAAGAAAGACTGGATATTCCTCAGCCTTCAACTTTGACAGTGACTTTAATTTCAGTACAATAAATAGTATCAAAAATGGATTTGCTACCATTTCACAAATTTTGGCTGAAAGTTCCCATTTTATGGAAATGCTTTGGGGAAAATATTCACTATTGGCTTAAAAAGTGAATGCAGGAAGGAATACTTCCCACAAAAAATTATTTTAAAAATTACTCAAAAGTCTCTTTTCAAAAGGAGATTTAACTTGGAATTCTCTAGGCTCAAATGCCCCAGCTCAGCCATGATTCCCAGAGATCTGAAGATTTCTGATCTGATGGCTCCAAACAAGAAACATGGAAGCTTTAGGAGTCCTTTTGACCCCAGCTTTCAATAGCTCCCATAGAAAGGTTATTTCAGAGGTGCTGACTCTGGAAGCCCTGCAACGTCCTTTGCCTGCTGCACAGAGGCTCAGGCTCACTAGCATCTTTAAAGCAATGGTCGCGTGGCAGATGGTAGCACAGACCTCCAAGCTGGACAGTTAATAACCCAGGTGCTGCTGCAGGCAGGCTGCTTCCAGTATCAGAGCCATTGTCTTTTCAGCTAGCTTGGGTATCGCTGACTCTCACATGACCATAAAGGTGGAGCTGCTCTGCAGCATGCATCCTGCACAGACATAAACTTCATGAGCTGAAAGCTGAAATCTGCTGGGGGCTTGTTGGAAATCTATTGGAGCTGCCTTTTCTCACAAAAGCCTACTTTGCCAAAAATTCTGACCAGTTTTCTTTGACTTCCCCTTTCACAGCGCTGAGTGACAGTATGCACTGCCAGAGCAAGGTCAATCAGCTCCTCTTAAAGCCCTAGATAACTCCATTGAGGTCTCTGGGTTTGTTTTTCCTCTTCCACGAGAAACATCAGAACAGAGGTGGGCTCGTTCAAAGTCTTTTCAGTCATTTTAAGCCCAGGAAGTAGAGAAAGGACAATTGCATTCCTACAGCTTACAAAAATGCATGAATTAGAAGTATCAGTGTTTCAAGAGAAACAGCTAATCACGAAACTTATTTTTGGTGTGAAGCAAGGATATTTTTGAAAAGTGACTGTGTTTATTCCAAAATTTTATTGCATCTGAAAGAAAAAACAAATGTTCTTGTTATTTGTCAGGAAGTAACATATTTCTATTCCATTGTTATTCTCTATAGCACACAAAATAAATTAAAAAAAGGTAATATAGTGGTCTTTCCTTCTTTAACTGATTATTAGAGTGGAGTAAAATGTGATGGGGATTAACTATGTAGATTCGTTTTAGATTCCCAGATTCAAATCCAGAAACATGAATGACAACAAAGTGGCTCCTAATCAGTCACTAAGCAAGGTTTATTAATAGGCAAACTGTGGGAAAGGTAAACTTTAGAAAAGTTAAGTACCTGAGAAAGGAGGGCAGCTAGCAAACAGGAAAAAAATCCAATTTCACAATGAGGTGACAAGGTAGTCACTTAAATGACATGAAATTGATTTTTTTCCCACTGGAATTGTGTGTTGTTTTTTCTGACATACATAATAAGGGCCTGAAAGTATTTCGTTTTGGTTTTAACTTTCTTTTTTTCATGTGGATCATTTTTATTCCATAGTTTTCTACCTGAGTTATCAAGTGAGTGACCTAAATATTTTTTTTTCTGTTTTCCAGAAATTAAGGGTATCATATCTGAAGCACTTCAGTGACTTGGGTTGTCTTTATACAGGCAGGCATGGACAGGCACAAAGTCTTCTGCCTCTACTCTGCATTGGTCTGAGAAGATCCACATAGCTGTGCACTGGTGTTGGGTCAGCAGAGCTTTATCACAGCTGGTACCCAGACAGGCTGCTGATACCGCTCTTGGCATCTCAGCTCAGCACTGCAGTGGGCAGCATAAATAGGTTCTGAATTCCCAAGACCTGTCAAAAATGAGATTTAGATTCATAGCCAGCTAAATCTTAAAGACATTTTTCCCTTTAAACATCTCTCCAGATCTTTTTTTCAATCCTGTCTTTATAGTGTGCCCTCACTGACTTTCCACCTCTATAGTGTTTACACAGGAAAAGAAAGTGTGGGCTTCTACTGTGAACATTTTGCAGATAAACTCCTTTCTGGCTTTCTTCATTCATCATAAATGAGAAAGACAATAAAAATTGCCATCTGCTCTGTAAAACTGTGTCCTGAGCAAGCTAGGTGCTTTGGACACAGAAGGGCAGATGTAATGAGACAGAAGTACTTCTTTTCTTTTTGCTTTTGATACCCTGTTTACCAACACACATTTCCTCCTCAAAATCTTTTGTAATTTGAGTCAGGAGGAAGGAGAGTCAATGTGAATGTGCTTGAAATAAAAGCTTCTCATTGAACACCTGAAGTAAATGCAAAGGTACACAAGATTTGTTTAGCTTGCAGCGGAGAGGGAACATTTGGAAATAACCCTTCAACACAGCAAATATAGTTTGGTTTACATTTTGCTTCCCTCCCAATGTGCAAACGTGGACATTATAATGGCTGTTTTGCTTTGCTATTATCAATGACAGCATGGTCAGTTGGGCACTATCCTTTCACCCTGGTTTGAAGTAAAACAGAACCAAATTTATTTTCAGTAATTTTGCTTTGCAGCTAAGACTCTTCTAACCAGCTGAACTCTCTGAAATTAACAGCATATTTTTCAGACACTGTCCACTTTCAGGGACTGAAAAGACCTGATTGTTTCTAATTTATGCCAAGGAATGGTATGCAGAGAGGCTCTTGCTTACCCTTATTGCTATAACAACCAAGGCCAGCCAACTTTGTGACTTGCCCCGTTGGAAGGTCGGAAGCGGAAAAGCGTAGAGGGGTCACACCTGCCGGGAGAAGCGGACAGGACAGGTGACCCAAAACTGACCAACAGGGTATTCCATCCCATCTGCCTCATGCTCAGTATAAAAGCTGAGGGATCAAAGGGTCAGCCCTCTTTCTTCAATGGCTAGTGTCTGAGGAGGACTCTGTCTGGTTTTGTGCCTTTGATCCTGATCTGTGCATTCCTGAATCCAGATCCGGAATCCATTTCCCATCCATTGCTGAGTCCCATCTGGGACTTTCCCAGTGCCTGCTGGTGACATGATCGTCATCCTGGGAGCTTGATATGGTTTTGTATATATTATATATATATCATTATATCCTTTTTATTATTTTATTAATATTTTCATTAAAAGCAGTTTAGTTTCTTTTCTAAACTCATGTCTCTTTCTCTCTCTTCCTCCTCTCCCAGAAGTGAGATGCTCTCCCTTCTCTGGAGAGAGGTCAGAGAGCATCTGTTGTTCGTTTCAGTGGCCAGTCCAGCCCAAAGCACAACAGATTTACTGGCGCCCAACGTGGGACCCAAACCCCTGACCCTGGGATTAAGTGTCCCATGTTCTACCGGCCCAAACCATGACACCTTTCTGGAACCAGCTGGTTTTTATGAAGGTGGCGGTTTTCTCCCTCTTCTACGCACACTGGCTTATTGCAGTGAGCTCTGAAACATGCCTGTTTGCCCACCTGCCACTGTATCCCCAAAATCCCTGTGCCTGGATATATGGAGGACCAGTGCTGCAGAAGTAGAAACTATCACAAGCGATAGTTAAGGTTAAGCATGAGCTAAGGTCAAGTGGCTTGAAAAGCTTGAATCTAGCCATGCAGCTAAGAGCAGGTCCCAGGTAATCTTACCTGTGGCTGTAGATGCCCACCCAGAGATGCAATAATTTAACCCTTCAACATGCAGGCTATATATACAAATACAAGCTAAAAGGAGATAATCTATTGGGAAATATTCATTCTGTGAAAAACAGAGTCATATTTTGTCACTGCCTAGTAAACAAAGAGAAATAACTGTACATGACTGCTTTTCTTCGCTGTCTTGTTGAAGGAGGCATTAGCCTGGTTGTCCTCTCACGTCAGCTCTCAGCACTGCTTCGCAGGTGCTTCCCCTCCCAGTAAGCCACTTCTTCATGGATTCCCACTGATGCCAGTCCAGTGCAGATGGGGGATGCCTGTACAAATTCTAGCGTCTGTCCCAATAATGTTTCCCTTGCTGCTCGGACCCTCCCTGACCTCCAGTTTTCACCAGCATCTGGCAAATGAGAATGCCGCCTGAGCCACTCAGTGCAGCTCCTGCCCCACTGGAGGGGAGACGGTGACCTACATACAAGCTTTTGCCCATGCATTCACTTACAGAGCCTCCATTACTGCCATGTGGGTCACAGAATCAAAGCTCCTCTGGCCTCTGGCTTTTTCCTTTCCTGTTTAGGCTATGTATTAAATTTGGTATTTTGCTGGGAATATGAAATTAATACCCTTACAGTTTCTAATCAAGCAAACCATAGGTTATACAATGAGTGTTGAGGCTAAGATAGTATTTTCTCTCAATCATTCACACTTCCCAGCACCTAAAGCTAATGCACATCATTTTCAGTAACAGATTTTCCCTATTCCCACCACTCTGTTAAGAAACATTTGCTGCAGGTAGTTCAACCAGCAGAAGGGCAAAGACTCTTGTCACCCTTTTTAGGTGAGGCATTAGTGCCAGAAGTGCACTAGATAAATACCTTCTTTGTGGGGTGAAAATTATTATTGGATAGTGCTCTGGGGAAATGGTGGTTGGGGGAGTCACCATTCACAGTATTTGGTGTTAGATCATGGCTGGGTCAGTGACCTTTTCAACTTGGCCAGGAGTCCACTGAGAAACAGCTGTGGTGTTTTTTTCTCTTGAAATGCAAAAAGGAAATTCCTTGCCTTAATGTCTAGTATTGTTAGCATCACTGCAGTAAACTTCTGGAGGATTTTGTAGAACACTTGGTGTTGTTTTTTAACTGTGAAATGCTGATTTGTTTGTCATTTATAGGGGTTACCCCAGGGTGAGCCAACACAGTTTAGTCTTGAGTTACTTTGGTCCTTGAGCCTATAAAAATGTTGCAGACCTTTAAAACCACAATGGGAAACAGATTATACAGAGACATATTTTACTCCCAGATGCTAAAGAGGTTCGGGCAGAGGCAACTGGTCGCAGGATTTGGATACTGCAATTTTTCTGTTCTCATGCTAACTCTGATAAAACATTTGCTGAAGTCAATCACTGGTATACCAGGGAAACACCTACTATTTTCCAAGTAACAAAGTTACAATATTTGCCAGAGTCTGAGAGGTCAAAATGTAAAATGGAAGATGTGAAACAGCAGTAAAGTCTCCAGGGTGGGACTGGAGACATCCAGACATTTAAAGGAATTAAGGAATGATGTGACTGAACTTCTAGCAATAATGTTTGCAATGGGTAGATTATCATAACATTCAGTGATAAGCAACTTCGCTCTGCTGAAGTCCAAAAGATTTTCAGAATTTACTCCAATGACAGAAATAGGTTATGACATGTAATTTGAAAAATCCTAACCAAGACTTCACTGAAATCGACAATTGTCCTAGAGACCTGAATGGCAGTGTATATTTTATTTGTCACATGGAATAAAAAGATCAGGTCTGCATTGCTCCTTACCATACCCGTGCAAAGACTTGCTCCTTACCAACGCCTGTTGCCACTTGGCCAGTCCTATTTGGGAATACCCACCTGGAGCAGCACCTGAACTCTTGAGAGACAGAAGCAAAGGCTAGTGTGAACAGTCAGAGAGCATGGAGAGGAGCTTGGGGTAGTGAAGCGGTGCCAGGAGCTGGAGTTTACTTTGGGATTGCCTCCTCTCTTGCCTTATAGACCGAGTGAGTGATCTGTAGGATGGACTGCTTACACTGGGGAGGACAAAGCCATTTTCTGTCTTCTCATTTAAGCAAATCAAAATCAAGGAAATACAGAGAAACTCCAGTTGCGTGTCTCAGAAGGGAGCGAGCCCAGCTGGACCTATAAAATGCAAGTGATGGGCAGCTTTCCTTCCTCTCTCACCACTCTGCCCCTTGCTTATCACCACACATGGCTTTGCCTCTTGTTTCTGCATCTCCACCATCCGTCTCTGTGTGCCCGCAATTCCTTTTCACAATATAAAACATTAGGTTGTTTATATTTAATACTGCCACATTCACAATAGTCCTGAGGACTTTGTAGCTCTCAGAGTAACATCCTTCCTGGCAATCCTATGTGAGGTTCTTTACAGACCCCGCAGTCTCTCTCCTGCTGGGGGACAAAGATTTTCCCCTCTGTTTTGAGGAACAGGGTGGGAAAATTCTCATCCTCATGAGAAAACCAGCACCAGAGCCTAAAACTCCACAGGCTGAAGGCAGATAAGGTTTGTCAGTGTATCACAATTGCTTAATTTGTGCTGACTGTTGTTTGTTTTTCACACTACCTTCAGGAAAAAGGCTGTTGCACTAAGTTAGTGTGTCTGTGGCAGTGCATGGGGAGCTTCTGCTAATTCAGACAATTTCAAGTAAACTGTGAAATAGGCACAAAATTTCTGCTTTTCAACAAAGAAAAGAGCCTCATTAGGAATGATCTTAGAAAACAAGTCACACAGTAAGGAGGTAAGATTTGGAAATTACATGGACATAGATAAGATAGCCCAAGTGAGATAAGTCTGTGAGGAACTTCTGGTGGAGTAGAGGAAGCTAAGTGGCTTGACGGCAGATTATATTCCTTGCAGACAGAGGCAAATTAATACAAGTTGGAAGGAAAAATCAGAATGACATATTTCTTGGCTCTAAATTAATCACAACCATGCAGAAAAAAAAGTGTCACAGCAGACTACTTAGCCAAACCATCTGCTCTGTGTGCAGCAAAAGTGTTGGCAAACTGATAGAATGTAGCAGGAAAAGGATAGAAAACAATACTGAAAATAATATAATATAATTATATAAACCAGTGACATGTCCTCTTTGTTCCTCCCTCATCACCCAGCTTGAAAATAATACTGCAGAAATACAAAAGGTCCAGGGAAATATGTGAAAAAAATGGTTGGAGGAATAGAAATGAGTTTTTAATGTAAGGAAAGTGTGGAAACTCTAGAGATGCTTAGATTACAGATGAAAAAGAAGTGACAGCATGACAGAAGTGTACATAATAATTAATGCTGTAAGGAAGATTGCCTTTCCCACAAAACAAAACTATGGGGACATGAAACTGAATAACAAGACATTTACAACCAATAAAACAACCTCATTTATATAATGTATAATGGGTGAGTTAGACGTCTACATGAGCAATGGGAATGGAAAGATTTTGTTGAACAAGAAAAGAAATAGAAAATGGCTAACAACTGTGTGATTTGAGGCACAAACCAAATGACAGTGTTAAGGAGCAATTTACCCCTATGGGTAGGTTACACTCCTAATATCCTTTATGAACAATTTTTCTGAGAAGAATTTGGGTACATTTTGAAGCAGGGTACCAGAATGAATAGGCCACATTAGTTCCCACACTGAAGGCAGCTGTGTTCCTGCT